>VZRL01004528.1:259245-472297 GCA_013397895.1 Origma solitaria | reverse complement strand
CCCCCGTGGTGGTGGCCAACCGCGGGCTGCGGGTGCCCCTGGGCCGCTCCGCCTGGCTGGACCCCGCGCGGGACCTGGTGCTGCAGGTGCAGCCGGGTGACCGCTGCCACCTCACCGTGCTGGACGAGGACCCGCTATGGCAGCGCCCGGGCCGCCTGAGCCCCCGGCGCTTCCCCTGCGACTTCGGAGCCCGCGAGGTGCAGTACTCGCACCTGGGCGGCCGCAGCCCCGCCCGGGACCGCGTCCGCCTGCAGCTGCGCTACGACTCGCCGAGCCGCGCCCTGGTGCTGCCCCTGGTGCTGGAGGTGGAGGTACTCTTCACCCAGCTGGAGATCGTCACGCGCAACCTGCCCCTCACCGTGGAGCGCCTGCGGGGCACCAGCAACCCGCTGGACGCCCGCAGCCTGGAGTTCGCCTTCGAGCCGGGCCGGCAGCGCTGCCGGGTGGGGCTGCTGCCGCTGCTGGCCGGGCTGCCCCGCTACGGAGAGATCCTCAACTACCCGGCGGCGGCGGGCGGCGGCGCGGAAGCGGCGGAGGGCGGCCCGGTGCCTTCCTCGATGTGGGACTGCGAGGAGTTCCTCCGCCTGGGGCTGCGCTACCGGCACACGGCCGCCGGCGGCTCCCCGAACCGCGACCTGGTGCCGCTGGTGGCCGAGCTGCGGGAGGCGGCGGGCGGCGGGGCGCTGCTCAAGCGCGAGTACTTCCAGGTGCTGGTGCGGATCCGCGCCGGGACTGAGAATGTGGCCCCCAAACCCAGCTTCTTGGCCATGCTAATGATGGAGGTGGACCAGTTTGTGCTCACCGCCCTGACGCCTGACATGCTGTCGGCTGAGGATGCCGAGTCACCACCCGATCTGCTGCTCTTCAACATCACCTCTCCCTTTGGCCCTGGCCAAGGCCACATGGTCAGCACAGACGACCGGAGCTTGCCCGTCACCTCTTTCAGCCAGCGGGATGTGCGGGAGCTGCGCATTGCCTACCAGCCGCCCGTGGAGGACTCTGATCGGGAGCGGCTCTTTGAGCTTGAACTGGAGGTGTTGGACCCAGAGGGTGCTGCCTCCGAGCCCTTCGCCTTCGTGATTGTGGTGAAGCCCATGAACACCCTGGCACCTGTGGTGACCCGCAACACTGGCCTCGTGCTCTATGAGGGGCAGTCACGGCCTCTCTCAGGCCCGGGGCCCAGCCCCAACCTGGTGGTCAGTGACGAGGATGACCTTGAGCAGGTGCGGGTGAGTGTGGTGGCAGGGCTGAGGCATGGCCACCTCACTCTCCTGGAGGACACCCCAGGACCTGCTGCCCCTCGTAAACATTTCACTGTGGCTGAGCTGGCAGCGGGTAGGGTCATTTATCAGCACGATGGCAGCGAGTCTCCACTCAGTGACAACCTGGTGCTGCGCCTGGAAGATGGTGGCTCTCGCCACCGCGTTGAGTTCCTTTTCCCCATTACCCTGGTGCCCACTGATGACCAGCCACCCCTACTTAATGCTAACACGGGGCTTGCCATGGCTGAGGGTGAAACGGTGCCCATCAGCACCCGTGCTCTTAGTGCCACTGACATTGACTCACAGGATGCCATCCTGCTCTTCACAGTGGAGTCTGGCCCCACGGCTGGGCAGCTCCTGCTCCGTCAAGCTCAGCCACCTCCTGGCTGGGAAGAGGAGGAAGAAGAGGAGGGCTTTTCTTGGAGGAGGGTGCCGGGTGTAGCAGGGAGCTCTGTCATCTATGAAAAGCCAGTGAGAGAGTGGTTGCAACAGGACATTGTGGAAGGGCGTCTCTATTACCACCACTTTGGAGCTCACAGCCCTGGCCCTGGTGTTGTTTTGGATCAGTTCATCTTTAGAGTCCAGGATGATAATGACCCACCCAACCGCTCTGGACCACAGACTTTTGTGATCAGGGTACATCCTGTAGACAGATTAGCCCCAGAGCTGCATAGTAGCAGCAGCCTGCACTTAATAGTTGCAGAGCAGCAGGTGACACCCCTGCGGAGGAAGCACTTGTGTTACACAGATCAGGACTCAGGGGACCGTGAACTTCGCTACACGGTAATCCAGCCCCCCACGGACACCGACTCCAACCACCCTCCCGATGTCTATGGAGCACGCCTTGGATCCCTCGTGCTGACTGAGGATCACTCTGTGGAGGTGACACACTTCACCCAAGCCCAGATCAACCATCACAAGATCTCGTACCGCCCCCCTCAGGAAGAGCTGGGGGTGGCCCCTCATTTGATTCAGTTTCAGTATCAAGTGCAAGATGCAGCTGGCAATGCAGCCAAAGGGACTTTCACCATCTACCTGCAGCCTGTGGATAACCAGCCTCCCGAAATCACTAATACTGGCTTCACTTTGCCTGAGGGAGGCAGCCATGTCCTTAGTCCAGCTGAGCTGGATGCCAGTGACACGGACACTGAACTTGCCCGTCTCAGATTTATCCTGACCCAGGCTCCTCGGTATGGCCAGTTGCAGCTCTCTGGGTACAGTCTGGTTCCAGGTGGTATCTTCGGCCTGGAGGATATCAGACAAGGGAGGGTGGTGTATGTGCACAGTGGAGCTGAGACCAGCAGTGATACCTGCAGGCTTGATGTGAGTGACGGGGTTCATTTTGTGCCCATCACACTGAAAATGAGTGTGCACCCAGTTGATGATGAGGTTCCTACACTACGATTGCCCCCAGGCACTCTTGGCTCCTACCTAGATGTGCTGGAGAATGGTGCTGCTGAAATCACTGCTAGTGTCATTCAGGGCACGGATGAGGATACAGATGACTTAATGCTGACCTTCATTGTAGAGGATCCTCCTCAGCATGGGACCATCCTGGTTCAAGGGGTGCCTGCAGAGAGATTTTCCCAGAGAGATCTGCTGGATGGTGCTGTGGTGTATGCCCACACTGGTGGTGAAATAGGCCTTCTGCCCAAGGAGGATGCCTTCAACCTTACCTTGTCTGACCTCTCTGACAAGTGGCGTGTCAGGGGCAATGTTGTTCAGGGAGTTTCAATCTTGGTGACCATTCTTCCTGTTGACAGTCAAGCTCCGGAGATTTTTGTGGGGGAGCAGTTCATGGTGACGGAAGGTGACAAACGGGTCATTACTCTTGCTCACCTCAGGGCTGAAGATGTGGATACTCCTAGTGATGATATACTGTGCACAATTGTTGCTCAGCCCTCATCTGGGTATGTAGAGAACATCTCTCCTGCCCCAGGATCTGAAAAATCCAGGGCAGGTGTAGCTATAAGTGCTTTTACCTTGAAGGACCTCCGTCAAGGGCATATTTTTTATGTCCAAAGTATACATAAAGGTGTAGAACCTGTTGAAGACAGATTTGCTTTGCGCTGTTCTGATGGCATTAACTTTTCCCAGCGGCACTTCTTCCCCATTGTTATTGTGCCGATCAATGACGAAGAGCCTGAAATCTTTATACGAGAGTTCGTTGTGATGGAAGGCATGAGCCTGGTTGTTGATACCCCTATCCTCAATGCAGTTGATGCAGATGTCCCTGCTGATGAGCTAGCATTCACAATCACCAGGCTTCCCAGGCACGGCCACATTGTGAACCAGCTGGTCAATGGAACTGTCCTAGTGGAGAGCTTCACCTTGGATCAGATAACAGAGAGCTCCAACATTCTCTATGAACATGATGACTCAGAGACAAGGGCGGACAGTTTTGAGGTGCAGCTCACAGATGGTAAACACACTGTTAGGAAAATGGTACCCATCATGGTTATTCCTGTTGATGATGAGACGCCCAGAATGGCCATCAATGATGGCTTGGAGATTGAAATAGGGGAAACTAGAACTATTAACAACAGAATACTGAAGGCTACTGATCTTGACTCTGAAGACAAAACCTTGACATACATTATAAATTACGGGCCAGGACAAGGCCTCGTGCAGAGAATAAAGCCTTCAGGTGGAGTTGAAAATATCACCCTGGGAATGAACTTCACCCAAGATGAAGTGGATAGAAATTTGATTCGCTATGTGCATTTTGGCCAACAAGGAGTTCGTGATCTTATCAAGTTTGATGTGACAGATGGAATAAATCCTCTCATTGACCGCTACTTTTATGTGACAATAGGCAGCATTGATATTGTCTTCCCAGACGTCATCAGCAAAGGAGTTTCTCTGAAGGAAGGAGGGAAGGTAACCCTTACTACTGATTTGCTTAGTACCAGTGACCTGAATAGCCCAGATGAGAACTTAGTTTTCACTATTACTAGACCACCCGTTCGTGGTCATCTTGAATGCACAGATCAGCCTGGGGTACCCATCTCCACTTTCACTCAACTCCTGTTAGCAGGCAATAAAGTCTATTACATTCATACTTCAGAAGATGAGGTGAAAATGGACAGCTTTGAGTTTGAGGTGACTGATGGCTATAACCCTGTGTTTCGTACTTTCAGAATTTCCATCAGTGATGTGGACAATAAGAAACCTGTTGTCACAATCCATAACCTGGTGGTGAGTGAAAATGAATACAAACTGATAACCCCATTTGAACTGACTGCAGAAGACAGAGATACACCTGATGCGCTGCTAAAATTTATCATCACTCAAATACCAGTTCATGGTCAGATCATGTTCAATAACTCCAAACCAGTCACTACCTTCACTAAACAAGATCTGAATGAAAATCTAATCAGCTACAAACATGATGGCACAGAATCAGTGGAGGATAGTTTCTCTTTCACTGTTACAGATGGCACTCATACTGATTTCTATGTCTTCCCCAACACTGTGTTTGAAACAAGGAAACCGCAGACTATGAAGATTCGAATCATGGCTGTGGACAACAGTGTACCTCAAGTTGTAGTAAATAAGGGTGCTCAGACTCTCCGTGTTCTGGCCACAGGTCACATCGGGTTTCTGATTACCAACAAAGTCCTCAAAGTGGAAGACAGGGACAGTTTACATGTTACTCTTAAGATCAGAATCACAGAGGGTCCACGCCATGGCTTCCTCATCCACCTGGGGAAAGGCAACCATAGCATCAGCCAGTTCACCCAAGGTACTACATATGCTTTCTTTAGATCACTGGAAACATTATTTTTTGTGCTAAACTCTGTAATAATTGATAGGAGAAACTTTCCAACTATGAGCTTATTTATAATGGCTTCATAATCTTTTACATCTCTTTATTTTTTATTGCATCCATGGCAGCTTTAAACAGGAAATATGGTCTGCAGGATAAACACTGAATAAAGGAGCTTTTTTTCTTTGGAGAGCTTAGTCCAAATAACTGTGATTTGCACTTTCTATCAGTGATAGTGATAAAAGTTTGGATAATAGAATTGGGCTGTACATCTTTAGAGACAGTGCTTTCTTTAACCGGTTTTATTTTGAAAATGCCATGGGAGTGGCCAAGCTATTATTAATTAATGGTCATACCATGGCTAGGATATCAGTTGCTGTACAGTCTGAGCACACCTAACTGTAAAAGCAAAATAATTTCCAAACCAGTGGGAAATAATATATTATGAGTGCATTTGTTGCCTTAATTACACAAATCTTTACCACAAAGTGTTTGTGGTAAATTGAAAGGTAATGTAAACATTTTAAAATGATGTCAGTGGTGCTTACTTTTTACATAGAACTAAAATATTAGGTGGTATAAATAGGGCAAAAACCACATGTGTCGTATGCTCTGAAATAAAACCTCAACTCAAGGCTGTGAAGTAATTTTAATTGAAATGGGAGCATTAGCTATTCTCTGGAGAATTTCCCATGTTACTTTGCAGTGACTTAGTGGCTAGTTAATTAACAATGAAATTAGGGTTTTTTGCAGCCTTCTGCAGCTGTGGAATGAGCAGGGAGCACCAATAGCATGGTGACTCAAAGTTAAAGGGGTCTAGGTGGGCTGGACTGTGTAGGTGGAAAGGCTTGAGGTGAACACTTGCAGTTTGCTGTATTTCATTTCACAGGGCCCAGACTGGTATATACCCATGTTACAGTCTTGTCTGTAGCAGTGTTCTTGTCAGATGTACCGAATCTTTCAAATAGGCCTGATGAACTTTACAATGGCTGGAGTGCCTTAAGTTTTGCAATGCTAGTGCTAAAAAGAGGTTGAGAAGAGAACAAACTGTGTCTGAGTTTTGGGAACCACCACAGCTCCTTAAATGTAAGGCTTCAGTAGTGGACTGCGAATAATATGAGAGTGTCAGAGTAAGTGAGAAACAAAAGAGAAAGGGAGCGAGTAAATAAACAGGTTATCACTTATTTTAGAGGGTTTTCTCTTACACTGAAGAATATAGAGGTATTGAACAGGTGTTCCTTGAAAGCAGACTATTGCATAGCACAGTGATAGCCCACATTTTTTTTGCGGATGGTGAGCACCTGGGAGAGGTACGTATTCCGTTCTCTCTTGTGCCATGTGGCCAGGCATAACATTTGTCTGATGACCAAAATAAAGTTGTTACTTGGCTTTGAATTGGCAGTCCAGCCATGTGGCATGCTCACTGGTCTGCATTCAGGCTATCTTAATATCCCAAGGTGGGTAACATGCAACCCTTGAGAAAAATTGATTTTAAAGCTAGTGAGGATCCCCAGAAAGTGGTGTTACTTCCTAGTTTCCCTGACAGTAGTAGCAAAAGCACTCTTAATTTGTGTTGGATTGAGAGGTTTTTTTTAAGACATACACATTTCTTCAATAACATTGGCCTTTGAGAAGGTCGTGCTTATGCTACATTGAGACAAATAATTATCTAATGTTCAGGGCAGAAATAAACGAGACCCTCTTTTGTCATATTCATTATGATCCCAGTGTAAGTGCAAATTTTGCAGTGGATTTTGGGAAGCCTCTGTTTTGACTATTGAACTTGCTGTTACACACTTTCTTTTTATGTTTTGATCTTCCCCTCTTTTTAGGCTTCTTATCCTGCCATGTGCCCCGCTTTCAAAATGCTGAATAGTTCCAGTTTCATCAACATGTGTGGGTCCTTATGGGGCTTGTAAAACTCGGTTAGCATCTTCCAGTTTATGTTGGAAGGGACCTCTAGAGGTCATTTGGTCCTATCCCTACTCAAAACTGGGACAGCTTTGAAGTCAAGTGAGGCTCTTCAGGATCTCATGCAAAAAAATGTTGAGAGCTGCTTGCTAATTTGTGAAGTCCATCCTCAAACTCCCATTTCTTGGATTTATGCCTGTGGTTGTATGAACAGACAGCCTGACCACTTTGAGTAACGTAATAAAATTTGTTGTGTGCAGGCAGCGTGAAGTCTGGTTCTAAAGATTGCCTGTAACTGAAAGAGAGGGCAGAGCAATTGTTTAGAGCACAGCTTTCTGCCTTATGCAAGTGGAGGTAATTATATTTTTTTAAATAGAAAATTATGTTGGATGTATTTCCAAACTGGAGAATTCCAATATAAAATTAATTTTAGCAGTCACTCTAGTTTCACAATAATGAGTTGTGCTTACAACTAGGCAAGTTTTGATATAACTAGCACAACCTAATCAGCTGTGGAAGGAAAGCATAGACTTGCTCAAGTGACTTTGAACATGTTCTTAAGGAAGATAAACAGGTCATGCTCTGCAATTATTTGGACAAAATTAAGGTGTTTAAATGACAAGTGGCCTTTTTTCTTATGAGGTGGTCTTGGTCCTGCAAACACTGGCTTATCTTTATCTGTGCTGGAACCATGGATTTTGATAAGGCTATCCACATGAGCAGAGCTGAGTACTTTTGTGTTTGCAGGACGACTGATTTATTTGCTCCACTGGCATGAAGAAGTATTTGTTTGCATCCTCTTTACAGCCGCATGAATTTTTGATCTTTAACTTTCAAACATTTATGGAAGAGATTCTTCAGTTACATATATTTGCTGATAATGCTCTTAACTTGTTTGCCCTTGAAGATGTCTGGTGAGTTTTGGAACTGAAGATTCTGTGAAGCTCTAACAAAAGTGCTTTTAGCTTCTTTTTACTCATGCATTCACTCTAACAAGAGAGGAGAACTTGGGTGGTACTTAAACTCCACTTTAATGCTATGAATTTCTAACACTTTTTCTTGAAAGAGGTATTAGACCTGGGTTTTTACCTACAGCAGTCCTTCAAAGAAAGTGAAAAAAATTAGTTTCTTCATATCATGTTTCTCATCAGTACTCAAGGAAAACAGAAAAAACAATATTAACAAATACTTTTTTACCTTTTACATACTTTATTGCAATTGATGGTTCAAAATTGTACATCAATTTTTTGGGTTTTTTTCTTATTGAAGTCTTGTCCATTTACTTTAATTGCCTCTATTTGGGCTCTTAAAACAGTCAATCACTGTAAATATCCTCTACAGTATTTTGCAGATTGAAGAATGACAGAATCAATATCAAAATCCTTGTGGAGATACACCTCCATTTAAGAAAATGGACCACTAAAAATATGAAGTAGTTCTGACTGTTAAGCCTCTGTTTTTAAATTTTATTTCAGTTCTTTTTGTAAATAAAGCTTAAAGGAAAGAGAGCACAGGAGAGGGGGAAGTAAAGGGGAGGGAGAATGAATGATACCTATAAAACTTCAGCAATGTTAACATTGAAATTCCTCAGTTCTGCTGTAGAACCTTGACCTCTCTCTTGTTGAAGCTAAACTATTTAATACACATCAAGTTTTTCTATAAAACCACTTTCTGACCTTCATCATTTAAAATAAAATCTATTTTTCCTGACTCTTTCCAGCTGATATTGATGATATGAAGATATGCTATGTTTTACGAGGGGGTGACAATGCCACCAGTGACATTTTTCATTTCTTGGTTGAAGATGGTGGTAAGTACTCCAAAAACTTCAGTTTTTCTTGTTATTTAAAGACAAAGAATTTAAGTATGCTTTAGGAGTTGAAGAACATTGAATGTAATTGAGGGAAGTCTGTGTTATCTCCTGGAATGTGATTTTTTTACGGCTTTCCTAAATTCCGAACTATTTCTGATGATTACGAAGAGTGGTGTTGATGAAATGGTAATTACACCTAATGAGAAACCTCAGCCTACTCTAGCAAGAAAGTGAAATTCTGTAAATCTACTCAGATACCTGGACTTTCTTTAGTTTTAACTTTGTATTCCCTGTCCAGGCTCTTAACACATAAATTTTCCTAAGTCTTTGTCTTGAGAAGCTTTTGATTTATGGTTATTGTCTACCTTTTTAAAGGTTTGAGTTCTAAGACTATTCACATCAAAACATTATCTTTGATTTACCTGTTATGTAGAGTTCAGGTTTTGATTCTACCTGCTTAACATAACAGAATCCTCTATGGCTTTTCAAAGATCTTTGTCAGGTGACTGATGGGAATTCTCCTGGCTAATATTATTTTGTGGGATTGTAGTGGATGCAAAAGGAAATGATAAAAAGAAATTGAGAATACTGGCATGTACTCATTTGAGGAAGAAATATGCAGAGGGTTTTTGTTTGTTTTAAAAGCACAAAGAAAGAACAGTTTAAAGGGTAAACAAAATGCATCAACAGGCTTTTTTTTTTCCATCCAATGTCTGACTTAATGTGGGTATTCCTAAATGTAGATATTCCTCTGTGGAGTAACAGGTGGCTAGATTATATTAATTTAATACCTTTTAAATATGTAATACGTAGCTCTATGAGTAATTGGCAATGAATTTTATTAGTTGATTTAATAATATACTTAGATAAAATGCTTCAAGTTAGCTGATTGTCAGCTCTTGTACTCAGCTTGTGTTACTGATTCATGAGAAGCACAGCCATTTAAGGATATTAAGATCAGTGAACAGGGATTTGTCCTGTCTGTCACAGATTGGACAGTTTTGTCACCATCTACTATTGCTGGAGAGAGATATTAAAGTATGTTCTCCTGTTTGTTGTGCTGGACAAGCACAGAGGAGACTCTACATCTCGAGACTTTTGGAAATGTCTTTGCAAATCTTTGTGACATTAGAGACCAGGTAGTGAGATAAGAGTTTGCAACACTTGACTTGTTTTCCATCAATGTTTTCTTTTCACTGAGATGTAGATAAGAGACGCTTAAAGCTAAGTAAAATGGAACATGGGATGCTGTATTTCCATAGTGATGCTATCACTTTCTTATGACACATCACCACAAGGTGACATTGTTTGTGATTTTCAAGTTGTTCTTTTAGTAGGTGAACAAATATTCAGTCTTGAGATCATTTCAAGGTATTGTGTGATCGGAATAATGAAAGCTGATGGAAGTTTGCTCTCAGTGAGCTGTTTAACATCAGTTCTTAAAACTGAGTTGCCCCTTGAGAGCCCAGCACTTGGGGACCTTGTCTCCATGCTGTTCAATTCCTAGTGGCAAATATGTAGTTAAAGCAAATTGAACTTAATGTATTGTGACTCTATACGAAGAATTTTTCTTTCATTGGAAAGCTTACCTGTCACATCTGCCCTATTTGGCAGAGTTGTAACAGCCTGTCAATTGTAATAGCATGCTATTTTTCATAATACAAAGAATCATTATGGTAAAAAGGTACTTGCTGGTTTTTTAGAGCCTTTGGAACTTGTGACATTATTTTCTTAGAGACTACTTAGCTAGATGGTAAGATGGTCTTTGCTTTGCTGAGGCTATTTGTTGACAGAAATACAGACCTGTGTTGCATTTCAGAGTATTTCTGTTTTTCTGTTTGACTGAAGATGGTAAAAATGCATTTAAAATTGATGAAGTTGTAATCAAAACAGTAGTAGTTGTCTGTCCGAAATATCTCAAATTTATTAGCAATTTCCTTAGGATCAGTAATGGATAAAAATTCAACAATTCAATCTACTTCTATTTCCACCCTCCTCAGAAAGACTTCAAAGCCAGTGTTTTGCAACTCAGATAGATTTTGGCAGACTTTCAGTGGTACCAAGACTATTGTTTAGGCTTTTTTGATTTAAAGCCAACTCATATTAAGAGACTACACACAAGAGCTGAGTGAAAGATGGAGCACAGGTGATCAACATCCATTATAGAAAGGCACACTTCAGACTTCCATGTCCTGCATCAGGATTTTGCAGTACTAACAGGTTTGTTCTACCCTACAGTGCCTAACGCTATAAATTGAATAAGTGGGACTTCACTTAAACTGAATTGTGTGATAGTCCGTAAGGGATCTGGTTCAAATCAAGAAGCATTTAAAAATGTGATTTAATGAATGAACATGTGTTCATATAATTCAGCTAATGTTATTTTAAATAACTTAAAAACCCTAAAATAAGTCACATCCTGCAACCCAAGTAGTTTATATCTTCTAATGCTTTCATGCCTCAGCAAAGGGAAACATACAACACCAGTTCCTGCTCTTTTCACATGAATTAGAAAGTAATTTTTGCCCCAGACCTGTAGTGTTGTCTGCAAAATACTTTTCTACATGTCTTGTGATATTTGTTCGTGGTCTCTGAACAGCAAATAGAAGAGCAGTACTTCCTCTAGGTCTGTCTTTTGGTGGCTGCTCTGCCCTACTCATTGTACCATGACTTAGGAGAACAAATACAGAAACTCTTTTATCAGCCTCTTAAATGCCAATACTCTGCCTGGGGCCTGAGGCTGTTATTTCATGCAATTGCCTGGAGACCAAGTACAAGGAGTCATCAAACTGCTTTGGTGTGAACTTAGCTGTGGATCTGGAATTTTGTTTATCTCCTCACGCGCGGTAGTATTTATGGTAAGCAAGTTAAGGCAACAGCAGGCTGGGGGTGGGTGGGTGAAGGGAAAAGAGCCAAGGCAGCCCTCTGGCAGCTCTTGGCCCCTTCCTGCTCCACTTCTTGTGGTGGGAGCGAGGTGAGTGCCGTGCTGCGTACCAAACCGTGACGTGGGATCTGAAAGCATGAAATGTGGCACTGCAGCAAGGTTGTTTGCTTAGAGGCCAGGGGAGAAAACTGCAGTATAGACAAATGAAGAGTAGCTTGGGAATTATGGCTATCTCATAATAAACTTTGTGATTATAACAAAAGAGAACAGAAACGGGCTCAATATGAAGCGAAAGGAAGGCCATTTAAAAGGGAAGAAAGCCCCTAGCATTATAATTAGCAAGCAAGAACGTAGGCCTGCTGTATTCAAACCATAATTAGAGGTTTCACCAGGAAGAACTGGTTCAGATTTAAAGCTCTGAAAGAATCTTATTGTCAGCATCAATTACCTACAAATGTATGGCTGTAGAGATTTTCTGGCTTTAAATAGCATTCTTAAAAAGAGTAATTAAAAAGTAAGATAAATTGAACACAATTCACCTATTTATCAACACTAATGTTTTTTAAAGGTAGAAAGTGGTTTTTTTCTGCCTATATAGGGGATTAGACTCAAGATGATCTGCTATACAGTGGGTGAGCCCATGTATTTCTGTTGTATTTAGAATAAGAAGACTGTGCAGTGAACCAGGTGCTGCTGAGTTATCTTTGTGACATTTTGAAAGAAACTACTGTGGTTCACATTAAGAATTTACTTTCCATTTTGTTTTGAATTCTAATCTTGAAATAATCCTGAGGAGATCGATTGATACTGAAAAAGTGTTATGAGTCCATTTTTGCAAAACATTGAAGAAAGTGTGGAATTTTCTTTTTCACAAAGGTTGCAAAATAGTCTCAGTTGAATCACATTCCTAAAGAGTGGCCTCTACATTCCATTGGGAAGGTGGAGAAAAAACTCTTCTTAGCAAGTGCGAGCATGTGACAGTGGTGAATCCTGATGTTTACATTATTAAATTCTTAATTCAATGATTAATAAAGGAATGAGTGCTACCAGAAGGCAGGGAAAGCAGGATTTTTTTTTTTCTTATGGGGAGGTAAAATGCGAATCTAGACTGATAGTTGAACTCCTGCATGTATTTCTGGTATGTAAGTTTGCACACTATTGAAAGACTCACTGGATTGAAAAAAAAAGATCCAGTTGAAAATTCTTGAGCCTTTTAATTAGTGAAAAACACACTCGTAGAGTAACTCATATCTGATAATTTTAAAGGGAAACTGCTGTTTCTGCAGCAAGTTCGTATTACTGGAAGCTTGAAAAAATTATGTATGTATGGCACTACATAGAGTTGGTGCTTCAGCTGTGCAAAATGGCACTAATCTGTATGGAATGAAAGTTGACACAGAAATTACCTCCAGTGTGTTGAGCTCTTGTGCCTCTTTCAGAAAACTGCACACTACAATTTTACGCTACCTCCCTTATGAGTTGTGTGAGGCATTTTTACTCCTTACGTGAACTGGGCATGGAAAATGCAGTTAAAATCGAAGTCTGTTGTTTACCTTCTTTTTATTCTTTGCTTGTCTGAGATTCCTTAATGCCACTGCAGTAAGTCATAATAATTTGGATTTAAGACTAAGAATATGGATTTAATGCTCACCTATCCATTCTGTAGAAGGTATATTCTCTTGAAATGCGCTGTTTCGAATAATCTGAAACTGGTTGAACTGGTTTAAGGCAATTTTTTCAGCAGATTCTTCTGATTGTGTAGAGTAAAACAAACATGCCCCAAAGCTGGCACTAAATTCAAACCCCAGCACAACTTCCATGCCTCCAGAGGCAATATCAGTGAAATACATTCCCTTGCCCAGCAATGGGTGTCTGGGGCAGCAATGCTACTGCAGCAGCATGCCTGTTGGAGAGCAGGGCTTCCCTGTGAGGGGCTGTTGTATTCTTTTTTGATTCCCATATGAAAAATTCTTTATTATATTTAGGTTTTATAGAAAACTCCAAAATGTTCAAGATCAGGTCATGTAAAGTCAGTGAAGGAATGTTCCTTTCTTCTAAATAGTGGTGTGCTTCCAGGTATTTTTAAAAGAAGACTTTGTTCTTGGCCTGCTTGTTACTTGACTGGTGCTCTCATTGCAGAGGTTTGCCTTGTTTGTTCTCCCTCCTCCCCAGTCTGTCTCCTGAAGCATGGGAAACTGTCAACCAGGACTGCAGCATCCATGGAAGAAATTCCTGTGTTGAGCCTTAGTATTTTTTGTTGCAAGAGGCTAGTGCCGCTCTAATAATATTTTGCATTACAGTCAGTTCCATTACATTTTCCTGTTCTGAGTAAAAAAATGAGATAACCCTGATGTGGGCCTTTTGGGTCGGAAGCACTCTGAAAAAAAAAAACCCAGATCATGTGGGGGGGGGAAAACCCATTTCCTGTTCAGCTTTCATTTGAACCATTATCTGCCCCTCCCTTACTTAACTTCTTTCTCTGCTCTATGTTTAAGTGGAGTTGTCCAAACTGCTTCTTTAGCACTGCTATGCTATCTTGAAACACCTTGCCTCAAGGGTAGAATGGTTCCAAAGGGGAAGTAATGACAGATTCCCATAGCTGTTTTAGGAATGTGAGGATCACTAGGGAAACAAGAATTGTTTTATTTCAGGCTCTTTGGGCAGTTTTTCTGACTTAAAGCCAAAGCATCACAAAGCCAAGGCTCACTAAGACTGGTGATTTACATCATTAGCTAAATCTTACTTAAACTTTTCATTACAGATCCCTAAATGCCTTAACACAGCACTGCATTTTGCTGTACTAACGTTTGGCTAAATCCCACTGAAGCGAGAATCTTTCAAAAACAATTCCCTTTAAGCCCAATTTATGGGAAAACCTCATGGACTTTTCCCAAATATGTTTATGTAAGAAATTCCACTAAAGAATCACTGTTCCACTGCCTAGAAAAAACTCTCCATTAAGTTTGTGAAATACAATTATTTAATCTGTTGTCCTCCATTTTGCTAAACAAACTATTTTTTTAGGAACTTCACCATTCTGGTATGCTTTATTAATTTGTGAGAATAATATTACACTCCATCTTTAATTATTAAACGGTAACAGTTGTCAGTGCTGTTTTTCAAAGTCAAAACACTGATAGGTTTTCCTGGGTGAGCTATAATAATGGTGTCAGATCAATCCTTTTGGACTGAATAGCTGGTAGTTCTTATAGTAGCAAACTGGTAAAATATGATTGGGAATTATTTGCAGCATCCTTGCTTAGCCTCACTTATGGCATTTGGGCACACCAGTCTTGGCAAGACACATCAACTACATTTATCTTTGGCTTAAAAATGAGGGCATCACATGTTGGCAGTTTGTTTGCCATCATTTGCCAAGTACTTTATTGGATTCTGGTCCATTGCCAGGCTTGTTGCTACTGTTTTAATATACTCTAGGATGGTGCCTAAACAATTTTCCACATGTCACACTACTTACTGTAAGAAATACCAGGGGATTTAAATAGTTAGCTTGACACTACAGTTTATTTTAAAAAAAAATCAAAATAAACTTTGCTGTAAATAAAAAATTAGTTCACAGGCACATTGTTGTGAATGTGGCTGCAAGGTCTCAGTGAAGTTGATATCTGTGAAAGCATACAGGAGTAAAAGTGCTTTATATGGGGCATATAGAAAGTCTAGTACAAGCCTTACTGATCTCAGCAGGGAGATTTTCACTGTCTTCTGTACTAGTTATTATATTGGTCTCTTTATCCTGGCATTTTAGTCTGAGTCATGGAAACTATTGAATTTTCCATTTCTAACTTGAATATCACCTTATCCTCCAAATACATACGTAGAAAAGATCTGCTTTGTCTAGTTGAAATCAGATGTTTTGTTGAGAGGAATAAAGGTAGCTCTGTGATTTGGCAAGAGAATTTTTGTTTGTTTTTAATTATTTGGGTTCAAATGGTGATTTTGTCCAAAAACAAAGCTTTCCCTCCTGGAATTGTAATAATTTTTTTAAAAAGTGAAGCAGTGTAATTGAAGGGGTGGGTTTAGATACTGCTTTGGATTAGAAAAGGAGAGTCAATTGTGGTTTTAATTGCCTTTTTACAGAATTAAGGGCACTTTGTCCAAACGTGGAAGTCTCAAGTTCAATTCTGTCCTTCATTTGAGAGGTTTTTTAACCCACACTCCTGCTAATGTGCCTTTACTTACATTCTGACCTGTTTTGTATTAATTTTCTGTTTGCTGCCGAAGTATATGGGTTCTTAATTACTCTTTGGAACATTGCCTGCACTTGGATGTTCCACTTTCAACTAAGTACTGTTACTATGGGGCCAACAAATTCTGTCTCATTTTTTGGGTGCTTTTTCCTCTTTTTTCCTCTATATTTCTCCTTTGCTGGTAATACCTGCTATGTTCCACAGAATAAAGTAGCTTAAACAGGCTAGGAGCAGTGCCTTCCAGAATAAAGCCTTAGGCTGGAGGTTTAGATCAGGGTTTAGAGCAGGCAGGTATTGATTACATTCCAGTCCTCCTTGAGTCGGGGCCAATGGTCTTGTCTTCCATATAGAATGAGCACCTGGGCTTTTGAGCTCCTTGAATAGAAAGGAAATGTCTCAAACACCAATACCTGTTGATAGCGTTTTTCTAGCTTCCAGCTTGCTGAGTAATCACACTTCTTAATAACAGATACAGTTGCAACAAAGTTTACCAGTTTAGCACCTAGAGCTCGATCATGCTTGTTTTCCTGAGCTGAATAGTGCCATTTATTTCATTTGACCTGGTCAGATGAGAGACAAGGAGGGTATAAGGTAGCCCTGTGAGTACTTAACAGGCTTTTTACTTAAAAATAATCCACAATTTAGCTTTTATATTCTTGTGATATGGAATAAGGCCCAGATAGCAGTGAAAGAAGCATGACAATGAGCAGTAAAATTAGGTCAAAATGCAAGAATTAAAGGGATTAAGGAGACACACTAGGCTTAAGTAGAAGAATTGAGAACTCTCAGCAGTAACACTGATTGCCAGTGACATGAGAACCTGCAGAAAGACGCTAATTCCTAAAGTGAACTATAATAAGCTTGTGAAATTATCTTGGTAGTCAGTTGGAAATATTTTTGATTTGGATATTCTGAGGAGCTCTAGAGAAAGGGACATTGGCTGCTGTCAAGAAACACTGTTCACAGCAGCACAGCTTGTTTAATTTCCCAACTTGTCTTAATCAAGGGATTCTAAATAGCCCTCAAGATAAGTTTGGCTTTTATCACTTCATTGGCCAGTTAACTGTGTAGAGTCTCCTAAATTTCCTGTAAAGGTTCATTTGTGCAGTTAAAATATGTATGCAGGAAGTTTCTGGATTTCTTTAAAAATTAGGTTGATATTTATACAAAGAGGGATAAATATTGCTGAAACAAGCATTATTGTAAGTTTCTGTTTGCCTTGCTAGATATTACAAGGACAATTCTTTCCTCTTCAACCTCTGTGTTTTTTCTAGAAAAATGAAGACATTATTTTTGTTTCATGAGCCCAACTATTGCTTGGATACTGTTCAAATTTTCCCTGAAATTATGTTACCTGTTCTTTGTAATTGGCATTAAAGTATGTTAGGGAGTGTTTCAGTTGAACAGAGAGTAGCAATGGTGACAGTGAGGTAGAATGTTTATGGGTAGGAATTGGGGAAAGGCCAACAAGGTCGATAGCCTAGTGACAGTCTGTTACAGAGCACCCAACCAGGATGAAAAGGCAGGTGAAATATTCTTTAAGTAGCTGGGAGAAATCTCACATACACTAGCCGTTGTTGCCCTGGGGGACTTCAGCTGGCAGCATGTCTGCTGTAGATGCCATGCAGCAGAGAGGAGGCAGTCCAGGAGATTCCTGGAATGCATGGAGGACAATTTCCTGACACAGCTTCTCAGAGTCAGCCTGGGGAGGTGCCCAGCGGGACCTGCTGTGTGTGAACAGCAGAGAACTGGTGAGAGATGTGGTGGCTGGGGGCTGTTTGGGCACAACAATCACTAAATGAATGAGTTTTAGATTCTCAGCCTGACAAGGAACAGGATCAGCAGAACTGCTGCCTTGGACTTCTAGGGGCCTGTGTTAGCAATAGCGTGGCCAGCAGGACCAGGGCAGTGATTGTCACCTTGTACTCAGCACTGGTGAGGCATCACCTCAAATCCTGTGTTCAGCTCTGGGCCTCTCACTACAAGAAAAACACTGAGGTGCTGGAGTGTGTCCAGAGAAGGCAACAGAACTGGGGAAGGCTCTGGAGCACAAGTCCTGTGAGGAGCAGCTGAAGGAGCTGGAGTTTTTTACCCTGGGGAAAAGGAGGCTCAGGGGAGCCCCCACTGCTCTCTACAGCTGCCTGAAATGTCAGCTTCTTCTCCCAGGTGACAAGTGACAGCACAGGCGAAATGGACTCACGTTGCACTGGGGATGGTTTAGATTGGATATTAGAAAAAAATTTCTTCATGGAAAATCTCGTCAGGCATTGGAACAGGCTGCCTAGGGAAATGGTTGAATCTCCATCCCTGGAGGTATTGAAAAGACATGCAGATGTCATGGTTTAGTGGTGGACTTGGCAGTGCTGGACACAATGATCTTAAAGGTCTTTGCCACCCCAAATGATTCTATGAAGTTAAGAGCCAGGAATGATGCAAGCAGAGTGAAAATCCTGTTAGAGTAAATTAATTAGTTAGACTTGTGTTGATTATTGTTTGGATTTGGTCTAGATCAGAATATCTTAAGTTGGTATAGTGCAGCTTGTTTTTTCTAGAGTTTTCTTCAGTTAATCTTTCTTTTACAGATTTAACTAATTAGTTTTTGGATTTATTACTAGAAAGGATTTCATTTAGCAGTAGGCCCTTAGGAAGCTCTTTGAAAAGACAAAAAGATTTTTTTCCCTTCCTGAGGAAGGATTTTAGCTTGTTTAAGCTCAAGTCATTAGTAAAACATTAATTCATTCAGCTTGATACACCATTGCCCTGAATGTTTGCCAGGATTCCAATCTCAGTAACTCTTAACTTAAGTACCAGCGTAGCACTTCTGTCACTGCTGTATAATGCACATTTTCTTCAGGACTGTACGAATGCTGATACCACGCACCTTGCTGCCTCTCTGAAGCTTTGTAGTTAGGCAGTAGCATAATAATTAGAGAGGGAACTGTAAGGATACCTTTAAAGAAACATTTGAATCCTGATTCAAAGCCCAGCGCCTCCAGTGACGCTCTTTGTGCCTTGAGGTTTGTGGTTTGATCCTCCGTTACTGAAATCTCTGAGAATATTTTTTCACTCACTGCTGTGGTGTTCAAGAGCGCGTTGTGCAAGATAAGATTCTCATAACTGAAAGTATGCTGTTATTCAGTGTCCCTAAAACTATTTTGCCCTTGAAGTTTTTATTTTAAGGCCTCCAAAGTACTTGATTTCTTATTCTGATGTCTGCTTTTTGGGCAGAACTGGTGAGCTCAAGAGCCTGAGACACTGCAGCCAGTTAAAAAAAACAAAACACTGAAGTACTCTGTATGTTATTTCAAGACTTTCCTGGGCTTTGTGCTGAATTCAGTCAATGTCTATGCTGTTTAATCTCAGTAATGCCCTTCAAACTGGCTCATCATTACCATAGAGGATTTGTAATAGCGTGTGCTCAAATACATCCCTGCTGAGAGAATTGCACTGAGGGTGTTGTAGATAGAGGTAGGGCATCCTAGTGAAAAGGAAACTAGTGGATACCTTTTTTCTTTTTTTCCTGACAGATGCACGAGTGCATCACACTCAGTGTCTTCTTTAGGATAGATGATGCAGTATTGCACATTTAAGATCCAAATGACAGAACTTCTCTAGGGCATTTGGGTGTGATTTTGTCCTGGATTCATCCTAATCAAATGGAGGTCCTTAAAGTGCTGAAATAATAGCCGTAATAGATTTTAGGTTTTGCTCATAACCTTGAGGATGAGTAGATTTAGATGTTGCATGGTAACAGTTGCTCTGAATTCTAACCCAAATTTGCCCATATTTTCCTTTTCATGTGTACTTTGAATTGCATAAATTATGTAAGTGTTTAACAGAGCAGCCTTCTGCACTGGCAAGGTTTACATGTTAGTTGGTGAAGTGGACATTTTCAATCTTGTTGGCTGATTTGGGCATTACATTAAATACAGGAAAGGACATGAGATGGCCACTGTCTCACTTTAACTTATTTAATAATTGTATTTGTTGCAGATATTTGAGACCTGTGCTCCATCTTCTGCACCGCCTGAGGAATCTTAAATAGATATTTCCTACAAAACTGTTGTTACCTTCAGGCTATAGGAAATGTGAGTTAGCCTGTCCTCCTGCAGAATCCTGTTGTTTGTACACCAGTGGCGAGTTGGAATGAGACAAAGCAAAGCATTGCTTTTGCAACTGTTTTGCCACCAGTAAAAAAACACAGGCAAGGAGAGGAAAGAGTAGCTGGAATAGAAAGTCTTTATGCATTAAATTGAAGTTTCATGACTGCAGTGGTCGAAGGGGCCTAAAAATGTGGGATTGTAATCTTGGCATTGGGATCTATCAGCCAGTCCATGAGCTAAAGTGTTTTTATATAGCTCTTATTTATTCCCTCAACTTAAAAACAGGCATAAAGTAGTATGTGCTATATTGTATAGTATTGTAGCAATAGTATAGCAGAGTCCTGTGTGTCATTTTAAGCTGCACAATTGCTATATGCTTGGTTCTTATTTTAAAATATACTATTTCAGACCTGTTCAAGGATCACAACTGAGCTAGATTCAAATAAGTAGGACAATTTTCAGCAGCAGTCATTTTGCCCTGAATCATATAATGCATAATTCTTGGGTTTCAGATTATGAAGAATGGAGGAACAGATTGCAGCAGAATAATGATTTATTCACTCATTTATTTATTTAATTAATAAAATAAATAACTTTTTAATAACTCTTAAAAAAAGGTATTAATGCACTTCCAACATGTAAAGTATATTATTTTATGTGTACCTGTTCCCCATTCAGCACACACTCACCAACTCACATCTCTACCTCAATAATAGCATGCAAGTAAATTGAAGAAGGTATGATTTATTTTGATCAGCCCATGAAAATATGTTTGCACCATATTCCAGTTAATGACCTGCATATGTTTACTAAAACTTAAGGAAAGAAGAAGAGAGAGAGAAATATTTTTAGGAGGTCAGTCTTTTTTTCTCTTTATTGAGTGTCCTTACTACATCCTCCAAAATAGCCTTGATTTATTTAACTAATCCCTTTTTTTTCTCATCAAGACAGCTGTTTCTGAGAAAATGCTCTTTGTTACTCTTAGTTGGTTGAAAATTGAAAGAAGCCTCAAAAGAATCTAAAGTCGAGAAATACAACCCCATTTAATGAAATGTTAGTCTTAAAGTTGTAATATTTTCAAGATATTGAGTAATAAGCAAATGTGGTTTTAGACTATTAGTCTCACTGTAGTTAGTGCTATTATTTAAAGTAGTTCAATAATCATCAGTCATAGGAACTCTGCTTGAAATCATATGATAAAATTATTTCCTTCCCTCGATTGCTACTGTTCCCACCTATTAGCTATCAAATAACTGTAAGTATGCAAATTATGATTTTTCACAGTTCTTTACCCTTCCCTTAATTACATGTCAACCAGGCCTTATTCATTGTTTTGAGGTCCCAAATTCATCTAAAGCTCTGAGGAGGAGCCAGCCCTGGATCAATATCTGATTACTGAACTATTGAGATCTCAAGTGATTGCCTTACCTTCTGAAGCTCTCTGCTTATATGGAAACTTCACTCAACTGGGGCCCCTCAGAGATTGCTCTTATGTGTGATCATTCTGTTCGTTGTTGCACAGCCTTCCCTTGGTTTCCACAACTGAAAGAGAATAAATCTAGATCTTCTGTGGACTTGACTGACATTTTTAGTAAGACTGTCTGCAAAGTCTTTAGAATGGAGCTGCTTTTCCTAGCAGGGACATAGTTTTGCAAATGCAGATGTACCCTGATTTTACCATGCATGGGTTTGCTTGATTAGCCCTTCATCAATAGGCAATGTATTATTTAGGTAAAAAAAAAGAGCTTCTATACTGTTTCTTCCTGCAGTTCCCTAATTTTGTTCTCTTCATGGAATATATACACATTGGTGCAAAAATATGTTGTAAAACATCTATATATTCTTTGTTTTAATCTCATGTTTTCATACCTTCTGAGTACTTTTGAAACATAGTAATTTTGGATAGTTTTTTCTTCAAAATATTAATTTTGATTTGTGAGGTTTTTCATTATGCTGTCCATGTATCTGAGTTCTTTGGGAACTAAGTTGCAAATACTTCCAATTTAATTCCACTTCTCTTTTTTCTTTTTTTTTGGTCATGTTTGATGACTACGGAAAACATATAAATATGGTAGGATTGAGTATTAGGTATGAAGATAACTATAAAGAGTTAAATAGCCTAAAAATAGGCTTTTTATCCTGCAGCATTTGACATAGTAATGCATTACAAAATGATCTTAAAGATTTAGCAAATGCCGAGTTTCATAAAAATGACAGTTTGGACAGTTTATAATGTTTTGTTTGAAGGATTGTGGAACTTGTCAAGTTTCTCAAAAGCTGGGAAGTATAATTTCCTGGGAGGCCTTGTTTCATGAAACTTAACAGTAATGGTGATTTTGCTAAACAAAGAGTCTAAGCTGCTTCAGGCCTGCTGGCAATTTTTGTATGCTTGATTTCTGTGTTTTACCCATGCTAGGAAGTGGCATCACAAGGGTCAGTGGTTGGAATTTGAATGTACAACAATTCAGCTTAGAGATGGCAATGTAGTTTTAAAGGGTGAATGGTCTTAACTAGGAGCAGATTTTTGAGGCAGGTGGTGAATTCTGGTGTCTTCAAGAGCAGATACTTTACAGAAAAAAACCCCAAAATCCTGTGAAACTACATTCAACACAAAGTTAGTGAATGGAATCCTGTGTTCTCCTAATACAGAAGGCCTAGCTAAATCATTACAAATGCCTCTTTTGGCCTTGAAATCTATGGAACAGGAATTTGTAGAAACTCTTAACTCTTACTGATTTTGCATGCAACTAGATTCAGCAGCAAAGCTTTCCTGGAACCTAAATGAGAAGACACTGAAAAGAGAATATATCATTTGCAGAAAATGCTTTTGACTGCTATTCTTCAAAATTGTATATTTAAGAAACAATCCTTGCTCTTCCCTGACCCTCCTCCAAGATCCTTAAGAAAATTAAGAAGTGTGATTGTGAAAATCATAAAGGACCTGTAAGTCACATAGCTGAGAAACCAAGAATTCAAAGAAGATAAAATGAAAGCTGAATGATACAGAACTCAAAATCTGTGAATTGTTTCAACTTTTCATATAGTCACTATATACTATAGTTATTATTTGCTTTGTATTTCAACATACAATCTTATGCCTCTCCCACCTACACACATTCTTGTAAAGTATATCTTTCTAATCTTAATGTTATCTTAACATTTTTCACCTCAGGGAAGTTTTTTCAAAGAATTCTATAAGTAAGCAGCACTTGAAAAAAAACAGCCAAAAAGAACACTGAAACCTAACAAATTTGACCAAATTGAATTTTAAATCCTTTTGCATTTAACAAATAAAAAAATTTAAATTTGCCAAATTTTCTTTTTTTATGTTAAAAACCCCATAATGTACCAGTTACTCCTAAAATAATATTTTATATAAATGCAGGTGACAATATTTTTTGTATCATTCCATTTTTGTATCATTTTATCCTGTTCTTAGCTAGATCAGGGTTATTCTGACATAAACAAGTGAAATAACTCCATCCTTATGTAAACAAAAATATAACCAGAACTAGCTAGATTTCTACCCCCTTCTCAGCAAAATTATTCCCACAGAGGTTATCCAACATATGCCCTGCCTGATTAGTGTGCTCCTTGGAAGAGTTCAGCAGATCAGAGAGACATGTTCATCACACTGCTGGCTTCTCTGTGGATGTGCTGTCACGTGATACCAAATGTGGGGATATGGATGACTTTCTGCTATGATTATGGGATATCTTTCTTTCCTGCTTTACTCCTATTTTTTTCCCCATATAATGCTGAGGTTGCTTTGGTGAGTAGCACGGCTCACAGTTAAATCTTGACTTTTAGATTCTTGACATGCCTGAACTGGCTTTCCACCTGAAGAAAAGCAGGTATTTCCTCCTTCAGCGCTTAGCTTTGCATAAATAGTTCTTTACCCTGACCATTACTTACAGACACTGTTATCCAGTCAGCTACACTGAGGGGAGACAGAGCATGTTGTTTCAAGCAGCAGTCAGTTCTAAAATATAAAGACACATTTCTTCTGCATCAGAAAGACTCTGATTTTTGATTGAAAAATAATTATTTGGAAGGGAAAGATGGTCAAGAGATTTTTTCACACTTCTACAGAATGCTTTTTAGGTCAGCTTTTAGTTCTCACTGCTCACAGTGTCTGAAAGTACAGCTCTTGGGTCCAACCCAGCTTTCCAGTGTAGAACTGATAAGAGTTTGTCAAGAAGCTGATATACACAAGTTTAAGGATTAAGAGTAAAATTAACTATATGTGGTGGGCTTTCAGTGCAAAGTGGTGTCCGTGAGTAAATGCAGATTTTTTCTCCTTTTTTTTTTAAAGTATCTCTTTCTCTGGGCTTCTTTTAAAATCCTTCACTTACTTATGCAGTTTAGTAGTCCTTGCCTTATTTCTTGCTAAGTTAAAAAAAAAAAAACCAATAATTTTTTTTGCCCTACATAAATACATTACCTCTGAGAATTCCCCTTGGGGCAGTGTTGTTCAGCTTCATTCCAAAATACAAGGCTGTGTGCTAAATGGCATGGAATAGGATACACAGGAGGAACAAAGGCATGATTAATTGCATGTGCTAGCAATATTTGTTTTTGTTCAAGCTAGCTGCATATCTTAGAGTACAGAAGCATGAATTCTAACATTTGTTGATCCAGGTACAAACTTTCTGAGCATTCTGGTTATACCTACTAAATTAATAACAAGCATTGCTAAAAGCCACATTTCAATCCCTTAATTGCTGATATTTGGATGCTAGCTAGATCAAGCTAGCACAAGCACACTGTCCTGTACTCTTACTAGTTTCTTAATTTTTCTCAAGATTTAACCAAGTTTGGAGGGAGCCTGTGGCATACTTCCCCAGGCAGTTTTAGTTTTGGGGGTTTTTAAATGCTAGGTCTAAAGAGCAGTATGCTTTTGTAGTCTGCTCACTTATTACATTTTAACAAAAATAAGAAAAATTCTCAATGCACAGACAAATGTTGCTCTTTAAAAATATAAAAGATGGGAGTCATTTGTTTTAATGAAGATGTCCAAATGTATGGTTGCAAATGTAGTGGTAATTTTGGGATCCCTTTATAGTTAATGGAGTTGTTAAGCTGCTTAAATAAGGGTGTTTCGTCTCAGTCTAAGAAATAAAATAACAGATTAGTTGAATTGCTCTCCCAAGGTGCTCATTTCTTCATGTATGTCATGGTACATTTTGGCTATTAGTGGAAATCAGAAAAAAATGTTGCATCTACGTACATAATTATGTAACTCCCACATATAGTTTTATTTACTATAGTTAATGTTGTGGAAAAATGTAGTTGTGAGTCATATTAAAACATGTTTATGTAGTAATTTCAGTGCATTTGTTTAATGTTTACCTATGTATTGCTCAGAAAACCAAAATTCAAGTTCTGTATTTTCCCTTTCCTGGAGTTTGGAGATGGTTCAGGTTTTATTTTATTTCTGTATAAGTTTAATTACTGCAATATATGCAGTAGATTCTGAGAACAGTTTTAATAAATTGAGGAAATTAATAAAAGTAAGATTGTGTTATCTTTTTCTTCACTGTAAATTTGGCAAGTCCCTTTCATTTGCAGTGGCCATTCCTTTTATCTAAATAGTTGGGAAAGAATACAGAGATAATTTTTTATGAAATGAAATACCAAGAAGTTGTGATTCAGATTAAAAAAATGCTTAGAAGTGCAAGGAAAATTTTTACCTAATGTATATAATCCTTTAATATACCAACTGATTAGAGAAAATAGGGAGTTGACCACTGGACTACAAATTGGAAGCAAAATACTGCAAATACTTCTCTATAAATGTTTATCTACATTTTTCTAAAGACTTGTGTGGGTATAGAGTGTCCTGATCATGTATGTTTATATGCATGTGCATACTAAAAATGCAATGAAGATATTGGCTGTGAAGTTAAAGGAAGTCATATTGAATATTCTGAATATTCTCAACTTTCAGGTGCATAATAAATAATATGAATAGAAAAGAATCTGGTACTTTCCAATTCTGTTTGTGTCTCTAAGTGGAGAAAGGATGGCTTTGAAATTAAATTGTTAAAATAGACTTTATTCCTAATTTTTCACACTTGGTATGTGACTTCATGCAAGCCATAGAAGCATGGAATAATGAAGTTTTGGACTCATCTGAGGAGATTGTATAGTCTGATACCCCTGTACGGAGCAGCATCAATTAAAGCAGATTGTCCAGGAATAAGTCCAGTTAAGCTGTAAGTATCTCCAGGGCTGGAGACTTCCATACCCTCTGTTAACAATCTGATACAAAGCTTGGACACCCATACAATAAAGCAGTGTTATTGTCATGTTTGAATGCATCTTGAAATTCAGCTTGTCCACATTGTTTCTTGTCCTGTCTCTGGTCACCTCTGAGGAGAACCTGACTCCCTCTCATTACACCTTCCCATCAGGTCCTTAGATGCATTGTTAAGTTTCCTACCTTAGCCTTCTCTTCCCCAGGCTGAGCAATAACAGTTCTCTCAATCTCTCCCCAAAAATTAGGTGCTCCAGTTCCTTAATCACCGTTGTGGCCTTTTGCTGGCCTTGCTCCAGTATGTCCATGTTCCTCTGGTATTGATCTGAGAACTGGGCCCAGCACTCCATGTGTGTCTCTTCATGACTAGAAAGGAAGGGTCACATCCTTGAGCCTTCTGGCAAGTCACCCTAAGGCAGCCCAGAATGCTGTTCATGTTCATACTATTACGTATCAATCTAGATAAATCCAGGTCTTGTATTGTGGCAGTAAGAAAAGGAATAAATTCCTTGTTACTTCATTCATCTGTGGAGAAACTAAACTCTAGTATTCAAATGTACAAACAACCATGAATGTGAGTGGCTTACAAATTTTATATTCAAGGAGCATTTCCAAATTACTGTGAATCACTGATAGCTGAGATAGGGCTAAAAGCCATTTTCCATGTTCCACATGAAAGTGGAGCATGGTTAGAAACCACCAACTGTAAGTAGAAAGTCCATCCATAGGATTCTGGGGAAATCACATAAAAGGCTGTGTCAGTAGCTCACAAGATTTATTACCATTTTTTACTTTCGCTCATGGTGAAACAGCAGAAAGCTGCTGCTTTCTCTCTTCCTTCTCTGTATGAGCATTACAGGCTGGAACATAGACATTCATATCCACAATGGCTGGTAAAATTAGAGGAATCAGAGTTGGGAGGCAATCTCAAAAGTGTTAATTTTTCTTTCAATTTAACTATCTAAAAATGGAGGACTTCAAAATAATCATGTAAGAAAGAGGTGTGAAAGGATATTCTGAAAGTACCTGAACTATGATAAAAGGGTACCACTTCATAGGTGGAATTAATTCCATCCCTAATTTTTAATTAGGATTAATGAATGAGATGCTGCTAGAATGAGAGGAGTAGGAGGGGAAGAGGGAATCCATAATGCATGCCACCTGGTTCTTAACACTAAGCATGATGCCTCCAGATCTTTATTTAGGAAATGTGGATACCTCTAGAGGACATTTTAGGTCTTATGCAGGCCAAGTAGCCATCTGGAGCTAAACCTCTCCATCATCTATTTCCAAAGTTTACAGTGGTTGGTTTCCTCACTTAAAATGTGGTTCAATGATACAGTCAAATTTGACTTGATGGCTTGCTGCTGCCAAGCAAGCGAGATCCCTCTCCCTTCCCTCATCCTTTCCTGTCTCACCTTACAGCAGTTTATAGCATGCTAGGCTGATTCAACTAACTGCTCTGGCAGAAAGCCAGCGGGGTTTGAGGCTAAGGGAGCGGTAGGGTGCTGGATTGCTTTGCCAGGCAGGCAGGGATGAGCAGCAGGGAGACTGCACATCGAGGAGTGCGGGGACCAAAGGAGGTGAGAGGGAAGTGGAGTCTCCCCAGTTGAGGAGCTGTCCAGTTGTCCAGCCGTGCTGCTTCCCAGTCACTTCCCATGGGAATTGCTTGTTCCCAGGCTGCTTGGGGCAACATGAAGCTGTGCTGCCTACCACAGGGGAAGTCCCACCTCCTCATTTTATCCGTATCTGACCTCTCTGTGCAAGCAGCAGTGACAACACAGCCACATGCGAAACCATGGTTTCCCCCTATCTACAGCATCCCATAATTAATCACCCTAAAACCATCTTAGAGCACCCTAAAACATTCTTGGGCTCCTCAGGCTAAGAAAATTTAATCATTAAATGAACAAACAGCTCTCTAGCTACTGTTTTAAAAAATCATATTGCATATTTTGCTGACTAGGGCTTAACAAGAGAGAAAAGACAGTTAATAAAATGAGTCCATTTAATTTGTACAATGACATTCCAGAGTGACATCTGCATTAGCACTTATACAATTTTTTATTGGAGGTTTGAATATACTGAAAGAGGCTGTATATTTTGTAATATTCATCTCAGTGTTAAAAAGAAGAAAATAATTAATAAAAAAATAAGGTCAAAAATTATGTACATATTTATGCTGTTTAGGAGAAAAAAATCTAAATCTGTGCATAAGAAAAAAACATAGGTATGGCATTACACACATAAAACAGAGAATTTTTTATGTCTTCTAAGTCATATTACTCTAATAATTTTTATTGAATGTTTAAATAATTTTAATTGTTCAATAAAGGAAGCTCTTCTATTTAATTTAGAATGTTGCACCAATGTTGGCGATGGATTTAGCTTGGAATTGAGGTAACAAGGGATTAAAATGTACCTTAATTGATCTTGTAGAAGGAACATTGTGCTGCAAGTTGATTATCACTAGATCAAAAGTGGGTTAAAAATTATAAGTATATCACACAAGATGTTGGTTTGTGTGTTGCAGGAGACATGCAGATCATAGATCATTGAAATCATGGGCTGTGCACCTACACGTATGGGGATTATAATCCGATAAAAGTTGTGCAGTAGAGAGACCCAGCTGACTCCATCTTGTATTCTACCATAGTAAATGGCATTCTTTACATCAAATATTTGCTTAACAAGTAGAATGTGGCACTCATGCAATGAATATATCATCAAAACAATCTTCTTTTGAATGGCAAAGCATGCAACGAGTGGTGAATCAAATCATTAGGCAAATGCTTTAGTGTGTCATAGAATCACCAAGGTTGGAAGAGACTTTTAAGATCTTTGAGCCCACCCATCAACCCAGCAGTACCACTGAAACCCCTAAACCACTAAACCCTATCACCCAGAATTTTGTAAAGGCTAATGGAGAACCATGGCATCACAGGATTCTTCAAAAGTTAATTCATTGTTTTTGTTTCTTTTAAAAAATAAACAAACAAAAAACCCACAAAATGCATCCTCTTAATTTTAAGGGAAGAGGCCATGTGATTTCCAGAATTCATACATGTTCTGTATTGCTTTATGTAAGTAGTTATTGGTGGTGTGCTTGCCAAGACAAGGGAACCTCCCCCCTTGTGCTGAGTCAGTGGCTTTCTGGTGCTGGGGATGAAGGCAGGACCCCACACGTGTGGACCTATGCCCAGGATAGAAGGCTTTCTTCAGAAATCAGCTGAGAGGACTGAGCTTCTGCATTGTGTTTGCACTGAAGAGGCCTTTCTCTCCTTGCAAGAACTTCAGGGGGAGTTAGGGAGGCAGGCCCAGACAATAGCCAGAGATATTGCTATAATAAAACAAGAAATTGTAGCATGTTTGTTCAGACATGCAGTGTCTGTAGAGATGCCAGCAATCCCTTTTGCGTAACAAAGGAAATGTTGCCTCCGGAGATTTCTTTCTGAAGACATCTCTGTTTAGAGACAGTGCATGCACGTGCATGCCAAATTTCCTTTTTGCATTTGCGCTTGGTGTTGCATTTTTTAAAATCTAACATAATCTCATACTGTACAGCAAAACACTGTACTTTATATTTTCATATGCAACCATGATGATGTGTTTTAAATTTTACATACCGTGTAATAATAAGCCATTTTATGGCTTAATAGAAGTAATTTTGTTAAATAGAATATCTGCAAATATTACCTTAGTGTTGCAGTTAACCAGTTAGTGTTGGTTTTCCATGAAAATAAGACGTAATCTTTTTGTACGTCTAGAGAAGGTGCTATGGTAAGCTGACTTCTAAAACTATTTTGAATATTCATAATGATTCCTGGTGTGCATCAAAGCACATCAAAATCCTCTTTTCTTGATGGATGCTGTGTGTAAATCACAGCAGGTTAATTCTAACATGGAATAATGACTGTAGAGAGGTACCTGAGCTGACTTTACCGTCTGGACCAGATACCAATAGCACTGTAGCTGTAACAGCCTGGGATTCAACTTCATCTGCAAAAGCACTCTCCAGTCCTAGGGGCAGCCGTTCATGCTGAGTTCTGCATTGCCACTGCCAGATAAGATTTTTAACTAATTAGTTTCAAGCTAGGTGCCTTGTATCTGTATGTGCTGCAACTGATTATTTGGATGCACAGGGCCAATGTGTGGCACCAAAAATTGGGAGCTGGTGATGGTTGGAGCTTCCCTCCCTTTGTCTGTGCAGAGGGTAGGGCATGATGTAGAAAATGCTGTTCCTCCACAGCATGAGAGCGTTCTGCTCCAGTGTACTGACTGGGATGTTGGCAAGGCAAAGGAGCCTGTGGGAGGGCAAGGGTCTGAACCTCTTTTCTGGTGAAATTTTATGAACCTCTTTTCTGGTGAAAAAGCATGACATCTTCTCCTTTAAACAAACAAATCTAAGCTTACTGACTCTGCTTGTCACAAGTTTTGTCCCTAGAAGATAGTAGTAATGTAGTAATGACCACATTTGAAACTAAGTTCTGACTGTCATTTACTGAGGAAACAGGTGTGGTGGTTTAACATGTTACTAAATCCCCTTTTGCCAGAGGTAGCTGCCTTTTTACAGAGTCAGCAGAGTGGTATGCATATGTTAGTAACTCCAGAGTTAGTCCCGCTCTGTAGCAGTGCAAGATTAAGATGCTGAGCTATGGGTGTTTTAGGGCAGGGACAGAGGTGAGCAACGGTGGAGGGTAATGTCTTAGAGATGCTATGGCAAAATTTGCCAGGACTTTCCTGTCAGAGATTGTCACAAGATCAAGATTTACATCAGAATGTATAGTATCATGCAATTCATTAGTAGCTTTTATTCACCACTCATTTGAAGTATATGTTGGTTTGTCTGGCCTGTCCAAGTTGGTAAAAGCTGCCTAGAAAACTATCCTGACTGCACACAGATTTAAAACACCACAGTCTTTATCACTGAATCCACCACCCTCATAATTATACTGTTTCTGTAGTTTTCATTGCAGTTATGAACATTTGCATGTTGGCATGGTATAGGACATAAATAATGTGTTATGAAAGCTATCCTGTCTTTTAATTATCATAGACAGACAAATTCAATTTTTAAATTTGTTTTAAAAATAGGTAGTTTTAGCAATGTAAAATAACTTCAGGTTCACCTATAAAGGGATTGTTTCCAAGTCAGCCTTCTTTGTCCTCTGGGCTTGACATAGATGCAGTCAGACTTTCACACTTTAAGGAAGTAGTGCTTTAAAGGATAATATCAGGAGCATTTCAGTGCTAGCAATTCTTTTTGCTACAGAAATATTTGTATTACCTGAATCTGTCATATCAAATGAAGGATATATTAAAATGTATTTATATCTTATATACTAATGTACTTAGTGGTGGGCTACTTTGTTGAGAGGAAATTGAAGTTTGGACATAGTGATTACCGAGTAGAATTGTGAATATGGAAGTACAATAGGGAGTAACATGCAGCATAAAATAAGAAAAATAAGAATAAAAGTAAGAAAACTGTGTTTTGGAGAAAGTGGGCCGATGTGTTGGTGTAGATGCAACTGCCTGAGAAAAAGCTTGACTTTAAGATTTGAACAGTTGTAGGGAAAGAACAAAGACAGAGAAGGATATTAGCAGAGAAACAAAGAGAGACTGAAAACAAGTGCTATACATCCAGAAACAACTTAGACAAAAATGGGGGTTTAATTTGTTACAAAATTAATTTAAGTAATAGAAGCAACTTTCCCTTGAGTAATATGAAATTGTAGTGCTTTCTGTGGTACTGCAGGAGAAAAAGGTAGTGATTTATGAAGCCTACAGAATTATAGTAATCAAAATGTGATTTCTATGTAATTTTGCTTTTTGTGCTACCCTTTCCTTGCCAGTTGCAGTATTAAGCTATACGTACACATATGTCTTCCATAACTTATTGTGTAAGCTAACTGGACATTCTCTTTTTTTAAAAAATAGGAGCTTGGTTTGGAATATCAAGGTTAAATGTGACTCTTTACAATTCAATTATTTTTTATATGTCTTTTGTTTCTCCTTATGTGTTTTAATGAAAGATCTATCATCCCAGGCAGAAATGTGTTCCTGACAGTTTTACTTTAAAAGGAAAAAGGTCTTTCTCTAGGGTCTTTGGAGCAGATCTGTCTAATGTGTGACTGAGAATGTTCTTTGCCTTCTACTTTCATCATCAGAAATATGTCACACTTTGTAAGATGTATTACAAGAATCTAGGCCTATGTATCATCAAGTCCTTTATTAGATGAAACCAGTGGGGTTTCCATGAAGCCAATTGTAAGATTTACCTGAGTGCAGTGGTACAGGAGCCTCAGAAGGTGGGATAAGTTTTAGCAAGATGATCACACGGTTTGGGTGCAGATGTGGCAAAGGAGACGGACCCTGGATGAAGCAATGGCTGCAGGTTCTCTACATGGTGGCTGAGCTTCCAGTGCAAATTGCAATATTAGTATTCTGGCCAGCCTCAATCTGACCAAGCTCACCCTGCCTCTGTTCATGACTGTTCTTGTTCAGTCACTTGCCTCTTTTTGAAGAGATTTAAACTTTATAAGTAATCAGATGGATGACTACTTAACCAGAGCAATTTCCCTGGACTATCCTTTTGTTTGTGTTCTACCAAGTGATTACAGTTTTAGGCATCCCCAGAACAAATGAAGCATGATAATTAGAAATTGTACATATGGACGTAGAGCTCACTGAAACTTTTTGAGAATCTGCCATGAATGCTAGTTCACATTAGGCTGCCAAGAGCTGTGTCTGAGGCTGATCAGATTGTTATCATCAAGAAAACAGAGATGTTCTGTATGGAGTCAGAGGCTTGGGAGGTGTTTTCTCTTTTGGCTGCCATGTTCTTTGACTTATGCTGCAGGCACTGAGCATGAGGCTCAGAGCTTTTGTTAGGCAATTGCAAGGCAATTTCATACAGTTTTCTGTGGCCATTACAGAGGCTTAGGAAAGTACTGTTGTCATCACATAGGCTGCTTCCAAGCAAGCAACCAAAATAAGGAATGCTTTGTGCTTTCACATCCCTGCGTGGCAGGAGGAAGAGAAGTTGTTGCAATGGAGATGTGTGATGCTATTAAACACTCAGCCATTTAGGTGCTTTTGGTTTTATGAGAAAAATTATGATAATTCTTGAAAATTTAGAATGAAATCCTCTTGTTGCCTTTCCGATGTTCGTGTGGAGAACAATTCAAGGATAAAAGTCACTCAAGAAGTTTTGCTAGCAAATAAAGTGTTAAAATTAGAAATTATTAAATCAAGCAGGGGGAAAGTTAAATGAACCAAAAAAAATTTTAAAAAGAAAAAGTGAAAGTAGATATAGAGGCTGGGAATAGTGCAACCACTTACATGACAGGTAGAGTTCTTCAATATCCTAGAAAGATAAATTATTTTATTTCTACATGCCACTTGAATTCTGCAAGTGAAGCAGTCAAATCTGCGGGGATTGTTACCTCTGAGCCTTGTCAAGTGGAATAGACACCTTGCTATATAACTGGAGATCTTGGTACTGTTTTACTAGTCCCTCTGTACTTGAGATAAATGTGAAGTTTCACCAAAAGCTAGTGGCTCCTGAGTCACTCAGATGTTTTTGAAAATTTTATCTGATAAAGAAGAACTTCAGAGAGGAATTCAGGATTAATTATATAAGAAAACTCATAGTTATTTGTGACCTCAACTAATTGCTTCCACCCTGGGCTAAACTTGACCTGATGCCCTACAGAGTTGCTTGTCTATCTGCACATCATCCTCCCCAGCATGTCTCATATTTCCCTTGTTATTATTTTTTCCATTTTCTGGGTTTTCCCAGGCCCCTTAACCTTAACCTTGAATAATACCGAGTTAAGTGTAATTCTGTATTACCGGAACAGGACTTTAAAATTTACAAGAAAGAATAGAATGTTGGTTATACCCAGTCCTAAGTCTTAAAACTTTATGCCATCTGATTTTTTATTGTGGTGAGAGAAATGTCAGCAGACTGGTCTTTTGTCACAAGAGTGTATACTGTTACATGTGTCCATTGTGTGATGGGATTTTTTTCTGTGACCTGATTAAGGAGGCTTTTAAAAATGCATTTTTCATTTTAATAGAAAACTGATCCTACTTTAAATAATTGAATTGAAATAAAAATAATTCAAACTGAGTCCCTTCAGTGTGATCACAGAGACGTATACAGATATTTTTTTCTAAACCTATCTTCTCATCTCCCTCTGTCTTCACTTCAGAAGATCTTTATCTATTGTGCTTGAGGGGCAAATAGGGGGTTGGAGAAAGGCCCCAGACCAGGCTGAGACTGAAATCTCTATTCAGTTTTTCAGTCATGTTTCACCTGGCTGGTAATCTTGGCTAGAGCCCTTAGTCCTTCTGTTCCAGTTCCCATTGGTAGGAAATCTCCTTTTCATTGTCCTTTTTTAGCCTCCAACATCTTTAAATTGTCTTTCAAGGAGGGGGTTTATTTATCTAACTTAGATTTAGTTTAGATATATGTTTTGAGATGAGATGAGATGAACCCCACCTTTTCTCTCTGTTGACAAAAGTCACACCTCGAAGGATGTGATGTTTATACTGACTGGACTGCTGTACTACGTCTTCAGTGTCATGGAATTTTATTAAAAATCTGTATACATAAAAAACATGGAGTTGCAAATACAGATATAGAAATAAAACCAGGTGAGATCTGTTATGATGGGCTGCAGGCTGCAGAGCTTCGATTTATTAACTAGCAAGAGAAACAGCAGGGGCCACTGTGAAGAGATGAACTACACAGAGGGGTTCAGAGAAGATGGCCGAGGTGGGGTGAGCAGAGTGTAGGAAATCTGCAGAACAGTGGTTTCACTGGAGCACATGTGGTAGATAGCCAGGGAAACCTCACCTTTGTACTCCTGCACAGGACTGCCCCGAGGAAATGTGTCGGAAATACGCGTTTGATGTGTTTAGTGGAGCTCTTAAGGGCTGTGATGAACACGTTTGTGCTGTTTATTATTGGCAGGCCTCGCAAAGGAATTCTCATTTTATTTGGAATCCAGGAGTGGTTTGGGGAACTGGCAGAGGGTTAGTCACTGCAAAGCTCCAAGGTATGTGAAGTGCTCAAGGTGCCTGCTCACAGGCTGCCACACTGTTTGCAAATGGCTGTGTCATGTCACTTGATGGGACATGCCAAGCCCTACGATAAAAGCTGTGCTGTGACATTGAGCTGTTGCCAGAGAACATACATTTTAGCAGGATTCTGTTGATCATGGATCAATTGTAAGCTTCGTGGCTACGTAACATAACCTTTCTCTCTCTGACAAAATAAGCCAGATTCTGGGACATGGGTATTGTGAAGCAGAAAAAGAGCCAGTGTATGGTTCTGCAGGTGTTCAAGGTTCAGGCTCAGCCATGGGCATCATGGAGTGGGATGTATCTGTGTTTTTTTTCCTGCTCACTTGATGAGTTCTGTGCTCACAATTAACAGGCCCCTCCGTAAATATCTAGGAAGCTCCTAACAGCCTCCTGAGGTGAGGCATTATAAGATGTTGCCCCAGATCTGGCACATTAACAATACACTTTTTTATTGTCTCTCCCTCTCCCCATAATTTATTTTGCTTGATGTGTTTATCTGTGGCCACTAGAAAAGGGAACTTTCGCTTACAGCACTGTACTGTATTCAGAATCAAGTATGGGATGTTTTCTGTATTTGGGGTAGATTTTTAGGCAACTGTGTAAAATGAAGGAGAAAATAATCTGATTTTTTAAAAAACTGAGCATTTTGCCACCATTTTTATTTCTCAGAGTTAGAAATGTGGAATAAATCTTGTAAAGTATTGAAACAGAAATTACATGAAAGCTTTTGCCTTTTCAGAAAAAGTTGTACTTAAATCCTCTTAGGAGCTACATTAACATTAATACCCTTTTTTTCCTAAGTGATGGCATTAGCATGCACATTGAAAATATTTATTAACAAACTGACAGATACTTTGTGATTACTGCTATTTCATTTCACACACATAGGTTAAACATACAACAAGCAGGGGATTCAATTCACTCTTCTTTTTTTCCCCCTGCCCTTTCTAGCATAAAGTACATAAACCTTGAAAGATAATTTTTAACCTAGGAGTTACCCATTCATTAGCAGAGTTGAAAGCAGGATACATTAAGTAGTTGTTTCCTGACCTTGGAGAGAGCTGCCTGTGTGCTCTCAGATCTGTGTCCAATAATTGGTCCTACCTAGGGGGAAGAAAAGAAAAAAAAAAACTACACAAACCGACTGAATGACCACTGAAGGGTGCTTCCAGAGTAATAGCTGGCTTCTGGCAATGCTCCTGTTCATGTGACATAGTTTGAAATACCTTTCATGTTACCCAGGGATATCTTCTACCTTAAGCTCTTAAAAAGTCATTGTTGAAAAGCAGGAATATTGATTAGTTAGTGGGCTGAATTTTTAATCTTTTTAAGTGTTTATGTTTTGATCAAAAAATGTTAAAGGACTTTCAATAAATGAAAATGCGTGTGTGTAAGATTTAATTGTCTGAACTTTATTATCTACAGGCATGCACTAGGGCTGATAGCAAACTTTGCTCTTTAGTTAAATTACTGAAATACATTTTCTGCAAGTCAGAATTTTAGAGGTGTCTTTAGATGGAGTCGTGCCTATGTACAAAATCTGCTAAATTTGTCAGGTTAATGCTTTTGCCTTGAGCTGGCTGTCACGGCTGGGGAGTCTGTTCTAACTCCCTTTAGTGTGGCTCCTCAGCTACTTGCACAGTGCCTTTGTCCTGGAGAATCAGTCTGGAGTGCCTTCAGTTTTGTCCATTTTCACTTAGCCTAAACTGACTTGAATGGAGTGAATGCAATTATAATGTGAGTGCTATGTCAAAGGAGAAAATAATCTTACAACTGTGAGGAATGATGCTTTTTGGAAGGTTTAGTATGTGTATTTTGAAAAGGAAATTTGATGGAGTCTTTGACTTTTTCTTGTGCTCTTCTAAAGTTAGTAAACTCCAGGATAAGTAGAAATGAGAGCATTTGAAAAATCTGGCTTTTTTCCTTTATGTATTTGTTTGCATTTTGCGCTTTGCATGCTTTGATTGATGTGCTGGTTTTGGCTGGGGTAGAGTTAATTTTCTTTTCACTGGCTGGTATGGGACCATGTGTTGTGTTTGTGCTGAACACAGGGTTGGTAATATAGAGTTGTTTTCATTATTGCTGAGCAGGGCTCGCACAGAGCCAAGGCCTTTTCTGATTTTTGGACTGCCAGGCTGGCAAGGAAGGTGGGGGCTGGGAGGAGACACAGCCAGGACAGGTGACCCAAACTGACCAAAGAGATATTCCAGACCACGTGATATCATGCTCAGTATATGAAGTGGGGAAAGAAGGAGGAAGGGGAGGACATTTGGAATTATGGTATTTGTCTTCCCAAGTCACTGTTACGCATGATGGGGCCCTGCGCTCCTGGAGATGGCTGAACACCTGCCTGCCCATGGGAAGCGGTCAATTAATTCCTTGTGCTTTGCTTGTGTGTGTGGCCTTTGCTTTCCCTATTAAACTGTCTTTATCTCAACCATGAGTTCTCCAGATTTTACCTTTCTGATTTTCTCCCTTATCCCACTGGTGGGGGCGTGAGGGAGCAGCTGTGTGGGGCTTGGCTGCTGGCTGGAGTTATACCACGACAATCATTTTGGCCCTAAAAAAGAGGAAAACTGTAGGCAATTCAAGAAGTTCATGCTTGGGGAAGGGAAAGAGGTAGGACAGAAAAAAAGCAAAGCTGAAAAACTGCTACAAGTAGGGGAAAATTTGTACCCACAAAACATTCCAAATACATATCATCCCATATCTATTTTGCATTTCTCTTCTATGGGAGAAGGCAAGATACATAGTCAGGATAGGCGTCAACAGCAGAGATGGAGTTTCTTGATGGGCCCTTATTTTCCTTTTGGTTATTTCCTTTTTCCTTAGGATTCCTGCCCTTTCTGAGGTTAGATCATGTGCCTAAAATGTTCAGGAATGGAAGATATTGGAATAAGCTTCCCTTCAGGTGGGTTAGCCAGTAGATGTCATTGCAAGCCTGAGTCTCTTTGTCCAAGAGCTGTGCAGCACCCTTTCCTAATCCTGCAGACATTTGGCAGCTCATGACTGGCAGAAACCTCACTGCAGCACTTGAGTGTGTGTATTCTGGCTGGCAGCACATGTTGGGTAACCAAGTGGTTCAAAGTCATCTACAGAGGAAGTGCCACTTGCTGAGACACCTTTCCAACAAACTGGTTCTCCCTGAGCTCTCCTGGTAATGTGTAAGGAGTTTAAAAGACTTTTTTCAGCAGAGGAAGGTAACAGTGATGCCTGTGGGAATTAGGAAATTGCAATGACAATAAACTCAGTAACAGAAGGGCTCACTAGTGTCTTATAGATAAGACCGTAGACATATTTATACCCAAAGCTGCAGAATCTTGCCTGTATGCTGTGTTCCAGAGTGGAAGGGTATGATCTGAAGAAGTGTCCAGTGTTAATCTTATTCTGTCCTTGATGGATAATAATAGGAAATATACCGTTGATTTTATGGGAGAAAAAGAAGTATTTTAAAAAAAAGAATCCTTTCCTGAATTTTAATTTTAAAAATGCATTCCCAGTCCTTATAATCAAGCAAATTGTTTTAAGAATGAATTGCCTAAATATCCATGTCTTGCAATTATCCAAGTAGAGCAGAACCAAGAGGTAGCCTTCTGGTCTCTAGCTGTCCCTTCACAAAAATCCTTGTTTTCCATAGATCCCAAAGCCAGCCTGCATTGATGTCTGGCTTCCATAATCATCTTAAATTGCACTAGTTGTCAGTGCTTTGGCATCTAAATCACATCAATACAATATTCTTTTTCTTCTGAGATCCGTAGGCATGCTGTAGCAGTTAGCATATGCATGACCTGCCCTGTGCATGCATCTCAGTAAGTTAACACTGAGGCCTCTCAGACAATCATCACAGAAGCAGCTGTGGTGGTTTAAGATGTCCCTGTCCTTCAGCTGTTCAGTACTGAACCTCTGCTAAAGGCTGCATCCTCAAAGAGAAGGCAACGGAACTCTTTCTCTAGCTCAGCGATAATGCTTACCTGAGTTACCTTAACTTGTTGATGAAGAGGCTTTAAGTTAAGCTTTAAGTTATTTACTCATTTGTGCTGGGGTAGATGAGAGAGGCTCACAAGATCTGTTCATTTACATTGCTGTGGGAATGGCAGCCTCCAGCAAAGGAGCAGAAACAAGCAGGCAAGGTATATCAGCTTCTAATACCATCTCATTCATTTCTTTAATGAATGTCTGGCTGCAGCCTAAAACTAAATATAACAATTTAAACAGCTGCAGTGGTATAGCTAATCATCATAAGCTCACTCACTCTAATGTTTTACAGTATTGCCCCTATCCAAGACTAACTGGACACCTAAATCTCCGGCTTGCCATTTGCTCACCTCTCAGGATTCCCAGCTGGCCCTGTCCAATAAATACATGTGTACTGGAGTGTGACTTTAGTGCCCTAAAACCAGAAATGAAGATGCAACATTAAATGCTTTACATTTTGCATCATAGCCTTATAAAACAGGAATTGTATTGATTCTCACGAGAGTTTACTTGAACTCGAGATCGTCTTTAGACGTGTGGCTGCATCTGCTATGGTGGAATTTCCACCTGTCTGTAGTAATTCATGATCTGCCTATAGCATCTAAGCTCAGTTTTCCTTGGAGTGTGCAGCATTTTGTTTACTGCAATTTGTCCATGACAAGTCCCATAGAAAGCATCAGGGCCCATGGAGAGCTGCCAGGGAGATTCTGGTTTAGAGGAAGAGAGAAGCCCCTTTGAGAGTTTTCTGGCATGAATGCTTGTCTGGCCAGCCTTGCCAGAACTGGGGAGAGCAGGTGGGAAGCACCTTCTCTCCATCCTCATTTTGTATTCCTCTACTCCGTAGTGCCAGTCCTTCCCTTCACAAGAGGACAAGGTCTTTAGAGGTGTCCAGTCTGCAGGGGTGAGACGGCTGCTTGTGCACCACTTTTGTTATCTGAGGTAATCTGAGAACAGACTAAGACTAGTGTTGCACTAAGGACAACTTAGCAAAAGGAAGTAAAGTAGCCTTGTAGGAGGAAAGCATCACCTCCAAAGGAGAACCTCATAGCAGTAGGGTGTACTCGTACAAATGCTGCAATAAAACAAACTTACTAGTTACTTACTATAAATTTCTTTTATGGTGTTCTTTTTTCCAAATCTTTTAGGCTGCCTGATAATAGCCTACTTGTGATAATCCTTCTGTGAAATGAAATGTCTTGTGCCATAGTCTCTCCATTATTTTTTGCAGGAACTTCATTTTTATTACTAGAGACCAATTTTTACATTTTGAAGTTTTGCAAATTTCACATTTATTTTGGTGCCTGAATTGACTGGTAAAGACTTTAGTCCTAAATGTACAAGTAACACAAACAAATCTCTGTAAAATGCAGGTTATTGCTGTTGAAACTGTCACTTAGAGAAATATGATAGGATTACAAGGTCAATCATGACAGAGGCTTTGTTAAATGAAAACATATGACACAATAAAGCATCCAGCATAAAGTTTTATTGTCAATTTGTTCAATTTGTAAAGCTGCTTCATGACCAAATTGCAAGATAGGCAGTGTTTGCATGCTGTCTTTAGTTTCATTTCTCAATTAAATAAAGTCAGCTGGCCTCTTTCCTTCCTCTAAGTTATGCCTGCAGCTGGATAAGGAGTACACAGATGTTTCTTGTGGTAAAATCGTGCAGTTGTGAGCACAAGGCAAGTTAGAGTGGAGAATGGAGACTGCATTTTAGGAGCAGTTTTCTGGCAGAGAATTAATAATCTACTATTAAATAGAAATGGGTATCTGAAAGTTTTACAAATTACATGGTTTTGAAAACCCATGGAGAGCATTAAAAGGATTTACATCCGAACAGATGTCCAATATGGTATTCAGCTGTCTTGAAATAAGAATGGATAAACTAAAAAACGTCAGAAATGTTTTGGGGTCTGGGAAACAGAGCTTGAAAACCATATTTGCTTAATAGCATATGCAGTAATTTGTGGAACTTCATGTTAGTGACTGAGTTTATTGATAGCTCTCTGTACTCTCAGTATTACTTTGCGTGCTAATTTTTCGTTTCTTGATAATCATAGTTAACATTTACAGGATTTGTTGTAATGTTTTAGGTTTAGGAATCTGGCTTGATGGATAAACTGGCAGCTTCATTTGAGATGTGAGCTTGTGGAGATGGCAAAGAGAATGTGTTCCTGCTAAGGCACAGAGCTTGGCGCTGGGATGGGGAGGCAGCCCTACAGAACGTGCTGGGACGTGACTGATGGTGTGGCTATTCTCTCTTGTGTTGGTTCCTACTGCACTCCCCCCGCCCCCTTCCTATAGTATCCAAACACCTTTTGGTAGTACATGAGCAAACACGATTAGCATCTGTCACAAAATGTTCTTTCTTTCATCCTTTCCTTGGGGCGGAATTGTGTGTGCAGTGTAACCTAGCACTTTTTTTCTTTTAAATTTGTTACATTATTGTATGTTTGTTAAGGAGAAATCAAAGGTGTATACTCTGACTCAAATTAGAAGATTTGTGATGGGTCTTTATTCCTGGGGGAGCTCATTTCACAAACTTAGACCAGTTCCCAAGCAAGCTGTGTTTCCTGCACAGACAGGCTTTACCTTCAGGAGAAAAAAAAATCTATTATGCCTGAGGAATATTGACTAGCCAGTTGAACTGGAGCTTTAAGCAGTGTTTTAAATATGCTCAGTGCAAAATAATGAGTGTCGTGAAAGAATGTTTTTTTGGTTTAAACATAAGTCAAAGTTCACTGTGAAGTCATCAAATACTGTTTTAACAAAAAGACTGGACACACCCTTTAAAGTCTCTGTTGGTCAGATGAATGGGAGTGTTTGGTTATCATTTAGCCTTCTCTGTTGACTGAAGGACACATGTTAAAGATACATCACATCACTGTGACCATGAGAAGAGTGATGAAAACAAGTACAGCCTTTTTTTTCTGTAATTAATGATAAAAGCAAAACCTTGCCCAGTGACATAATCCTTTTTGCCTTCAAACATAAAAACAATCCAAGTTGTTTCTGAAGAAACCTATTTTTGACACATTCTTATAACCAAAATTAAATTAAGTTACCATCATCAAAATACACGTTCATTTTTCAAAGCTAGTATCTTGAACATGATGAAATTTAGTTCAAGTCCTGGCCTACTACAAAACCTGATTTAAAGCTTACAGGCACTATACAGCTCTGTGGTTAAAACACTTGCTCTCAAATGCTCAATCCAATATGTGCTTCCTTACACTTTCTTTAGAAAAAGGAAAAGATACACCTCTCATACAGTGATATCTACAATGCGTCCTGACATCTGTTTGCCCATAAGTTTTTCCTCTTCCATTCCTTCAGCATGATAAACTATCATGCAATTAAGAGGAAAGTTTAAGACTAGTATGCTGTATCACATACTAGATATACCTCTCTCCAAAGGGAAGTTGGTTAGTGTAGAGGTTTTTTACCTCTGAATGAGGTGACAAGATTCCTATTTATGGTTTCACCTTTATAAGATCAACTTTCATTTATCATTGTGAAGGACCAAATTTTCAGGCTTGACTGATGTTGAAAAAGAAGATATGAGATTTCCTTCTACTCACTGATCATGCAAGGATAGCTATCTTGAACATGTAATCTCTTATTAAAAAGCATACATACACACAGGAACATAAACCAGATTTCACAGGTTCACAGAATATTCTGAGTTGGAAGAGACCACAACGATCATCAAGTCCAATTTATAAGTAAATGGCCCATACAGCAATTGAACTCACAATTTTGGTACTGTTAGCACCATGCTCTGACCAACTGAGCTCATCTCAGTTTTATTTGAAAGTATACTCAAGATCATTTCAGCTACAAAGCTCTTCATTTGTAATAGCTTATTGCAGTTTTGAGAGAAGTCTATTGTATTGTGCAGAGAAAGTGTCTGCTTTAGTGGTGACAATCTCTGCAGAAAAAAAAAAAATCTTTTGTTCTCTGTTGGTATCTGGCGGCTGTGGAGATGTTGCTGGAGGGAAAATGTTGTATCTCCAAAGTGTGAAAGCACAAACATGTGGGCTAGCTGCACATTTATCCCAGAACTGACACGTCACCTACAATGCTTTTACATCTTTAGTCAGTTAATGGCTAAAAAAAGAAAAAATCAAGCTGTTTTGTAGTTACTTGTTTGACTGAATTATTAGAGCTACAATTAACCTTTCTCCCATTTTTCAAGAGAACACATGCTACCAGTATTTGGGAGTATAAAATCGTTGTTAATATTTTGTTCCCCATAGGGTCAGAAAATGTTTTTCATCCTCTAAGTATTTAGAACAGTAGCTGAAAAGACTGAAATAAAGACAGGACATTCATTTTCTTAAAGAACACTGAAACTCCTTATATGTGTTTTCAAACTCTACTGTAGGAAAGGCCTTCAATAAAATTTCTTTCTGATGAATTTATTCTTAGTACAAATATATAGATCAAAAACTTAGTGACTGGTTGACCTTATCCTGAAAATTCTACTTACTGGAAAAGGAAACTGTTTGTTTTGCTTTTTAATGGTATTATGCTTCCATGGGAAAAAACAAAAAAGTTGGTGGGAAATTGTAAAGTTTGCATGTCGGACTTTATACTCTACCGAGTGGCATCCCTGCCCATAGCAGCAGGGTTGAAATCAGATGATTTTTGTGGTCCTTTCCAGCCCAACCCAAACCATTCTTTGAAAAAGCTCTCACAACTTCTTTGTACCACTAGGTTAACACTCATGTTATTGCTGTGTCATTTGAAAGCTGTATTTTATATACAGTTTTATATTGAAATCCTACCCACTTGATAGATATGGAGTTAATTACATGGGACTTCAGCACTAGGGCTTCTGAAAGTAAGGTTTTTTCCTTCTCCTCTCCATCTATGTTCGGGGGACATCGGAGATTCCTGCAGTTGTACTCCCACCACAATGCTGTTGTGTGAGACGAGGTCTTATGTGTTCCAATGTTTGCCAAACAAAGCTAGAAAATTCCCCATTTTAAATAGAAAGGCAACATGGAAAAGCCTTTTTTTGTGTGCATTTGACCTTGTTAGATAGTTGTATTTTGTGTTTAATATTTGGATTTTTCAGTATAAACCAGAAAACATTTCACAGGGTTTCTTGTATTTAAAAATACAAAGTAGTTACGTATGAAAGAAAGCAAAAGCAAAAAATGGTGCTGGAAGCTACTCTGCAGGTTTGTATCATTTATCTATAATTAGCAAATAGAGAAACTGATTAATACCCGATAAAGTTTTTGCACCTAAACAGCCAGTGAGATAATAATATAATAAAGTCAGTTAGTCTTGGTGTTGGTCATTATGTTTCTTATAATGAGGTACTGAAATGCCATGCTGGTGCCCTTTATCCCTCAGATTTTATTGTTGGTTTTTTTTTTTCATTCATGGACCTATTTTTTATGTGTCTGGATTGTACATGTTTTAAAGATGGATTCTTGCTCCTAATGTTACTGTGTAAGCAGGAGGCAAGCCTTGCTTTGTTGTAGGCTCAGATTAATCTAAAAAACAGTGAAATTGAATCAGATGTGAGATTGTTTCCATACTCCCCATGATCTTTGTGCTAGAGAATATGGTGATTCTCTTGCACATGCTGTCAGGTACTGTTTAAACATCACTGCATTTAAAACTAACTTGAACAAACATGAAATTATGAGAGAGCTTAATTGGTGCCAGAGGTTAATGTGAAATTTATTTTGCTTGTGTGTGTCTTAGTTACATTGACTGTAGCATGATCAAGGGGAACAAAGAAAACTAAAGAACACATTGTTCAGATTCATCCTACTCTCTGTGCACTTTCTTCCCTGTGTTTACCCTGGTGTCTGTCACAGTCAGGCAGATCTGTTTATTCTCTAATATAAAAGTAAATAATGAAAAAAGGATTTTCCAGCAAGTATCTGTTTCTGGGTCAATTATTCACATAGCTTATCTATATGAGTACTTTAACATGCGTAAGAGTACTATGCTGAAAAAAAGTCACTCGTGTTTGCAGGGTTAGTATCATAGCAGAATTATAGAATGGTATGGGTTGGAAGGGACCTTAAAGATCACCTAGTTCCAACTCCTTCTGCCATGGGCAGAGACATCTCCCATTAGACCAGGTTGCTAAGAGTTCCATGCAACCTGTCCTTGAGCACTTCCAGGGATGGGGCATCCACAGCTTCTCTGAGCAACCTGTGCCAGTCTCACCAGCCTCACAGTAAAGAATTTCTTCCTGATGTCAAATCTAAACCCACTGTTTTGCAGTTTAAAGCCAGTCCCCCTCATCTATCACTACATGCCCTTGTAAAAACTCCCTCTGCAGTTTTCATGTATGTATATTCCATGGTATGTATGGAAGGGGCGCTCAAATGAAGCATTGCTGAAAGGAAAAACTAATACACAGATCTTGATTTTCAGATGAGACCCTTAATCCTCATCTGTAATTCTTTTGTGAGCTCAGGATATTGAATGATTTAGTAAATAGGATACAATTATGGATATATTCAGAAGTGACTCCCTTAACACATTTCCCAAGATAAGAAAGTCTGCAAAAGCAAAGTATATTTATAATTTCCCAATACTTATCCAGATTTTTCATATTTAACATGTTGGTACAAGTGAAATCAAACAAACCAGGCTTCTGTCCATTTAGTTTCTTTTTTAAATTATACATTCACTTTAGAATTCATTCTTGGGAGTGCTTTATAAGGTACATGTTTGTGTGTTTTTAAGTAGTTGTCTGTAAGTGTGTCTATAAAGCACAGGTCTAAGGGAATTAATTTTTATAGAGGGATAGATTTTTTATGTGTGTTTTTCCTGTTAGGACATCAAATCTTCATTTTATGGAGTGACGGCTTACCTTTGAAGGGGCAGTGGGCAGTTAGATGCAAGGCAGTGCCTCAAAAGTGACGAAAAGCAGCAAGTTGCAATATTCCAGAAAGTTCTGTCCTTCATTCTCTTTCGTGTCCTGGTCTGTGGGTCTGATGGAAATGGGCCTTAACAGAAAGCCTGGTTATCTGTAGGCTTTTGCTTTTCTTGGGAAGCACTGTAAGGCAGGAACCTTTATGAGCTCTTTAAATGGTTGCCACAACAACTCCTGCCTTCTATCAGGAATCATTTTCATGTTGTTAAAAGTGATGTGATTTGTGATCACCATCAAAGTGTGTGTTCCTTGGTTTCACTCTACATTAGGTATCAGACATCATGACAAAGTTGTTTCTTAGTGGAAACAAGACAGAAAAGTCACTTTTCAGGTTAAGGGCCAGATTTACATTCTAACACATTGATTTATGCCAGCAAGGAATGTCAGCATGAGGGCTTGCTTTAGGCATCAAGAGAAAGCATTGCTGCCAAGCACAGCAGTCCCACTTTCTCTCCACTGCTGGTATTTATCACTGTGCTGATGCCTCCCTTACACTGGCACAAGCACTCTTACTGCTGTGCCATGAACTCTGGGTCAGGGAAAACACCCAGATCAAAATTAAACTGTTTCTTTCCGCACTTAGTTCTACTCGAGATCAGTTCCCTAGAGCGGTTCCTTAAATGGCCGTGCAACCACTTGTGCCAGCTCCAGGGAGGGGACGGAGCAGAAGCTGGAACTGAGAGCCTGTGGGGGAACAGGGAGTCCTTGATCCCTCAGGCAGTGCTTAGTCTGTATTTGCTGGATGCACACAGGAAGCTGTGGCTCAGGGATGTGTTTTCAGTCAGTTTAATCCAATCTGAGACCACCACTTGAATGGATTCTGCCTCCTTCAGAGCGTGTGCTGCTCTGAGATGTGTTCCTGTCCCACCCTGTTTGCTATTGCTTCAGGCTGCCTGTTTGATGCAGGCAAACATGCACACATTCATCTCAAAGATACGGTGCCAAAAGGTAGGGCTTGCAAATTTCCCTTTTAGCAGTAGAGTCAGATGCCATGTAACGCTTGTTTTTCAATCTGCATACTCCCCTCCCTGAGGAAAGTTTCACATGTAGTTTGTGCTAGATTTAAGACAGATGAAGTTAGATGACCAAAGGTAGGTTTCTGAATGTGTCTAGTTGTCAGATGTGTAAATGGTACAGTTTGGCTTTACAAAACTATTCAGCCAATGCAAGTGTCTTCTTTATGATAAGCTGAAGAGTTCTCCAGACACTGTTGGGCATGTTTCAGTTCCCTGGGCATAGGGCCAAGGGTGCTGTGAGGGGCTCCAGCCAACCTGCCTGACCTTTGTCCAGCCCTGCCAAAGGGCATGGGTTTCCTGTTAATGTTGTTATATTTGCCAGCCATCTGCAGATGTCTCAGATACCTTAAAGCATCTCAAATGACCCTGAATACCTATCTTTAGACAGTAGGATCCAAATCCACTGACTAGTCTTCCCTGGATATAATGAATGCTTAGGATAACTTTCTTCGGATGCAGACATCTACCTCATCCAAAGTTAGGTGAAAAGAATCTCAATAAATGCTTTTCAAAAAAACGTGTCTAACATAGCATGAGTGTAATTCAATGCAGTAATGTCTCCCCACATAGAAAGTTCTGGAGGGAAAGTGGTAGAAGGCTCCCAGCTGCTGCTGGCAAGAAGAGTGAAGGAACTGAAGTTACTAGAGCAAGCAGGTCGACAGCCTGGGTCACTCCTAAAAGGACAAGGATTTGGGTTGTGATTATAACTATGAGCTACATACACCATCACTTAGACAGTGAGGTGTAAGTGGCGTTATTCTAGTAAAGGGTTGCATGGGTATAGAAGTTCAGTGGAGAGAATAGATAAAGGAATTCCATAGACATCAAAAAGAGTTTTCTGCTTGGGATAGTCATCCCATTTTTTTTTTGCCAGAGCACTGCTCTCCACAGTCTCTTTACTTACTGGGGTGTTTCTAGTGGGTCAGTCTGTGTGGAACCAGCAGTATCTGCAGACAGTGTAGTGCCCAGGCCAAAGGCTCGATGAACTGCGTGTAAAAATCTGATTAATGGGAAAAGAAAGGCCAGTGTGTTATACCAACTTAAACTGCAATATTGGAAATAGGAGAGAATGCCTGACCTTACTGTGTTGTTTTCACAGAATGTGTTTTTCACTCCAGAACAGGCTGCTTGGTCTTGGTTTACTGACAGAATGCAAAGTTTTAATTATGTGTCTTGGGAAAATGTATGAACTGATTTCTCTTGTGGGTGCTGTGGGAGCCTCTCCAGCCCTGGACAGGGTTCATGGAGAATTACTCTTGGAATTGCTTCTTACAGGGATTGGAGTGTGAGTCAGGTAGAATGGAACGATTAATACATAAAAAATTACTCTGGAGATCTGCAGTTTATTTCACTTTGCTTCATCCAGCAAAATACTGTTACTATCCATAATTGTAACATATTAATATCCATGTTGCTGATTTATTTTAAACAGCCAAAGAGAATTAATCCTCAACCCATTACATAGGTTCTTCCAGCCCTGAATGAAGACTTGAATTCTCTGTAAGAAGAAAAATGCGTATGTAATTCTTTTGTTTAAAATATATACAAAAAGAAGGAGAGAGACTTGCAGTGTAGGAACATATTAAAGAGTATTCTGTGGAAGTAGCACATCTCAATTTTCTTTATTAATCTAACAATGTACAAGGAAAGCTGGCTTAAGTTCATCAGGTGAAATGCACATGGCTTCTTAAAAATACAGGATACATAGCTGCTGGGAAGAAATCCAGATTCTTCCCAAAACATGTATGAAAAGTGTAAATCTGCATGGTCAAAAAATGTGGTGTCAATCATTTGAGCATATTACGTTTAAAATTCTTTAGAATCAATTATATTCTCCATGTTCTGCACAAATTACCCTTAATACATTGGTGTTAACTCATACTGTTAACTCATTTTAACTCATACATTTATATTCATACTACATTGTTTGCTGATGATTGCACTTCCCACTGCAGATTGGGGCAGATTCAAACCATAGAAATGAATGCTGGCCTTGAGTTCACTGTTGGTGTTTGCAGTACAGTGCTGAAATGCTAGGAATGGAGGGAATTGTGGAAATTATATTCTCTAAAACATACATGTTTATAATTTTTCTTCTCATGTATTAATAATAGTATTCTGGCATAGGTTAGAACATATAAATATTATACTTACGACAGTCAAGAGACCTATACCTTGTTGAGTATGTCTCTGAAAGAACTCTAAACACTGTAAGTTGTTTGCTTCACACGCCATTTAGTTTTCACAGCTAAATAATGGAAGTTTTCACTGTTCTATTATTGACCCAAATAATGCAGATTCCTTGACTATTAAGTGTCAGAACATTCTGTGTATGGACTCAAATACGGAATTGTAAAATCATAGAATCATTAAGGTTGGAAAAAACCTCCAAGATTATAGAATCCAGCTTTCAACTGAACATCATCATGTCAACTAAGTGCCCCATCCAGTCATTTCTTGAAGACTTCCAGGGATGGTGACTCCACCAGCACCTCATGCTTTCATGGAAAAAATTTTTTCCTGATGTCATACCTGAACCTCCCCTGGTACAGTTTGAGGCCATTTCTTCTTGTCCTGTCACTAATGCTTGAAAGAAGAGGCCAACCCCCACCTTGCTGCAACTTCCTTTCAAGCAGTTGTGCAGAGTGATAATATCCCCCCTGAGCCTTCTCCTTTTCCAGCCTAAACACCCCCAGCTCCCTCAGCCACTCTTTATATGATTTCCTCTCTAGCTTCGTTGCTCTTCTCTGGACTCGCTCCAGCACCTCAATGTCTTTCCTGTAGTGAGGGCCCCAGAACTGCGCACAGCACTCGAGGTGCAGCCTCATCAGTGCCAAGTACAAGGGGACATTCCCTGCCCTGCTCCTGCTTGCCACACTATTGCTGATCCAGGCCAGGATGCCATTGGCCTTCTTGGCCACCTGGGCACACTCTGGCTCATGTTCAGCTGCTGTCACCAGCACCCCCAGGTCCTTTTCTGCTGGGCAGCTTTCCAGCCACTCTGCCCCTAGGCTGTAGCACTGCAGGGGTTGTTGTGACCCAGGAGCAAGACCTGGAACTTGGCCTTGTTGGACCTCACACAGTTGGCCTCAGCCCATGGATTCAGCCTGTCCAAATCCCTCTGCAGAGCCTTTCTGCTTCAGGCAGATCTGCAGCAATCTGCTGCATCATGTCAGACTTGGTTCTCTTTCCATCATGTGACATTTTACAAAATTCCGCAGAATACTTGGTTACTGCTGACTTTATATGTATTTATAGGGGTTCACTTGTATGTCAACCATAGACAAAAAAATTGTACAAAATTTTAAATAGTAGATTGCAGAGAGCATTCAGGAATTCACAGGAATAATTCACAGTAAGTCTTGGACTATTTGTATTAGTATGGATTTGTGTGGTTTTTTGTTTTGTTTTTTCTAATTTTGCAACCAGTGGGTGTGCAAGAACATTATGTGACAGGACACATTTTGTAATCAAATTTGATTGGTGGAAGCAGAAATTTAGATGGTATAAATCCAGCTTCACTCAGCACTATAGGATATAAGAAGAGACCACATGTTTACTTTAAAGTTGAAATATAGTATAGCCATAATGGGATATACTCAAATTTCAACTGTTACTCTGGAATATTTTCATCATTATATATATATAAATATGTGTGAGTAATTATACTTACTGTGGTACAAGTTAATGTGCTTTTATGTCGAACTTCCATGCACTTCTGCATAACATTTTTTTTATTCAGATCTTGTTGCATACTTGGTAAGGTAGCAAAGAGATAACATAAAAGGTTATAGCTTTCCCATAGGGTGTACTGTCCAAATCTCATTCTCCTGCAATTTTTGTATGGCTCTGCTCCAACATCTCTTAGGAAGAAAAAGTTTAACTTAATAATCTGAATGAAAGTCCAGGCCCACTTTCATGCCATGAGTTTTGCCAGCCTGTTCTCTGTTAGATTAAAATAACTGTTCTTCTTCTCCCAATCAAAACGTGACTCAGAGAAAGCAGTGCCCTTTGCAGACACTGGTGGGAAAACTGGCTGTGCAATTTGTCTGACACCTATGGGTGGCACGTCTCTAGTTGTTGAATAATGTTAAAGGAAACCATAAAAAAAAAGGTTGGAAGACTTGGCCTGTCTTACATGTCTGTGTAAGCAGCTACTGTATTTACCCTGAGAAGGGCATGTGATGGCAGACTGGGGAGAAAATGGTTTTTGTGGCCACTCATGAGCAGGAAAGACACTGACAAGCGTGTCCAGCAACCTGTAGAGTACACTGTCAAAAAACACTGAGAGAACCCAAGATCAAATCTACCCTCATTTATTTCCCTCTAGCCAAAACTAAACCTTTTCTGTCTATGAAGCAGCATAGTCCCTTACTGAGCTACTCAAGACAGGGCTTAATGAACTATCTCAGGAATCAGCAGAGTTCAGGCGGCTCAGCAGAGCATCAAACTGGTAAAGCTTTGCCTCTGGCAGGGCTGTCATGTGGCATTATACTTTGTGCCATGAAGAGGTACCTGCTCAACTGGAGCTTGTTTGTGTGGCTCTAACAGGGTGCACGTACTGTGTCTTGCCCCCATGTTCATGTGCAAAAGCACATTAAGGTATCTTGGTGACTGTAGATTGGAGTATCTGTTCCATAAAAGAGCTACAACCTAGGCCTCTTTAACGTAAGTACATATTAGAGCAAATGTTTCTCCACTGAAAAAGTAGTTTTTGAGACAGTGCACACACATTTCATCTCACTTTTCCCTCTAATGTTCTTTAATACAAGGACCTTTATCAAATTTATCCTGAAAGTTGCTTATTAACTACAAAGAGAAAAGAAAGTGCTTTCCCATGGTTATGTTAGACTGTATGAGCCTCATTATCCTCTCAAGAGCTAACTCAATGAGTCTGTGAAGAGGTGAAGAACAGAGGTATTGCTTATATCTCAGCAGCTAAGAAATCTAAAAGATATATTAATTTATTAACATGAGGTAAGAATCATGTCAAAAGGGTTAGAAATATGTTTGGACAAACACGTTTCAAGGTCACAATGTGTTCTCTTGAGATGTTTGCATTAAAGTGTGTAAAAAAACAACTTATTGTAAGACCTTTGGACTACAGTAACCAGTTTTGGAATCATAAAATGGTTTGGGGTTGGAAAGGACCTTAAATTTCATCTAGTTTCAAGCATTTCATTCCATTTAGCCAAAAACCATCTAGTTTTATCTGTTCAGCAATTTGTGAAGTGCTCCACCGTAGGGGGTGGAGACAAGGGCAAGAAGGCCCTGATTTTGTAGCTAGAGATCAGTGACAATATCCCTTTGGTCAGTTTGGATTAGCTGTCCTATTTGTGGCCCCTCCCAAGATCTCCCAGCCTGCTGAAGGGCAGCAGAGCGTTGGAGAGACAGTGCTGGTGCTGTGCCAGCGCTGCTCAGCAGGTGCCAAAACACCGCTGGGTTATCGACACCAGGGCAAAGCACAGCACTGTGAGGGCTGCTGCGCAGAAAATGAGCTCCAACTCAGCCAGACCTAATGCAACCTTACAAATAGCATTAGCAATATTTTCCCTCTTTGAAAAGGCAGGAGACAATGACCTACACAGACAATTGGTTTTCTTAAATAGGCAATGTAGTAAGCGCTACTTTGGAAAGCTTAAGGCTAAAGCCCACCCTTCCAAGTGACAAGATAGGACTGAGCAGTAGAGGTAAACCAGGAAAGTTTCTGTGGCCCAGAGGAACCTGTAGCAGACAGGAAGTCAAGGATCTGATTTAGCAAGGGCATGGGCATTTGTATCGCTACAGTTGCATGCGCAAATGTTCAAATGATCAAAACTTTATTATGGATCACATAACTTTTCGGATCTATCTCTAAACAGATAAGGAGTCGCTGCCATATTTTTCTTTAGAATAATTCTTTAGAATTCTTTGTGGCATAAATTGTTTTGCGCAGGAGGATCAGCAGTGTATTGCTTTCAAACTGACAAAGCGGTCACTCAGCTTTCATAGATGGGCTGAAATGTACATCTTTCCAGAGCTGTCAAACAGAGGCCCAGCAATCAGTGACATTTTATATATTGCACAGTTGTGCGTATGAAGATTAATACTTTTGCCATTCCATCTTCTGATAACTCAATTCATATCCACACCTGTTTGATCCTATAGAACAGAGAAAGAAATCCTATGAGTGTAATTTATGCATCTCTTATGCCCTTCTCATTAACCAATACTGCTAATTAAGACATTAATTTTCTTCTAGAGTTAAGGTAAGAAGAGAAAGAAGTATTCTGAAAAGCTCTATGGCAATCAGCAACTAGAAGGGTTTCTGTAACCATCTATACTTACATAGCCAGAGGGCTGCCCAGGCTGATTCCATCTGAGATGTGCTGTTAATCTCACCGAGCAACCAGTGAGCTTTGTCATATTCTCGCCTCTGCCCAGTCTTCCAACTCTGCTGTATCCTTTATTCTTCGTGGCTCTACAGTCCATGGGGCTTTCGTGGTGTTCCTGGAATGGGCTTCCTTAGCCCATGGGCCTCAGTCTCCAGCGTGTTGTTCCATCCTGCAAGAAGCAGAAATCCTAACAGGTAGCTAAGGCGCTGTCAGATTCAGTGGGGGAAAGAAAATAAATATTTCGAACAGCCACGAAATCAGTTTAAAATAACAAGTTTAACACCCCCAGCCAAAAGGAGGAGATAGGTGATGACAGCTCGGCGCTGTGTCATCAGCACCGTTCAGATTGCTGCAGGCCAGAGTTTTCCCAGCAAGTTCCCAAGTGCCCCCCATGGCGCTGCAGCCTGGGGAACTGCCCTGGTTTGTGTCTCAGAAACCTCAGCAGCTACAGTGGGCGACACGTGGGAGGCTGAGGTCATGTCCCAACAGGCGAGTGCTGTGCAGCTCCCTTTCAAGAAAGGGTGGGAGACAACTTTCTTTAAAGCTGATAAACATTTGTGCTGGCTGGCAAGTTCGAACGGCTGCGGTCGCACCTCTGCACGTTTCTGTACGAATGCTAAGGCAAAAAAAAATGTAAACTTGAGACCAGAGATAGCCAGGCCTTCACCTGCCTGTATGTGATAGCCTGCAGATTTCGTGGGAGCTGGACTTGACTTGAGAAAAACATTGCCTCCCTGGCCCTTGGAAAAAAGCTGAAGGATTTTAATTTCTCAATACATGTGGGAGAGCAGTGGTGGAAATCTTAATCAAGGATTTTTCTGAAGTTTGAGTGATGCCAAATCAACTTAAATAGCTAAAACAGTAATAGCTTTTCAAGCTGAGTAAAATGTGAACCGTACATAAATAAGTTGTTAAAATCTGGTGTATAATAAAAACAAATTTCATTTTAAAGATGCAATTTTTCTGCTGCTGATTTTAATTTAATTGCTACTTATCTCAAAGTATAATTGAAGATTTCATGCAGATGCAGAGAGGAAGAGGGAGAAAGAAATTATGTGTTAGAAGCAACTGAGTTACTTCTATCTATCAAGACCTAGTTGTCATAATTTCACAGTCACTTCTGTCCCCTGTCCCTCTGCTTTATGTCTGCTGAGCTTCTCTCTTGGAAAACTCACAGTAGTCATATTATTCTGGACTCTCAACTCTGCTCTTCATTTCTGAAGTACTTTTGTGCACTTAATATTTAAAGAGGTTTCTAACATCTTGGCTTGAATCTTTTAAGGAATCTTTGGCTTCTTCCAGTTTGGTTTTTTTTACTTCTTACAATATGTATTGTGACTGCAACATAGGCATTTCAGGTAAAATAATACAGGAATATATAACAATTACTGCCTTAGGAATATACAGTTCTGTTCCTTAGGATAGACCTCAGGTAACACTAAAAAAATTGTCATGATATAAAAAATAACACATTATTGCAAAAATATTTCTTTCTGCAGCAAAGCTAATATCTTTGACTGCTTTGCAAGGCTTGTCTTAAGTCAGTGACTTCAAAAAGAATCCTTTTTTATTCTTGTTTATATCAACCATTTTTTATGTTTTCAGTTTTTTAATCTGCCCTTTCTGAGCAGGATTAAATCACCTGCAAAAGGTTATAGGTTTGACATAGCTTAAAAAGGATGAAAGGCACCACAAAGGAGTTTCTCTGGTCAAATAATATTAGAAATTAAGTATTTGAGATTACCTGGTACAATTACTCTGAAGTGAATTTAAAAATATTTAATGAACCTGCCTGACATTTGTTCTCCTCCAGTCAGTCAGGCATTTTATTTGTTGTGTTGCCAGAACAGAAAAGGAACCAAAATTCAGATCCATGGAAGTAAATTCTTAATAATGAAAAACAGTTCAATCACTTTAACACAGAGTTCAAAGAGTACTTCTTGTGTCAGTGCTGAGTGAGTTATAGCAAGTCCAGTTGATAAAATGGAAACATTATTCCAACTTGTTTACAGTAGGTTTTGCAAATAACAACAACCTCTTTAATCCCTCCTGCGTGCATTTTCCTCTTAAGTCTGTAAAATTTAAGATTTATGAGTTTGGATTGTGATCTGAAATGGAGGGGAATTTTCTGCAAGACAGTGTTCAACAGCTAGAGTTGAAAAGGTCAATTACTTCTTCTTCATGGGAAATTTGGCAATATGACACCAAAAAAACAATTTAAAAGTCATTGTGAAAAATCAGAGGCCTCAGTTTCAGATGATACCCACTCATGCACCCTGGTTTTAAACGTGAGAATGATTTTGCAAGCACTGAAATATTAGGCACATATGTAGGAGTTTGCAGTAGGGGCTTCTAAAGGAAAATGTAATTTAATGAAAGGGAACTTGGTCTATTCTTTTCCCAGAAGAGAGGAATTTCTTAAAACAGTACAATATGAAGTGAGATAATATTTTGATTGTAGTTACATTTCTCCTGGCTGCTGTTCTATTGTAATGTCTTTCGTTTGTGAGGTTGCAGTATGCTTCTCTGTTGTTACTCCTAAGTTGAGGGTCATGGCTTAGGATGTGCCATGACCCTCAAATTTAACACTTTGTCTGAATAGGCTTTAAATGAGAGTAGTTCTCCTACAGGCTAATACATATATAGCACTACTGTAAAGGTATAAACCAGAAAAAAGTCCCGTATGTGATAGTAACTAAGGTGGTGGAGCTAAACCCGTTACTCTGTGAGCCAAGGAAATGAACCTTGCTTCAATTCAGCTGGAGCCTCTTGGGAGAAGTTGTCTGGCGCCACAAAACAAATTAGTAAGCAGAGACCTGAAAACTATTAAGTTTATTTTAAGAATGTGTCGTCAGAGATCTAATAAATTTACTTGTTGCTGCAGGCCATGCATGTATGAAGCCCTAACTAATCCAGGTGGTGCAGGAGGTGGAGGGAGGTGCAGGGTGTGGATTTTTAGGAAAAAGGTATTGTGCTTTAGGTCATATGGGCATTGTTTAATGATAGATGTGACAGCTTGAGTGCTATGTTTGGGTTTTCTCTGTTAATATTCACAAGGCAATTTAAATTAATTTTCTCGTGCAAAGTTGGTTAGTGACTACACAAAGTGCTAATTAGTTTAATGACAGCATGGAAATAACTTCATAGTAACAGAATAGTTCTTCTAAACCAAATAGATTTCTTTTGTTGCTATGTTTAAATATTCCAAAGAGTACTTTTAAAGTGTTTCTATTTGCAAGTTTACCATGTTACAGTTCAGGAGCAGTTTTCTCTTTGAGTTTTCTCAGGACCCTTCTTTGTCAAAATGGCTTGGCTGGGTTTTAGTTAAGCCATCTAGACTGGTAAGTTGAACACACTCCTGTTACACTCAATGGAGTGGGTCAAATCTTTCTAGAGGGTGATCCAGCTGTTCATGTCAGATGTTCCTGCAGTTCCTGAAGGTGTAGTTCTTTCCATTCCTTGTGCCTAGACAGCTAGCTTAAATTAAAGATGTCTTTTATATGATAACGTTAGATTATATGAATCCTACCTTTAAGGAGGATCTCTTGAAGGACCTCTAAGGTGCATCTCTTGTCTTCACCTTTTGTGAAACAGGAGCCTGTTGATTATGTTCCTGTGCTGTGGGACCTGAGCAAAAACATACTGTGTTTCACCAGGAGTGGCTATTCACTGGAACTATTGACTTTGTCTGCTCTGAGTTTTTTCTGCTCAGAAGCAGTGGCCATCCTGCAGAGCTAGTCCTTTGCCTGCAGCACAGGATCCAAAACCAGCAAGTGGATTTTTTGGATTCCTTGCAAATCAGTTACAAAGTGCTTAATATCCATAAAGGCTTCCAAACACACAGAGTGCTCCAGCATCTTTTTTAATGATTCAAATTGGGTTCCTCTTTATTCACTTTGCTCTTTCCTTTGGCAACTCTTAGTCTCTTGGTGCAACCAATGGAGTGACAATATCCTGTCTCTTGGTGAACTAATTTGTACTGAGCTGATTTAAACTGAAATTAATTTAAAGTTATGAAATGAAGTGGCTGCAGAGCCAGTGCATATTTGCTTTCACAGTTTTTGTTAATGAAAATCAGGTTAATCTCTTAATCAGAATCCAGATAATCTCCTGCAGAACTGGGCATAGACTTGAATTGGGAATTCCTTAAATTAACCCAGCGTGAATCCCCTGACTGCACTTGGAGACATCCCTAGTGATGCTTAGTTGAATTTCACGAGGATCCAAATTTAATACGCACTAGCTAACCTTGACATTCGTGTCTTGTCTCTCATTTCCCCTTCCTTTTGGTAACAAAGCAGCTCCATGGTATTCTTCAGATATTTCTTCTGCTACGTGACTTCAGGCATTTGCTTATTCAGAGCCCTGGCAAATGTGTCCCTTCCAACTCATTTCTTGGGGGTAGACATAAAACAGAAGAAAGAAAAAAAAAAAGAGTTACAGGAACTACTGAAAGATGGAAACTGTCTGCAGTTCATTGGATACCAGCAATTATACTCCAGGCATGCTAAGTCCATAGTGTTGGGAAGTGTGTGTTTTCTCATGAGAAGTCAGAGAAAGTATTGTTTTAGTCCCTAATCACTAGGGACTACTTTAGGGGCTTGGTTTTGGCTGTTCTGCAAATATATTGAGTTACAGTGGCAGACAGAGTGCAGGAGGGTGCAGAGTTCATCAAGTTGTTTTTGTGATTGGGGTCTATTTTAGTGTGCTTGAAAGACACTTACAAAGGTGAAGCATTTTAAGGATTTTCTCATTGGGTAAAATCATTGGATTATCTTATGCATTGTTAAAGTCAATTCAGAACTTTCTAGTGGCATATGCTATGTACTTGGGCTTACTTAGGCATTTCACTTCTGCAATTTCCATATGGAATTAAGGCAGTTTTTCAGGATATTCCTTTTCTGATGGTCATAGCAGAGGAAATAGCATATGATCATGCAATCATAGATTAATTTGGATTGGAAGGGGCATTTTAAAGTTATCTAGTCCAATGGTGTGCTTCCCCAATGCATTAAGAGCAGAACATTTATTGTCTGGGGGTTTTTTAATAGTTTGGCAAAAAAAAAAAAAATTTACTTGAGACCTTTGCCTTTTTAACCTGGAGCTAAAATGTACTGGGACCATGACACAGTACAGCAAATCAGAGTTGTTGAAACGATGTGTCTTGAACTGGGCATATAACATCTATATATTTATTCTGACTAATAGAATCATCTAGGATTTATATGTTTCTCCTGTAGTCTGGTAAAAATAGGTTTATACTTTCTATGAATGACTATGAAAATAGTGAGGGGAAGTGGAAAGTGCTGAGGTTGACAGGAAACTTCATGGCTAAATGTGGAATTGTGATGCTGGGGACTAAGATTTCTGCTTTTCACTTCAGGTTTTGCTTCTAACAAAAGCATTGATGTCACTTTATCCTGGTGTATATTAACTGAGTTGACTTGTCACAAAAGAGGCTAATCAAAGAATAAAAAATGGAACTGATGTCTAAAAATGGCCAATTCCCTGTTCTTCCCTCTCTCTGTGTCTTTGAATTCAAGTTCAGAAGAGGGTTCCGTTTTTGGATGGTTCATGTCCCTATTGCAGTGAGGAGATCCTTAACAAAGAGAAGGGTAGGGCAGTGCCAGCTTAAGTAACCCTGTCTGAGTGAGGCACTAGATGGAGTCAAATATTTAGAACCAAGGAAGAAAGAGCACAGCTCATGCAAACAAGTCAGCAAGTTTCCTGAACTGTAGGCAGACTGTTATTATGCCATAGTTGCTCTCATTCCCCTTATTAACATCTTTTTGCAGTCTGTTTAGAAGGCAGAATAAGAAGAGGAAGGAGAAAAGACCAGTAGTAAAAATTTTGAGGAAACTCTTTTAGTGCTTTACTTACTGGTTGTTATTTTCCCTCTTTCTTGTTTTTGATGTATGTTCTTTGTTCCGGAAGAATTTATATGTTGGGTTTGTCTTTTTTTCCCATCAAACTACCTCACCTAATGACTAAAAAGAGCAGATATGTTGTACCTTGAAGCTCTACAGGTCCTAGATAGCTGTGTTTTTACAGACATATGGTGTGTCTTGTACAGACACAACGGGTCTGTGTGGCTGTGGTTATACAGGATAGGCACTGTGTTGCTTATTCATCTCTGATTTATGCCATGGATACTGTGCAGGGAAGTCAATATCTGCACCAAGATGTATCAATTTCTATCGTGTCTATAAGTGAATACTGTGCTGCAGTTACATGGTTTTATTTCTGAATTAGGGTCTGGGGTAGCTCCTAGGGACAGCACAGCTACCCTCAGACATTCCTTATGGAGGGGCCCTTCTTTATGGTGCCTCAGGTTGACAGTGCTCAAGTTACATGATTTAGTGGTAGAATTATTTTATATACTGTCTTTACATAGCTCTGTGATCTATGGAACTGATTCTTTCTTTCTCTGAGCTCTTTCCGTCATGGTAGGAAATTCTGACAATCTAATCTGTATTTTTTCATGGAGGATTTATAACTGTAAGATACCTGAGCAGCATGGCTGAAAAGATGAATGCTTATATGGAAATATTAATTTAAATGTTTTTCCCTTCAAGCACTTGACTGACCAAGTCCTCTTCCCCCTTCTCTTTTATTCATGTTGTCTAAGTGAAACTGGTTTTTCCAGATGACTTGATCTTTTTAGGAATTTCTTGTTTGGTGACCTATGCAAAAATAATATATCACTGTTTTCTGACAGGCAAACAATTTGCTGACAGGACTTCTATAAATACCAATTCCAGGTTACATCTATCTTTGACTTGTCATATGCAGGCAAACCTTTTCAGAGGGTTTTGTTCTCAAAAGCCTCAGTCAGTCATGAAGTCACTTTGTGACTCACCTTGCTCTAGATCTTTACCTTCAGCCCCTTACAAAGCTTTTTAATGTGTCTCACAACTCTTGCCAGCTCAGTTCTTGTGAATATCTCACTGCACCATATCCTGTCTAACATCTTCTGATTTACCACTGCTGCACTCTGATCTCTGGCAAAATTCTGTAAACAAGTTTTCACACCTCACTATAGCAGCACCTTGCCAACCACATCTCATTGACGCAAAGTTACTTCGGATTTACCTTGTTCTAACATTGCCCTCTTCCCTTTTGTATAGTTTTAAAAATAATGGCTTCCCTCTCCGGACTTCTGATGTATTTGTGTTGCCAGCACTTGTTTGGGAGAGGAAGAAAAGCAAAACTGTCACTGGGGTATAGTAGCTTAATGATTTGCTCAGCAGCCAAATGTCTGACTGTGCCCAAGGGAAGTGCTTTGGAGCAGTGCACATTTCATCTGCTGAGAGAAATATTATTGTAGGGCAGATACTTAAATTTAATAGTGAACCAAATTAAAGTGGCATGTGCAATTTTATTTCTGACATTTTATAATTTCTAAAAGCTATACCTTAATATTCTTTGCAGACACTGTGTTTGTGTGGTGCTTGGCTCTACGATGTTGTAGGAGTTTCACCCAGATCAGGCAGAGGGGAATTCATCTTACCTAGCATTAGATGGCTGTAATAAAAGTGTCTACAACATAAAGGGTCACAACTGGGGTTTTTAAAATCTGATGAGGAAAAATGCATGTATTTTTAAATAATTCAAAGCAAAGCTAATCTCATTCAAAAACAGGTGCCAAAATTAAGTCCTGGCCTTACAAAATGCCTCTTTCCTGGGTTTGGCTATAGAGATAGTTTAGGATTTCTAGCCCAAAAATAAATACCAGAAATTAGGTACAGTGTATCATATGCTTCCTGGTCTGTTTTGTCAGAGGTCTCTATTATTATTATTATTACTATTATTAATAATAATAATAATAAAAATAATAGCAGCTAGTAATAATAAGAACAGCAGTTTTGGGACAGTGGACTGTGAAACGGCTTATATTAATTAGAAAACATGTCTCTGAATATAAAAAAAAGCACAAAGTGAAGAAAGAAGGTCTAAAATATCTATATTCTTTCCCTAAAATTTTAAATCTGATAAGTTTGGTATTGCACGTTCTAAAAGGTGAGCATTATATATTTCAGGAACATAATAGGTCTGTAAAAATGGACGCTTGCTATAAACCCCTTAGAAATAAAGTTTTTTGGGTTTTTTTGTTTTATTTTTAAATTCTGAAGAAAAAAAAAGAAAGAAACAGCTGGAAGCAAAAATAGGTGGAATGAAGACAATACTAAAAATTTTTATTGGCTTTCTTGTGCTTTTTTTCTTCTTAAATTTCATTCATAAGAGACTTGTATCTAAGATGTAGATTGTGTGCCTTTGTCCACAGCACCTTTAACCCTGAGTTCTTTGGATACGAGAACAAATTATGCCAGATTTTCTTTTGTTTTCTATCCTCCAGTTAGAATAACTTTTGTCTAAAAGGATGAAAACTCTGCTAGAAAATTTTTCTTTACCTGGGCAATTTCCAATATCTGACATTCTCATTTGTAGTAAGCTCATGCAGAACTATTTTTTCTCGCTGGTGGTACTAATAGGTCTCTCTTTTGTAATAGACAGTAAAGTTCATTCTTTTTATATCTCAGCAACTTTTATCCTTCTGTTAAATTATGGTCAAATTGGGCAGTGTGTTCAAGGGTGGCACACAAATGGCTCTTCTCACTGGATTAGAGAACAAGACATATTCTGTTACATTTGTTCCCAGAAACTAAGGCAAGACATAACAAATGGCTAAGCTAATGTAAGTGCTGCCACAGTTACTGCTGTAACACTATCACTGCTGCTTCTCTGTGGTGCTCATTAGTTTTTGGTGGGTGTGTGTTTGTAGCCGTCCCCTTTGTCAGTGGCAATAGAAATCAAAAGAGCAGAAAGAAGCAGGGTGAGGAGTGCAGGGAGATACTCCAGAAACCATTTCCCTCCTCTCGTTCACACAGCGCCTTTGCCTCGGTGTGTGATTGCACAATGATAGTTCCTGGGTTTTATAGTGGCCAGGTCAATAAAGAAACATAGAGGATTATCTTTGGAGCAGAGTGAAAGCATATGGAGTGGCTGACTAATTTTTCAAGAATGGAAGAAACTGGAGGGGGTAAACCAACCTTCATTTGTCTCTTCCTCCAGTAGTTAAGCCATGAATTTAAATACTTAAGTATGTCTCTCTGCTGTACAGAGGAATTACTTTTTTTTACTGGCTTGGGTAGAGAACTGTTAATTTCTAAAGGAAATTTCTTGCACATTTAAGACAGTTGTTACCTGAGCAAACCTTGTTCTGTAGCAGCACCTTGTGGGAAGGAAATCAGACTACAGTCTGCTGCACAGGCCAGCATTCCCAGAAGAGAGTTGCTGAGTGAGCATCTCCCATCAATGAGCTGAGCAGCTTATTTTATTATTGCTATAGAACTTACAGGATTCTAGAGTAATAAAAAACATATCCGTTAGGATGATGTACAGAAGGCATCCCAAATATGTTATTATTAGTTCTTGATCTTTTTCTCTTGAGAAACAAGAAAATTAGGGTACTATGTTTGTATAAGATAAAATTTACTCGTGTGTAGCAAATACGTTATGGTTGAGTTATTTGCTTGTTATTTCTTAATTTTAAATCTTTAAAACCTTTGGATTGTGATGTCCATATAGATCCACATCTTACCCAGGATACAAGGTTGCATTAACCACAAAAGACAAAGTAGTCTTTAGCAAAAAAGAAAAGTTATTTCTTTATAATTTTGTTTTGCAGGAGGCAATAAGCTGAAGAATCAACATTTTCGCCTAAACTGGGCATGGATCTCCTTAGAAAAGGAATATTACTTAGTAAATGAAGACTCCAAGTATCTTGATGTTGTTCTTAAACGGAGGGGTTACCTGGGAGAAACCTCTTTCATAAGTGAGTTCAATTCTAACCTTATCAGTTGCTGCTACAAATCACTGGCCAGCAAGTTGATAAAATATATCAATGCAAATATGTCACATTACCGCTCCTTCATGCTAACAAACTACATTCAACAGTATATGTTTATTTATTGCAGAGTGTGTCTTTTATTATGCTATGAATAGGATTTCTTTAGTTATATAATTTTTCCTTTTGTTGCTTTGTCTTCTGCAATTAATTTTTAACTAAACAAGCCAAGTCATGGTTCTTCTTTCTTTGATTTGATTGAAACCACTGTTTATTTGCTTCACAGAATTCAGTTCCCATCCAGATCTTCTTTTCCCTGTAATGAAAAAATACGGTTGTAGCAATTGGAAAGACAACAATAAACATATATCATTTTCCAGGAAGGCTATTGTGAGCTGGCCCGACCAGCAGCTACGAGCATTAGGCTCATTTTCTTTATTCAATGGTGGCAGTCAACTGAGGCTGATACAGGAGGTGTTGAAAACTGTTTGCAGTGTCTGGGGAGCAAAAAGGTGAAAAAAAGGTTGTGTTATCACATTCTGCAACCTCACACCTGTTTGTAGCTTCTGGATCTGTTCCCATTCTCTAATGCATTTGCACCAGGGAACGTTATCCTTGTACAATTTCACACGGAAACTTATGGTGAGCTAACACTGCTTAGAAAAAACTCAATTTAAAGCTGTTTTTGCAGAGATAGATAAGCATTTGTCTGGCAAGTTTCTGTTTAGGACTTTTACTGATCAAAAATCTTGAGTTTCAGGTAGTTAGATGAAGTTGGGACACCTATTTTGGCATGAGATTTAAAAGATATAGATCTTAACTAACAAGATCTAACTTTAAAGACTCTGTTTTGAGCTGTGAACTAACTTTGATAATATATTTCTTTTAAAGAAAGAAAAAGAATGGAAGAGAGAAATTAAATGCATAGCTCAGGATGTGTGGTTTAAATTAATTACTGGTACTGAATAATAGATACTGATGCGTTCTCTGATCCTTCAGACAGAGTGTTTGCAAAATTTTCTACCTGTGGGTTCAAGGTCAGTTTCAGAATTAAGCTGACTGAAAATTCAGCAAAACTAGAATAACTTGCCTCTGACTACCTTAACCCTGCAAATAAAATTACAGAATTGGAAAGGGTGTAAAACATACTGGTCAGGATGCTTACTGGCCTTTCTGGTCCATGTTCAGTGCCAACACGGCTGAAGGTTTATAAGTTATATAAAATTGGCTATGACTTAGGACAAGGCACAAGCCTGAAGACAGAAAGGCAAGGTTTGTAGGGAAAGGTCATATGTTTCAGTACATTAAATAATGCACTTGGAAGAAACAATCAGAGAAGGGAGAAGTTTCAAGGTTTTTATTCTGAAAACCCAAGAAAAGCCTTTAAGATTTCAGTGGTTCTGTGCGATTTAAACAAGGCCAAACGCATGAACTGGAGACAATTCTGAAATTACTAATTTCCATGAGGGTATGTCAGACAGCCTTAAACTGGGAGTGAAATACCTATGAAAACCTGTTTTACAGCAGTCTGAATCTGTGGCTGGAACCTCTGTGGATTGAGTTGTTTGAATTTTATCCCATGGACTTTCAGCTTCAACTTCACTTGAACTTCATGATTGTCATTATGCAAACACTGAAATAAGAGCATAATAATTTTTAAAAATACTTATTTCAATGGCAGTGAGAGCAATGGTTCAGATTTTGCATCTTCTTTCATTCTTATTCACTATAGGCTCCTCTGTGTCTTTGGGTTTTCCTTAGTTTTCACTTTAAAGACTGAATTTTTCAGGGGTGTTTTTATTTTTTTCTAAGAGAAATAAATATTTTCTAGGGTTTCAGGCAGCATGTTGTTTAGATGTTCTGGAAAAGGAGAGAACCCAGGGGCTAAAAGGGGAGAGAAAACTCTGTTGTCCCTTTGGACATCCATAGTTGAATTATGGGGAAATGGGAACCTGACTGTAACCTCAAAGAATGTAGAGTTTTTCTACATCTATGTCTGACACCCAATATAAAATTAATCAAGAGTAATGGATTTAACTCAAATGTCCTCAGGCTGTGAAAAGTATACTTTTCTACATGTTTTTAATGGGAGAAAAATTACCAGTGATCTTTTTAATAACCTGAATTTCTTATCTTAACAGGTATTAGCACCAAAGATGGTACTGCCAAGAAAGATAAGGATTTCAGAGGGAAAGCCCAGAAGCAAGTGCAGTTTAATCCTGGTCAAACCTTGGCCACATGGCGTGTACGGATTTTGAGTGATGGTGAACATGAACATTCTGAGTCCTTTCAAATTGTTCTTTCTGAGCCTGTCATGGCAATTCTGGAATTTCCTGCTGCATCCACAGTGGAGATTATTGACCCAGGAGATGGTAAGAACCTTTCCAGAACTGTACTGCCAATATGTGCATATACCAAAAGATAGACTAGGGGAAAAATGCTGTGAGTAACAGTGGATACTAAAGGCTACCTTTCCTCAGAATGTTTCTGAAGACAGATTTTCGCATCAGGTAGCCATTTTTCCTCTATCACTTTAAGTGCTTGATGAATAGCTAACTTAGGCAGCATGTTTTTATGAAATACCTGCATTTTTTAATGATATGTTATTTCCAGGGGGTTTGTTTGCTTGCTTGCTTCCACTTTACATATAACAGGTTTTCCATTAAATGTGTTAGCAAACAGAATGTGTCTGCAGAGTTGTCTGGAGGCTGACTTGGTTTTCTCTTACAAGATAATTCATGTGGGAGAGGATGGTACAGGGAAGTCTAGGCTGGTTGGTCCCAACAAGTTTGGGTCTTGGAGCAAACTATTTGCATCAGTTAGGCCTTAATATGAAGCTGAGAAGTTCAGTAAGTGTAATGTTCATTAGACCAAGTGAAGCACGCGCTGTGTCAAGAATAAATAAAATTATGGCTAAATATGAATGAAGAAATAAGCTGAGTAAAAAAAAAAGAAAAAGAAAAAAAAAAAGTAGAGCATGCTCTGGTTGCTTTGCATTTTTTCAGCTGCATGCAGAAACTTGAACCCATGGGCTGTGGTCACACAGAACTGTCCTTAAGAAATCTTTTAATTACTGGATGACCATAATAGCTTGAATTATATAGTCTTCCCTAGTTAACATTTGAAGAGTGTTGGGCATGGAAATTGTCAGAGGTGTCTTAGTTCCTAGTTGCAAATGCAAGTTATACCAGAGTATATCTCACATCCATATTAAGTCACTGAGAAAAATAGTGCTTAACTTGAAAAGCAGCATGTATGAAACACAGACATAACTTGAAAATGTGTTAAATCTCTTTATCTTTTCTTTGATCAGTGAGATAGCACAACCCAAGGTAATCATCTGAGTCTTCTTAATGCCAACAACAGTTTTTTCTATTTCTTACCTTAGGATAAAAAATTTACAGTCCTAGAGAATTTGTATTAATTATACATAAAGTGAAGTTGCATAGGAGAAAATCAAATGCACAGCTGCAAATCAAGGAATATCGACAGGATACTGGAGAAAGAACTTTGAGGGGAAGGGCTGTGTTTCCTAAAAGTCTTTTGAAGCTCAGGGTTTACCAAGCTCACTGAATAGGAACCATCAAAAGTTTTATTCTGCTTCCAGTGAAAAAAATCATTAATTTGAATGGAGTAGTTTTAAGATCAAAATGGTGAGCTTGTTTGGAAAGCTGTACCAGCCTCTCGGTGTATGGGAATTAGTTAATGTTTTATTCCAAATATAGATTGCATGTGGATGTGTTTTCTTAAACTAGCTGAGATGGTGTAGCTTATTCTCCTCCAAGCTTTTATGTTGTTCATAAGGTCTGTTAAACTTTTATAGTGCCATTTTACTCCTAGTTGAATAATTATGAAAGAGAGAGAAAAAACTGGATAAATCAGATTCCTGCATGTTTTGGAAGGTTAGAGTTTTTCATTTTGCCAACTAAATTCTAAAGGGAGAAATAGATGGAATGAAATAGGATTTTTTTAGTGTTGCCTTTTGCTTTAAAACAAAAAGGTAGGGATTTGGTGTTTTTTACATTGAATTTTTGACTTGCTGAAATAGTGAACAGTCTAGATCTTATCAAACCTGAATTACAGCATTTTTAAGGCAGGCTTTTGACCTTAAGTCATGCTAGTAGTGGTTGGAGAAATAAAACCTGGAACATATTTTCAAAGAAGTCACCTGACAATTTTCACAGCACTGTTCGCCAAAGTACTCTGAAATAATGAAAAATTTTGTTTGTGCAGTCAGCTGATACCACTTAATTTGATATTATACAGAATTATATTCTGTTTCGGTTCCAGTCACACTAATCAAGCTGTAAAGTGCTTTATAATTATATGCATAACCACCTTTTGTTCTTGAGTTTTTGAGAGAACAAGAACAAAATTGATCCTGAATCCCAGAACAGCATAAAACCCAGCAATCTGATTATATGAGTATAAAATAATGAAGGAATACAGAATGCATCTTGGTGGGGTTTTTCCCTGAAAAACAATCCGATATTCTTTGGTATGATACGTTTTAGGGTGAGATTACTCCTCAGGCTTAACTGGCTATATTGGCTGGGTCTTCTCCGAGTAAAACAGGAGTGTATACATGTAATCAATTCAAACCAAATGTCCAAGTGAGAGTAATATGTCAAGAGCTCAGCCTTTCTCCTCAGTGCCAAATGATTTTCATGGTTATCTTGATGCACTAAGTTAAAGAATGGCCTTGGTGAACCACAGCCTGTGTATGAGTTATGCTACTTATACTTTGGTAGTTAGCAGTTAATAATGAAATGTGATGGAAATAATAAAAAATAGATTTGTGGATGAATTCTCCAAATATTGTCTTGCACCATTAACCCTAGATAAAAAAATCAGTCACATTAGAGACCATTTAATAAGGACTTGTGAATTCAGACCTAATGATCTGATTTTCTTTCCCATTTCTGAAACACTAAGAACCTGTACTTCTCTCGCCCTCCAAGTTTTATTTACTATTTAGTGGCAGTGCCAATAAATGCGAGCTTTTTTTTTTTTTTGCACTTTAGAATATTCAAAAATGCTCTTAGCTAATGTACAGATTTCTGTGCAGACTTCATGAGGTTCTTTTCTTTGCAGAATCGACGGTCTTTATTCCTCAGTCCAGCTATACTATTGAAGAAGATGTTGGTGAGTTATTTATTCCAGTTAGAAGAAGTGGAGATGTGAGTCAGGAGCTGATGGTCATCTGCTACACACAACAAGGTAATAGAATCTACTATAGAATTTTTAAAATGGCAAAAGTGGTAAGAGACAGAAATTTAAAAATATTTATTCTATCTATTTTATAATAAAATTGTTTATAACTCTGTTTATTACTTTTTCATATAAATATCTTCAGTCTCACCTAGAAATGTGTTCATCACTGCAATCTGTCTAAGAGTATTACTGAACACGGTTTAAAAATCGTCATAGAGAGGTGAAGAGGATCTGTGTGCTTTATATTTTTGCAAGATTTTTGTATGCAGCCACATGTATCTGAAAGTGATAGAACTGAAGCTGAAAGTGAAGAGAACTGAAAGCACTTCAGATTGCCCAGATTGTCCTTCACTTGTTTGTGTCTTGAAAAAATTATATGAAATAATATTGCTTAATTGCCACACTTCTCCTTCCTCTGACTTTCAGTCTCCTACTAATTACATGTTGTCAGGACATGGGGTTTCTACACCTGTGGTTTCATTATTATTTTTCATTTGCAGAGCTGAAGCAATATTTTGTGTAAAGTGATCTGGAATCCAAGTAATTTGTTTTCATCAAATTGTATCTGTTCTAGTCCACCATTATCTTCAATATGGGTAAAATACACTACAGGAGTTAAGTGGTAATCCTCACAGGGGCTTCTTTGTCAGTCTGTGGCTCTTGTGATCAGCAATACTCCTTCTGACTGAAAAGGTGCAAATGATTTGAAGAACCATGCTCTTCAATTGTGTTATATACAGAAATAGTTTGTTCATGGTCCTCAGAAGCATAGCTTGTCAGAGGTTTCAACCTGCTTTATCACTAAAAAGTAAACAGAAATTAAAAGATAATGAAAATAAAATTCCACCTCTGTGAGGAGATCATCATAACCATGGTGTGTATAGTGATTGTTTCCCTTTTATGCCACAGGAACAGCATCTGGCACAGCCCCAACCTCTGTACTTTCCTACTCTGACTACATATCCAGGCCCGAGGATCACAACAGCGTTCTACGTTTTGACAAAGATGAACGAGAAAAAATGTGTCGGATCGTCATCATAGATGACTCCTTGTATGAAGAGGCTGAGACCTTTGATGTTTTGCTGAGCATGCCCATGGGTGGAAGAATTGGTGCAGAATTCCCAAGCACTCGCATTACCATTGTACCTGACAAGGATGATGGTAAGATATCATATAATTGAAGTGATATTCCCAGTTCAGGAAAGAAACTACAAATAACATGACATTCAAATCAGCATGTAGAAAATGGTTTTTTTTTTTCCTTCCTGCTGGCTAAAACACATGCTGCTTCCATCTTGAGAATAGAAAATACTATTAGAAAGCTATGTGGGTTTTCGTAAGTATTTAGTATCGCTATTTTATTATTTGAGAAAATCAAATAAGCAGTGATTCAGAGCAAGGAGGTGCACCTTTCCATTCTGTCACATTAACAGACATAACCCAAGATGTTACCTTGCATGGGCAGCCTTGTTCCTGTGATTCTGATGCTGTGTCCATAGAGCCTTTGGGCCCATTCAGTTATGCTGCAGAGGGCCCTACTGGAGGCCCTAAAGGTACAGAAGCCATCCAGCAGTTCCTAAGAGGCAAGCTATATTTCTTCTGATTTGATGCTGCATTTAAATTTCTGCCTAGAAGTGTCCATGTATGCTTCATCTTTTTAATAAAACAAGTATTCAAATAAGAGTAACGTTGCTTTAGAAATCACCTCAGTCAGGAAATGCTGACAGAGTTATGTCATTTGCTCACCTGGTTAATAGCTTATTAATAGAGAGATTATTTTGAGAGGGACTCTTCTGCTGGTGATTGGAAAAAGGTGTGTGACTAAGGCAGAGTAGAATCAGCACACTGTATCACCAGCTGCTTTCAAAAATCCATGCAAGTATTATTGCTGCCTCAAGCCTCTCCTTTCATGCCTCAGCATTGGTGTAACAGCTCGCTCTCTTAGAAGTAGCATAAAACCTTGCTGGTACAATTGCCCTTATTTTTGCATGGAGTTAGGAGACTGACATCTCAGCTGTAAATTCTGTGATAGGACTACTGATAAGCTATTTTAGTCCACTCTGTGAGGCCATAAACCATCTCTTGTGACAGGATCACATTTCCTAAAGACTAATTGGAGGAATTACATAGTACAGTACTCTTTGAAATTCTGATGCCAAAACAGACCATTATTATCAGCACAGTGATTTCTCTCTAGGTAAGGATACAAAAGGCAGCTCTTTAAGGCAGGAAGTCCACACCCATCTAATTGCCTCATGAATACTCTGTCTGCCTGAAATTTCTCACCTGTAATCCTGTGACAGAGGTGACTTTGTTTTCTCTGCGGAGGATTTGGGTAATCATACAGTATTAATGACTACAACAGTTTGAAAAAACATGTCTTGTAAAGTAAAAGATCATGCATCGAATGCAAGCCGAAATAAAAATCTTTATCTGACTTTGCTATTATAACAAATATAAATTTATTCATTTAGGGGTTTCTACAACAGTTTGATTTGTATGAATAATTGTGATGAACTTTACAGTTTGTACATAGCAGACTATAGAATATTTGGAGACTAGCTATTAAAAATATATATTCATGAAGAAGCTGATTGCCCAAATTTTGAAGGTGATCTTACTGCTTAAAATGTGTATGGAGAGTTTGGGGTGGGGAGAATGATTCTCCAAGACATTAGTTAATATCAGCGATGAGCTGAAATTAGACCATCTAACTTCAGTGGGAATCTCCCAGTTCAAATATAGTATAAAACTTAACATTTTATGAAACTTTCACAAAATATTAGGGAAGTTAATGAGAAATATCCTTTGAAACTGCCATTAGAAAACAGGAGAAGTAATTTAGTTTGTACTGCGGTTCAGTTTTAAGTTTCTGCATTTATGAACACAAATTGCCTCAGTGCAATGAACTTTTATACACAAATTAATTTAACAAAGAATAATCTTATGGGATTTATTAAAAAAGCTGAAAATAGAATATTTTTATTATGTAACAACTGAAATATCTATGTTTGTTGGTAGGAATAAACAATATCTGGGATATTGTAAGATAAGGGGTCTTTGAAGGATAGATTTGGAACACTTTATTTGCAAATATTCACTTGTCTTTTACACCCAAAATGTTACATATGTGATATTTGAAATGTGACAGAACTCCTTTTTAGCTTTCTGTATCAGTAAAAGAACTCCCCCAAGAATTCCAGAACATTAAAAACTTACTAACAATTCACTTACCAGTAAAATGTTCTACCACATTCTTTTTAGTTTGCATAAAAACATAAAGCATGGCAACAGAAAATTCTATGTGTTTTGTTTCACCTGAGATCTGTTGCACTGCCTGTTCCATAAAAAGCACAGTACAGACTACAGAGAAGATAAATTCTAAGTTGCACCTTACATATTTATTTCTGCATTCCCACACACATACAAATATATATATATACACATGCACATATTTATGTAACATGTCAGAAATTTAGCACCCTGGCAGTCATGATTGAAATTCTGCAAAATAAGCATAGGATTTTAAGCAGCATTGATTATTATTATAATAATAAACAAAATTAATTTGAGTAAGTTAAAACAGTGTGGTATGTGAAAGAAAAAGAATTTTCTTTAGCTTTTAACAGTAAAATTGATTTAATAAAATGTCTAAGATAGAGGTGGATAGAAGGCTTAGCACATAGATAATAGCCTATTATCTATAGTAATACTATAATGCTAATTTCTGTGGTCCACTTTAGATTCTACTTCACATCTACTGATTTATTTTTCTCATTGTTTGTTTAAATTCATGTTCTGCTTAACAGAGTTTCTTTGGACAAATGTTGCAGTATGTCATTAAGTGATGTCTCCAAGTCCTGTCTGAATTAACGTTATGCATTGACTTCTTCAGATCAAACAACAGAAATAGCAAAGGTCAAAGTTTAATAATACTACATGAGATCTCTCCTATGGAGCTCAAGCCAGCACTAGCAACATTGCCTTGTGTCCTCTGGCATTCAATGCAAGTTAATTAGAAAAACACCCACCTTCAGTACCTACCATCAAAGTCTTTTATTTCTAGAGAATGCCCTTGGAGTCTGACTAAAATAGCTGAGTTGCTGTATAATCATGACAATAAACAAAAAGTAAGAGGTGTGCTTAACTTTCTAGTGAACTACAGTGTATTCAATAAATTCCAGGAAACTGAAAAATTTAATTGGGGATTATACAGCTGTGCTGTGCTGCCAAAGCAAAATCCGGGTAAAAAAATCATAGTATGTAGAACATGCACTGATATATTTATATATTGTGAATGGTGATTTTCAAATTGGTGCTGCTATTTGGACACTTCGTAATTTAGAAGGAACTTTTCCTGAGAGCTACTGAAGTTGGAGATAGATAGACAAGAAGAAAAGGATTAAGTTAAGGAAGTAAGCAGCAGAATAAACTCCACAAGGAAATCTTAGATTCGAAGTTACACATGCCACTGCAATTAAGCACTAAAAAGTGAAAACACAGTTTGTTTGAGTCAGATGTGATAGTTACTAACCATGGACTTTGGAAGAAAAGCATTCAGGGGAAAGACCTATGCAAATCATCCACTTCTGGGGTGGTAGTAATCTCACTTGGTATTAACCTCTATAACTTTATCTGATTCAAAGAGACTATACCAGGATTCTTCTATATATGAAAAGAGAGATGTACTCCCAGGAAACATCCCATCCTAGGACAAGTATCTAAACTGTTGAGATCAGTCACCAGGGGTACATGGTGCATCTGAATATGTTGATTTATGACAGTAGATATAAACCCTACCTTAGAATTTAACTTGCCAGTCAATACAAAGTTGTAAGCACTACTAAGAAGGAAGGGGTTTTTTTCACTTTTGTTTTGAAACTGTATCTACTATGAAATGCTATAAAATAACCAGTGGATGTGTAACTATCCTGCTTCATGAAATAATTGCAGTCTCTACAGAAAAATCTAACAGAATCTATTTGAAATCTAAAGAAACAAATACTGAAGAGGGTTTCAATAGGTATTTAGAAACTCAAGTATTTTCCATACTGATGTGAACTTAAATTACAAAATCTAACCAGAACTGATGGGCTGAACTACTTGTCTTTATGCTTTTCAAGGATTTTGGGGGATGAAGAAAAATCCATGAAGAATCTGAGGTCAGTTGGTTGGTTCAGGGCATACCTATCCTGCATGGAGAGCAGAGAGTTCAGCATAAAGCTCATTTGAAGGAGAGACTTTATTTCATAGATAATTATTATGCGTCTAGGAAAAGGAAGATGAGGTTAGTGTGCACTTTTCATGCCGCTTGGAGAGAGGAATCCTGGAATTTAGTCTCTGACTCATGATAACATTCAGACCCTAGTCTTCCATGGAAATTCCTTAATCCTCAGGCACTTAGGAACTAATCTAGATCAGCCTGGAAGTGCTCTCTGTTTTTCCAACTGAAGCGGTGACTCTGAAATAATTTCATAGAGAGAGAAAAAATGAGATCTAAATCTTTTGTTAGCATTCTTCCTGGCATGAAGAGCCTGTAATTTGGTTCCAGCACTAACAATGTTGCTGTGTTGTATACAACAATCCGATACAAAATGCTTCAACAAGGTTTGAGTCAAAGCTCTGCTCTTTCATATTTTGGCTGCTGTGCTAATTTAGACTCTTCTTTACTTGCTTGGTTTTGTGTTGTGGGCAAATTTAAAACTCTTTGTGTATAATCATATTTGGAAACCTGAAGAGAAGAGGTGTGGCAACTGCAGAGCTGGAATTTTACACCTAAGGGGGGAATACATACAATTATTTTGTTTGCTGCAAGTTTTTTGTCAGTGTCTGTCTCCCCATGTGATTTTAATTCCATGCTACTGTATTTAGTGTTGCCATGAAAGCACACAGCCTTACACCAGGCTGACAAGCAGTCATCCTGCCTCAGTGGAATTGTTGAAGCCTCATGCTGTTCACAGCAGGAAGTACATTAAATACATTTGTTCCGCTTCGTTCACGTTAGATGGGCAAGAAGCCTCTCAAACTTCTTCTTGACATTTCTGTATCAAGGCAGGGAGAGCAAAGGACCCAGGTTTATGTCAGAGGTTTGCTGACCATTATCCTTATATCTGCTCAACAGAATCAATCACTCATATCATCCATGTGAGAGACGATAGCACTATCTGGGAATATTTTAGAGATGAATAAACTGCATGATGTATCCTAATGCAGAAAGGCAATGTTAGAGGTCAAACAGAACAGATTAATTATCGAGTCTTCTGGAGATTTCTTTAAAACACTTGCTGTCACTCTCCTTGCACTTAATTAAATTTTGAAAATCCTTAGACCATATTCTGGAAATTGGTAGCCACTAACAGCCTATGATAAATATATATTTTATTAGTAACATGGTTTATCAGAGGAACATCCTCATCTCACAAGGCTAGTTGGAATCTCCTTATTTCCACTGCTCTCCAAGGCAGGCAGTCAAATGTGTCTTTTTCTCTTTGCCAGTAGGTATGCCAGACCTTAAACTGAAGGGATGGTTGATTGACCTTGGTAGTTCACCAAGATCTGCTAGTCTGTTTGTCCAATTTTAATTACAACCTGAACACTGCAGGCAGAGCATGCCCACTGTTATGTTATGGACTGGAGTCCTGATTTGGCCAACTATCCATCACCACTCTCTGGAGATGACTAAAATAGTGAACTAACACTTTTTTCCTCTGTACGTCCATCTCTGACTACTTTCTCCCTTTTATGTTTTTTACAGTGCTTGTGAGTCTGATGCCTCTGGCAATTCTGCGTAGCTTTTAACTTCTTTTGTCCGCTCATTTAGTAAAATCTCTATATGACCCCTCCCCTTTCCCCAGTCTGTGGCAGGTGGCCAGATTGGCAACTAATCAAGGGAAAAAGTGGATGACAGCCAGCTTATGACATGTATTATACTCCCAGTTTTCTTTACTAATAGCTTCTTATTATCACCAGTTCAACAGAGTGAAAAATGTTCAATTTATGATGATAGCCTTAAAGATTTTGGAAAGTCCCTGTGTGCTGCCAATCGCAGAAACAAATTAATATCATACCTTGCAGCAAGAGATTCTACAGAGTAACCAGGCACATTTATGATTTGCTGTGTTAGCACTCTTTGTTCCTATACATTATGTATGTGTGTTCCATTTTGTAAGAGTGTGTGTGTATATATATGTGTGTGTGTGTGTGTGTGTGTGTGAACTACAGATGTTGGATTAATCTCATCTTTATTTATCTGCTTAATAACTAGATATATGGTCCCACCTTATGATCTAGGCTCCTTTGATAGGTGAGGAGGACAGAACCTGACCTCCAAACAGTAGTTTGTCACATCTATTTCAGATAGCTCTTTTGCAGTAGAGGATGCAGCTGGTGGAGCACAAAGCTCCTCAGCCTTCACTGCTGCATATTTTTAAATGGGTCACTTAGATATGCATTATTACATTCCATGTGAATTGCAGTAATATTTCAAGGAGAATGCTGAAATACGGAAAGCTTTTTGTTTTGTACTCAAAGCTCACAAAATAATTGATAAGCAGAAGACACAAGATTACGTGAACTCTAGAAAAGAATGTACCTTCTGTTATATCTAGAATGAGTTTAATGAAGTTGTGTACTTATGGTTGTAAGGAGTGAATTTAGTGACCTAGTACGTGCTTTGGGTGTTTAAGAGTTGGATAATCAAGCTGAGTAGGAAGTCTTAATGCATTTAGTTTTTCTAAGGCTTCTTCAACCATCTTCCTTTCTTTGAATCTCCTCATACTGAGATTTTGCCATTTTGCGCATAGTCTTTGAAGACCCAAAAGATGCTGACCACTGTAAGCACTGTAGCCCATTTGGCTTTACTGCCATCCATTCTCCTTTTGAGCATGTGAATCCTCAAAAGATTAACTCAGTTACTGTCTCACTTCTCTGTCAGGGCACTCTTTTCTCTCCCACACTAATGGAATAAAAAGTCCAAGAGACAGAATTCAAGAAGTTTTAACATACAGCAGAGCATATTTTTTTTATTTAGAGCTCTACTTTTGTGGTCTGATAAGTGTGGCTGTTGCTCTATTTTCACTTCTGCTCTGTCTTCTCTGCCAAGTCCCATCCTCAACAGTAGTTCTGGTAAAGGGATAGTAAAAGATCTCTTATCATACTTTTTTCTACAGCCTCGGTGAGCTAAATATGTTCTGATTGTATGTGGGCAGAAAAGCCTATAAGAAATTGTTTCCATTGGTTAAGAAAGCTCAACATAACTAGCATTGTGACTGGATAATAAAAGTGCGAAAATCTAAAGTCAGATCAGCTTGGCTACATATTATATGCCTACATACAATATCTTTACCTAGCCTGATTTCTATAATGCTGCTGAACTGCTCATACCATTTCTGTTTGTATTCCTCATTTTTTATCTGATGTGTGAATCACTGACTGTAAGTTCCTTCAAGCTTGGCCTCCTTGTGAAATACCTTGTGTGTGGTACATTTAAATGCTACTGCCAGGCCTTCCCATTTATCTGCTTCTGTTTCATCAGTTTGTTGAGAATTTGTTACCAATCCCATTTCCCAGGCCTGTTACATAAAAATAATCTATTTCATTTTAAAAATAGAGCATGTAGAAGATTCTGAGTTGGTTTCATGCTCTGTGGGAGGTATAGCCAGTAGGAAAAAGGTATGTGAAATCCAGATAGTTGCTGAAGGCAATGCGATCATGTTTGGGTGTGTCCCCAGATTCCAGTGTTTGTTTCTTCATCTGTTAGTCTTCATATTTTTATTTCCATTGGTAAATGAGGCAATTATCTGCATTATGGAATGGTTTAGGCAAGTGATTGGAGCTTGATGTACTTACAGCAGGAAAAATCTTCTGGCCCTGTCCTCAGACTGAACATAGGAAAAACTCCTCCAATGCCTGTAATAATTCAGTGATATCAAGGTCTGTAGGTTATACCTGGAAGGTGTGTGGAAGAATCATAACAGTACTGCTCTACTACTAAATATTTTCATGGATATGTTAGTTCACTAATATATGGATTCAGTATTTTGGAAAGGTAGCAATGTTTCTTAGCAGACCAACAAAGATAAATTGATTGCTTCAAGGGAAGGTCACTTATTAGAGTCAATGTCACACATTAGCCTTTCTCCTAACATACCATTTGTAGCTGGGACACAGTTTAAGACTGCTCATTACTATCTAGTACATAATAGTTAACTAATTGTTGAAGGATTCATTTTCACTTTAAAGGCACACATCTTCAGCAAGTTGAGCTACAGCTTGGCCTCATACACTCAGGTGTCTTTATTCTCCATTGCTCAAGAATACTCTGTAGCTCATCAAGCTGTTACTGAACCATTTATGATTGGCAGCCTGACATTAAGCAAAATCAGAATAAGCTCTGTTCTCCAGGCTGCAAAGAATGCTACAGGCTGTCAAGAAAGCAAGTGCAGGTGACCAGAGATGGGTTGTCATTGTAGCCATCTCACTGCCATCCTCAGCCTTGCAGCTAGAGCTGTAGTCTGCTTCCTTTGGTGTGCTCCATCGCTCACATTTGAGTTTTGCTTATTGATGTAGCAGAGAGTTTAGATGTGGACTCCAGGCCTGCCAGGCAGGTGCTGCTTTTGATGGTGTTGTGTCTAGAGAAACTGAAGCATGGATGCACTTTAATATCAAGGGTGAGTTAAAATGCAACATGTTATGCTAAATTAGTGTGTATCATAAACTAATTAAACATGAATCATATATAATGTTGTTCCTAGCAGTTGCTGCTTCACACCATGTTACTCTACTGAAATTACAGGGTTAAGTTGCATGAAATGAGAGTAATTAAGTGATGAGCCAGTCTAATCAGTGTATGGCACTGCCATTATAGATTAAAACAGAAACCACAATTTCTTACAAAATCAAACTGGGTTTGGTAAAGATTACATTAGTTTGAATCTGTCCTATTACCTGTTATAGTGTTTGCAGTATTGTTTAAAAAAATCTATTTAAGTCAATAGACAGAAATGGGCTGTTGAGACAAATGGAAAAGCAGACATTATTTGCTTAAGATAACGTCTGTGGCAATTTGGCTGAAACTAGCAATTTTGATTCTAAGGGAAATTTACTTTTTGATTGCTAAAGTTATGACAAGAGTGCTAAGAAGATGAAAGCTGTTAAGATTGCAACATATGAATTTGAAAAGTAATCTGTTTTGACCACATCAAATAAAAAGCTATTGGCATTTTCACAATAGGTACCTGCTCCAGAACTGAGCTCTGACTGTAATCTTGACCCCTGCTTCTACAGCATTCAGTAAAAATAAATGACTTGGCAAATTAAATTCGTTGTGCTAAATGCAAGCTGAGTTGCTTGCATAGTTTAAAGTGTGTGTAAATAGCTGCAGAATGGTGCTACCTAGTTTCAGATTTTAAAGTCCTCTTTGATATTGTCTTAATATAAAGTTTTTGTAATGAACGGTTTCTCTGAGCTTTTCTTTTGCTGCAATTAACGTGCATATATGAGAGATATTTCAGAAGTTCACCTTTACTGCTATTAAGCAGTAAATGCCCATGCCTTCTTACATTTAATGGAACTCTCATTTTTAACTGATCTATCTACAGTTCACACGCTTCATGTTCGTAACGCTGGAGTCTTATGTTACAAACTCGGCAGATCAGTCCTTTAATGCCAGCTGTGATGCTGAAATGCAAGTAGGCATTGTGTAGGAATGTGTATGTCGCCTGAGTATGAGCCAGCTCAGGTCCAGCCAAATCTGGCCATGTTTGTCTGGTTTTATGTCCAAGTTAATTGGCTGTGCCAGCCATCAGGGCTCATTACTTCAGACTCAGCATGGCCCTAGCATGTCCAGACTGTACCAGAATAGGCTTGTAGGCTGGCAAAGCACTGGTTTGCACCCTCTGCATTACCACAACACTTCTGCTTGCTCTGGCAACTCATAATGTTCACATCATAGCCTCGTTTGGACTGATCATGGAAAGAAGGAAGGCAAAAGCTTTTAGGAATAAGTTTAACACTAGAAAAGATGAGCCATAAGTTCATTTGTAAAGACTGCTTCTCCTGCTTCCAGTATCTGAATATGTCACAGTGGCATGTCTGTTTTCTTCTATTATTTTTTTCCTCCTGAGAATATATATGTGTGTGTCCATCCATGCATCATTGGTAGCATATATCACTGAAATTCACTTTAGTTTTAAACCTTATCAAGGTGTATGCACAAAAGAGTCTGTTCTTTTGTGTTTGTTCTAAATATCCTGCCAACAGGATTTTTTATAAACAACCTACTCTTTTGCCATGTCTCCCCAAAACAGTTTATGAGGATATAATTTTAAAAGGAAAAGCTTCTTTGGAAATAAACATTTTTGTGCTATCACGTTCATTTTACAATGTACCTTCAAAGTTTTACGTGTTCCTAACAATATGAGAAGTGTGTTTGTTTTCCTGCTTGATGGCTGGCTAGGGCTGCAGTTGAGATACGCCTCTGACTCTTTAAGTACAAAGACAAGGCAAAGTTTTCATTTCTGTGCCAAGAAACCTGGGACTAAAGCTCCTAACCTTTCTCCTCCTCTCCTATCGTAACTTCATGCCAGTGAAATCTGTGGGTCTGAACAAAAAAGCCCTTAGAAAACTTTCTCTTATTTCTCTAAGAGGAACCATTAAATTTGCAGTAGTCTCTCTTCAGAGTGATTACTAGATTAAAGGTCTACTGTAAGTGAGCCTGCAGTCATTGAGCAGAGTGTTTTCCAGACATGACCTGAGATAGACAATGCTTTCCCTGTTAGGAGCTTGGCTTTGCTACTTCCCCTGGGGAGCTACTAACACAGCTTGCAGGAAATGAATTTAGAAAACATTTGTAAGGATTTGTTTCCTAGGATGGGTAACCATGCAGAATGTGTCTTTCATTGAACATACATACCTCAAAAAGTGTGAAAAACTCACTCTGAAGTTCAAGCCAAGCTAGGTTTAGACATTTTTATGTTTGGCTGTGACTACAGAAGTGAACAGCATGTGAGAATTCTTCTTCTTCAGCATCAGTAAAGTGAACATTGGGATAATGCTACAAGAAACAAACAATGTTTTATTTTATGCCTTCCATCTAGCTTAAGGCAGATCATCTAAGTTCTCTGTGTAGCCAGTAAATAGAAGGGAATCTCCTCAGATTTTTCTGATTGCAGTGAGGGAGCCTGTCCTCCTGTATGCTCATTGTGCTGGGAAACGTCCTGGAATGGCCTATCTTTGTCCTTGCAAACTGAGAGCAAGCAGGCTCCATGTGAGTACCTCTCACTTAAGTGCTTAAAATGAGGTGCCGCCAAGTCCAGATCAAGTTCCGGAACCATTGGGACATAAGAATGAGATTAGAATCGGGAAAGTGTGCTGAACTCTAAGCATACTTGGTTAAGAAATTACATTATTTCTTACATTGTATTAGAATTGATAATATTTTTAACTGCCTTTATCTAACTATTGGCACATTAATAACCATATGGTCTTAGTAGGCATTCTGTATTTTTAGTGTCTGGAGGCTGAGAAAGTCCTTGTCCATCTTAAGAATTTTAGAAGAACATGGTGTGTCTGAAATGGCACATTTCTTTGCAGATCTAATATGCAGTGCTTCAGTATCCCTGTAATTAGAGCTCTCATCAAACAGTAGTTACACAAAAGGTAGAGAGGGTGTATCCTGTTCACCTATTAAAAATGTTTCAGATAAGAGCTTTGCATTCCCAAGTATAAAAACAATTACTGACAACCCAGTCTCTGGGGGCAAATAAAGTAAGATCGATGTGTGTCTGTGCACACAAATACACACGTTTAAATACACATACTGTTGAATTTTTTTTTAAAAATTAAATTGGAACTGACAATGTTTTGATCTATCGAAGTTAGACTTCTTCTAAGTTTGTCTTTCATCCTGCAAAGGTTGATGACCTTGATAATTCTCAAGCAGGTCTATGAATCTGTACTATTTTTCAGTAAACCTGTACTATTTTTCAGTAAATCTGTGCAATCATTCAGTAAATACACTCAGTGCCATCAATTTCTTGCAGCCCTTGTTTTTAGTTTTAGCAGATGAGTAGAGGCAGCTTCAATTGTTTCATTGATATTAAAGGAGTTCATTTGTTTGCTTTTAAAAATTATTTTAAATTTAATTCAATTTAATTTAATTTAATTTTGTTTTATTTTATTTTATTTTATTTTATTTGTTGTGAAATACAAGAAAATCTTGAACACAGAAGTGAGAATTCTTTTCTCCAAAACTTGCAATTTCACTCTTGAATACACTTCCAAAATGCTTGTTAACTTCTGCCTTGTCAGAGGAAGTTTCGGTTTAGTAATAACTGAGTAATGCTTTTATATTATTTCTGGTTAGTTTTAATTAAATTGCTATTTTACATTGTTCAGCAATCTATCACAGAGGAGATTTTTGCCATGCATTGTGGTGGTTCTTCAATTTCTAAACATTTGTTCCATTGTAATAGAAGTCATAGCTTTTGCATCACACATATAATCTTATAAAATCTTACTTATGGAAATGATGGGCCCAACTTCCACTCAGCTTTAAAAAGGATTTATGTCTCCTCCTTTGGGTAAGTTGTATCTTTTCTGTACGCAAAGCATAGCTCTGTAGAGCCATAAACTTTTCCAGTCATTTCCTTTGAATTTTTTGCTTTTTTTCTATGCTTGATGAAGGGGAGGTGTCCATAGTGCTTCTCACAGAGCACTGAGCAATTGCCATGATCTTTGTGGACTGAATTCGAGTTGGCCATGTGCTGCATGATATCCCAAACACATCTGTGATGCTGTGGCCTCATGATTATAATAAATGCTCACAAGACAGCTTAAGAAAATCGTGATGAAGGGCAAGGAGAACTTGTGTAGGTCTTTCTATGTTTGGGGGAGGTCGCTGTGATTTCTGCTTTGCAGTGGGAAAACTGAGGCACTGGCTGTATGTGATTATTCTTGCACATTTGAAACAGGAATGGAAAGGATAGAAAAGGGGAAATTATATGCATCCAGGATGAAGCTGGGATATGTTTTTAAGGCTGTTTACTTTGTGAAATTAGTGTGGGTAGGAACACTGGAAAAGGGAGGAAAAAATGAAGCTAAGCAATGGGTCTGTTAAGTGGAATAACTCTTAACCTCCTTTGCTTTTTGCTCTTCTTTCTTATGAACTGTGGAGCTTTAGTATTAAGATAAAGACTGTTCACATTTCAGTTTACATGAAATAAGATTGATTTTGTTTTAAATGCAAGATGTGAGGGAACTAAAATTAAGTGTTTGCGCCTTTAGTTAGCTGGAAAACGTTACCAAGAGTAGCTCTAGCTATATGTCATGTTCCAGTCTGGTTTTAGCAACAGGAATCTGTGAGAACATTCCAGTTAAGGTTTCATTATCTGTATTCACCTTTGTATGTTTGCACCAAAGTGAAAAATTCAAGGAATTTTCTGGCTTGTGCACAGGATTCAACTAAAACAAATTTAATGACATACCACATTTGGTTTTGCACACAGATTCATAAATGCTGACACAAAAAGTTGAAAATGTAGGAGGCAAGAAAAAGAGCACAGTGCTGATATAACAATTGCTATCTAAAATCACACAAACCAATACTTGAGAAGAAGCCAGAAAATAGCCAAGAGAATTTTGAAACTTAAAAAAAAAAAAGCTTTATTTCATTCACTGAGATGGGCGAAGTGCTCCCCATTGTTTAATGTGGATTTTATGGTCTATTGTTAGCATCAGTGTAAGGTAAAGAAACACTTACGGAAATTATTCCTCTTTCACCAGAACCAGCATTCTACTTTGGAAATGATGAGTACTATGTTGATGAGAGTGCTGGCTACATTGAGGTCCGTGTCTGGAGGACTGGAACTGACCTGTCCAAAGCTGCCTCTGTTACGGTGAGGTCTCGCAAATCTGAGCCGGTAACCGCAGAGGGTGAGTTGTTCTCTTGCTCGAGTTTCATAGTGCTGCCACACTGCACTTGCTGGTGCACACTGCTGGTACATGCTGCTACCTTTCAGTGGGTGTTGGTGCAGTTTCAGCCACATAAAATGAAAATTATATGCCTCTCATTCTTAGCAGACCTTTTCTTCTTAGAACAGATTAAGTAGTTGTAGAATTTCAAAGAAACAGGAGTAGGAGCCACTATGAAATACAGCACTGAGAGAAATGCATTTAAATCCTCATATAAAAGACTGTGCTACAAAGGCAATTGATTGCTGCCTCAAGAACATGCTCTGGACACAGTTATGATCACTGGCAGCATGTTGAGTTTGCTTCTCTCATTTTTACTGCAGTCAATGAGAAATTATTACCTAGTATCCTGTTCAAGAATAGGATTGTTTCAGCTATATGGTTCTTGGATGCTTTGACAGAACCTTTGTCTGCAGAGTCAAGCAGTTTTAGCAGTTTTAGCATATTCTATCTTTTTTCGCAAAACATGTCATAATGTTTAAACTGACATATTCATATAGAGGTAGCATAAAAATTATCTTCCTTAGATGCTTATCCTGAGTGTAACTTTACTGTTATTTCAGGAGCATCTAAACATAATATATATATATCATGCATAACATATATGTAATTTTTCTCATGAAAAAGAAAGTTATGTCTGAAAAAATACATTATTACTTCATTTCTGAACTTGCTTTTATGATCTGGTGTCTTTATCTAATCTTGAATATTTAACTTATTTTATTTCTGCTGAAAAATGTATTTCCGTACAGTAAGAATCTTCATTCATTGTGCCAGGACCTCTAGGATTAAAAACTGGGAATGGCTCAACTCTTGAGCTCTCTAGTCTGTTGGTCACAGCATGAAAACTCTGACATGGCTGGCTGCCTGTAAAGCCATGAACCTGGTCCTTGGCTTTATGCAGGGCAGCAATGGATCTGCTGCTCTGGGCTGTCAATCCTGCCTTAGAGGCTTAGCTCTGGAGAAGAGCAGCAGGGCCTTTAGGCAAGTGCCCATATGATGATGGCCTTTAATCTGGCCAAATTTTGTCAAATTCACAGAATTCCAAATCTTATTTCAATTTCAATTGAAGTGTTTTCCCCAAAGCTTTCTTTCAACAGCTCTGCTGTTTATTCTCCCCAACATTAAAACTGAGTCCTTCCCTAAAGTCCTAGATACCTTTAAATGCCTTAGTTCCAAGACTATGTCATGTTTTGTTCAGTATCTTGTTTTGTTTGCCTTCTTCTCATTGGCATGTTATGGACTGGTTTGCTTTGCTTAAAACAAAACAAACCCAGATCAATCTTCCCTTAAGGGTAAGGTGCCAGACCTCAGGTGATACGGTCTGAGCAGAATTTGATTTGTTTGTTTTCCATTCATTCTGTACTTCAACTCCTCTGAACAGCCATTCTTGCTCCAAATCAGCTCACTGGTCTTGTCGCCTTTCCTTTTTACATTAATCTCAAAACTTTCATCTTTGTTACAGAATAATACGAAATTTCTTTCTGAAACGCTTTGTTTCATCTCCAGAGTCTCTCTCAAAGCTTTTTACTTTCTTTCATTTCTCACTTCAAGCAAATTTAATTAGTTTTTCTGGAATAACTTTTAGTTTGCAACAGAACAGAATCAGCCTCATTTTGTGACTCAAATCATCATTAAACAAAAAATTAATCAATATTGACTTATTTTATTGTATAGTCCAACTTAAATGACCGAAAGATAGTTTTGTTTTATGTGAATGGCAGAATTTGGCAAATACTAAAGTTATGAAAAAAACCCTATTTACCTACAATTAACTGCCTAATGATAGATATTTTTAATTATAATTACATGTAAAGCTGTTTTTATCTCTTTTCCATTGGTAGCTGGAGTAGATTATGTAGGTATCAGTCGTAATTTGGATTTTTCCCCCGGAGTCAATATGCAGACATTTCGTGTGATAATTCTGGATGATCTTGGACAGCCAGTGTTGGAAGGAACTGAGACGTTTGAGCTTGTGCTAAGGATGCCCATGAATGCTGTCCTTGGAGAACCCAGCAAGACCACCATCTTCATTAATGACTCAGTGTCTGATTGTGAGTAATACTTTTTTCCTTTTCACATTTTTGCATGAGATGGATGTCTGCACTACACAAATGGCACTTGTCCTTTTGGTGCTAGTGAGCATACCTGTTTCAGCTGGAGGTGATGTGTTAAATAATTTGCTGTATGGCTGCTTATGTTCTATATCTGGTGCAGTGTTGCATAAATAAATGTGAAATAGTGGAGGGAAGATATGATAACTTCTGCAGTTATACTTTACGTGTGCTTTCTATGTTTTCCTGCCCAGTGCCAAAGATGCAGTTTAAAGAATCTGTGTATGTAGCCAATGAGAATGATGGGCAGATTTCTGCCATGATATATAGGAGTGGGGATATCCGACACACATCCACTGTGAGATGCTATACTAGGCAAGGTTCAGCCCAGGTAATGATGGACTTCGAAGAACGTCCCAATACTGACAGTTCCATCATCACTTTCCTTCCTGGTAAGTTCTTGATCTTATTTAAGAAACCTTTAGTCTACCATGTTTTGTTTTGTTTTGCTTTGCTTTCTTTTGCTTTGTTTGTTTTGATTTGTTTGAATTGTGTCTTCTCATAAAGTAGTGCGAAAAACACCACTCTGGAAAACAAAGCTTTTTTTTTTTTTTCCCATACACAATGGGATGATGTTGCCTCTATTTGCTTCACTTCTGACTTAGAGGGATAATCACTAAGAACCAAAGGGATATATCCTCCTGTAGGTTCAGCCTGAATGCCAGGATCTTTTTGGTAGCAAAAGCAGATTCAGCATGACACAGTAGAAGCACAGATGTGCTGTCAGAAAGGAAACTTCAGAAGTTCTGCTCTTTGTTAAGCAGATTTCTGGTAAATATATTTGAGTTGCACTGAAACGAGTAATAGATCTTTTAACAGGTATGTGCTCTCTAATTCCTGTTTCAATCTTTTTCTCCCACCAAGGCTTTCCTAATATCCCAGATGTAGATAGATATAAGCCCACCAATATCAGGTGCTTCATATTTCACATCGGAGATGAAATGCAAATAAATCAAATATTACTATGTTGAAAGAATATTGCCTAATTCCTTCCACTTGTGCAGAAGACAGTTGATCTTCTAGTCTTTGAAGTTTGCACACAAGTGATACTTTTTACAAGTCTTAAACAAGTTCTGTCATCAGCATGAAATCCTTGGTATGCCCTTATCACAGAAATTACAACCTTTGTATTTCTGCAGACATGTATCATAGCTTTCTTGAAAAAGTGTGGTGTTCAGTTGTTCTTTATTTATAGCTGGCCTCAGCTTTTAGTGCTATCATGTACTCCACACCTTTGCCATTGCTTCTGTGCAACCAGGACAGAGTCCAGCTTGTAAGAATTAATGGATCTGGGCTACTTAAGAAGTGGCTTTTCTCTTTTTTTGAGTGTTTCCCTACCATTTCTCTGTGAAGACAAGTAGCAAAGAGGTCTTCTAGAATTATATTTTACTTTCATAAGCTTCTTAAACATGTTTAATATTTATCTTTAGGCAGCAGTTTCATTTCAGTTTTCGCATTTCCCATATAACAATGAGCAGGATGTATATTTTGTTTTTTTTTCTCCTCCTAATGGATAATTTATTTTGTATGACCGGGGGGAAGGCAAACTCAGAAAATTAACACCATCACCATCCTGATCTGGTTCTTTTTCTTGAAGAGCCTTGATCATATTTGCATGTGTAATGATGAAAAATACACTAAATTGTTCTCATCTATCTCCTTCTGTGCTGTTCCATTTGTCTGGGGTGTGGGAGTCATTCTCATGATGAAGTGCCCACCAAGTCATGTTGGGCTTGCACACTGCACACCAGTCATAAGTCTTGCTGCTCATGTGGAAGGCCTAAGACAAAGTGTTCAAGTTTCTGAACATCTAGTAAGTCAGGGCACATTGATTTCGGAGTGCAAAAATTAAGCATTTTAGTACTCCAAAGCATTTTTAAGGCAATATTCATTGTCGCTTGGTAACAGTGGGATTTGAAAAGATTTTAAAATCCAATGGAATACTATGACTGAAGGTCCACACAGTTGGAGAGTGTCCAATCAAAAGAGACTTGAGATATAAAACTTCAGGACAAAATTACCATTAGTAATGGTAATTACTGAAAAAATAGTAAAAATTAGTGAAAGTTTTTATTGCTCTGCTTCCTTGTCAACTATTTATTTTTTAAGTGTACTCTGTAGAAGAGGTCATTGAGAAGGAGCATTTTCTTCTTAGGTAAAACAAAAGCGAATATACCAAATGTAAGGTGGATATACCGAATAGAAACTTGTCTTACAGAAGTCTCCAGATGGGGGATTCCCGTTTAATGAGTTTCCATGGAAATGTAATGATTACTAATTCTGCTTTCGCTATTGTCATTGCTCATTAACTTGTATGGTGTCAAGGTGGATGCCTCGGCCAGCAGGAGCAGCCTGTGGTGCCTTGGGCTTGGAGAGAAGGGCTGTATTAGAGCAAAGAACACCTGAGTTCTGCCTGATACTACCTTCAGAATGATTGCAGGTGAAACTGAGAAGCCCTGCACGCTGGTGCTTATGGATGATACTTTCCATGAGGAGGAGGAAGAACTACGCCTGGTGCTTGGCACTCCAAGAAGTGATTCTTCCTTTGGTGCCTCTATTGGCGAGCAAAACGAGACACTGATAAGGATTCGGGATGATGCAGACAGTAAGAGAATATTTTGTTGTTTCTGGCTTTTGGAAGCCCATTTGCATGCTCTAAAATCTTTTTTTTTTTTATTATTATCACAGAGGCTATTATTAAGTTTGGTGAGACCAAATTTAGTGTGAGTGAACCAAAGGACACAAGGCAAGTAGCAGTTGTGAAAATCCCAGTTCTTCGTCTGGGAGACACTTCCAAAGTTTCTGTTGTGAGAGTTCATACAAAGGATGGGTCTGCTACTTCTGGAGAAGACTATCACCCTATATCAGAAGGTAGGATCATACTTCTCACATCTAAATATTTGTTTCATTCATGACTGTGACATAATATCTGAAAAATGAAATAGCTTTATGATTAGAATACTAAACAACCATATCCAAACATGCCTTTTGCTATTCAAATTCCGTGTGGACAGATCCCTTGTGGTGTACAATGGCCAAATGCTCTTGGAATACTGGTTATCAATAAAGATATTTACAAAAGAATTGTGACTTTGAAAATATCTGTAGCTCAAGTAATTGTGGAAGACGTGTGAGTTAAACTTAGTAATATTTGCAGAGTGTCATAACATTATTCTGAAGAAACATCTACCCATAGGATGTGGGTATGAGCTTTTGCTCTATGTAGGAATTAATGTATATTTCTTTTTATTTTTCTATGTGCATAATAGTAAAGCTTTCCTTCTGTACTTCTGAATTCACTGCCTGCTGCTCCATGCTAGTGATGAATGAGGAGAGAAGTGCAACCGAATGAGAAATTTCTTAGCTGATAAACTTCTTTCCATTAATAGCCCACCTACCTGGTTTAGGGAATGACTAATGGAATTTTTAACATTATGATTTTTTTTTTTCTTCTAAAGTTTATGATAATACATGATACTACTCTGTGTTTTTTAAGATTAATCATTCATTGCTGGAGTGTTTTCACAGTTTTGGATGAACTATTTTGGAGTCCAGTACAGTGGAAAGATATGACTTCCATTTGAACATCCAGCAACAACACTGAGCTATCTTGAAATTTCATAGGAGAGGCATTTGCCACTAGTGATATCTGAAAAGCCAATTTGTAAGCCACAAGAAAATCATCAACCCAGAGCTTGCTAATTCCAGTCACTTTGCTTTCTGCATTTTAGAGTTTTGCTCTTTCCCCCTGAAAGCCACCAGAACTTTTAGTGTCATTTAATTCTTATCCTATATGCATTACCTGTGGGCATTGTCTTGCTTACATTCTTCCCTGCTGTGCACTGACAGCACATGGGAGCAAAGTTTTCAAGGAAGACATGCTACTGCAGAACAGGAGGCTCTCAGCCTCTGCCCAGAAGCCTTTGAGAAAGGTCTGGGATGTGCAGGATTTCCCCACAGGTTTCAGAATACCTGTGAGTTTAGGGAACCTGTTTGGGTTCGGCAGTGGGTACAAAACCCGCATCCTTAATTGGGTTTTCTGGAGGAAGTGTAACAAACTGATAATCAGTAGAATTCTTAGCTATCGCACAGCTAAGAGTTTATATGGTTATTACCACAACAAGTATTTCCCTGGCTTGATAACACTTAGGATTGGAAGGATCATTAGATCACTTAATCAGACTCATTGTAGATTGCAAGATTCTCCCAGTTTTCCCAAGTTACTTCTGTATTGATCCAAATAACTTTGGTTAGAGAAAATATATCCTTTAGAAAGGGCATCCAGTCCTGGTTTGAAGGCATTGGAGAGGAAGATTGTTTCTTAGCATTTTGCTTTACTGATCAGTCGCTAGCACCTAACTGTGCCTTATTTCCCATATACTCTTCAGTTTTAATGCTTTTTGTGCTAGTCCTTTTAGAGTGCAGAGTGCTTTATCACCAGGTATATTTTGATTATGGTGATGTTTCCATATAGCAATGAAAACATCACTCTCTGCGAGTTCTTCTGGTCCTAAGTTTCTGTTGGTTATTTCTGTACCGACTTCAAAGTGAATTTGACACCCTTTAAAAATAAAAATATTAGAAATGCACCTACTATTTTAGTTATTATCACTCTCACCCTTTCCAGACACAAATGTTAAATTGTTTCTCTACTTTTTATTTCTTTAATAGTTAACACAGTCAAGAATCATAGTACTCTCTAACTTGGTCAGTGTCGTGGGTTGATCTTGGCTGGTACCCACCAAAGCTGCTCCATGACTCCCCCTCCTCAGCTCGAGAGGAGAGAGAAAATATGACAGAAGGCTCATGGGCTGAGATAAGAACAGGGAGAGATCACTCACCAATTATCAGCATGGGGAAAACAGACTCAGCTTGGGAAAATTAGTTTCATTTATTACAAATCAAATCAGAGTACAGTGATGGCAAATAAGGATAGATCTCAGAACACCTTCCTCCCACCCCTCCCTTCTTCCTGGGCTTAACTTCACTCCCAAATTCCTTGCCTCTGAGCAGCTCAGGGGAATGGGGGCTGTGATCAGTTTATCACATGTTATTTCTGATGCCTCTTCTGGAAGACGGAGAGAGGAGCCCACAGGAAACAGTCCTTCACAAACTCCAGTGTGGGTCCTTCCCATGCTCTGCAGTTCTGCATGAACTGCTCCAGTGTGGGTCCCTCAGGGGCTCACAAATCCTGCCTGCAAATTGCTCCACTGTGGGCTCCTCTCTCCATGGGCTCACAGGTCCTCCAGGATCCTGCTCCAGCACCAGCTTCCCCCAGGGTCACAGCCTCTTTTGGGCATGCACCTGCTTGATCATGGGTCCTCCACGGGCTGCAGGTGGATCTCTGCTCCACCATGGCCCTCCATGGGCTGCAGGAGCGCATCCTGCTCCGCCACGGTCTGCACCAGGGGCTGCAGGGGAATCTCTGCTCTGGCACCAGGAGCGCGTCCTGCCCCTCCTTCTGCACTGACCTTGGTGCCTGCAGAGTGATTTCTCACACATTCTCACTCCTTTTTCCCAGCTGCTGTGGTGCAGCAGTTTTTTCTCTTCTTTCATCTGTTATCCCAGAGGCACTGCCACTGTCACTGCTGGGCTCAGCCTTGGCCAGCAGCGTGTCCATCCTGGAGCTGTCTGGCCCTGGCTCTGCCGGACATGGGGGAAGCTCTGGCAGCTGCTCATGGAATGCACCTCTGTAGCCCCCCACTGCCAAAGCTTTGCCACGCAAACCCCATACAGTCAGCTAAGACTAAACTTTTAATCACCATGACCTATGAAATTTTGTCAGAGACAGAGATTTTCAAAATACAGTACTCTTCAGCTTTGTTACTTATTTTTTGTATATACCAGTGTATTAAAATACATTTTGATTGAGAAAGACCTGACAACATTATTTACTTAGAATTCTTCAGTTGTTTGGCCATTCACATATGTTACCAACATTTATGTAATTAGTCCCAGATAATTTTCAAAACATTAAGTTCTGTTAGACTAAGTCTAGATCTTTGCAAATCTCTTGATGATGTGACTGTCTTATTTTTAGTGATTTCCACACGTGTCCACTGCTATTCATTATTATTGCTTGTAGTATCGAGCAGGTTTAACTAAATATACAAACATTTATAATTTGAAAAGTGAGTATTAACTGCAATCTCTCGTGGCTGGGCCTAGAATCATAGCTTGTTATGAACAACAGATTTATTTTTAAATGCCTCATTATGTTTTCAGAAATTGAGTTTAAGGAGGGTGAAACACAGCACTTTGTGGAGATTGAAGTTCTCTTTGATGGAGTGAGGGAGATGAGAGAGGCCTTCACTGTTCACCTGAAGCCTGATGAGAACATGATTGCAGAAATACAGGTAACAAGCTCATGCAGAGCCCTGAACATCAAAATGTGGTAAACAGACTTCTTGCTTTTTGGCTCATGGTTTTACTCTTCTTTTAAGGCTTATTCACACCATCTTGGCTGATATTTTAAAGGACAAAAAGGTTCATTCCAGCTGTCACAGTAACACCTACACAAAACAGACTGTTGCCAAGGCAGTAATGTTGATGGGGCCATAGAGTCAATGAAAGACTGAATTCTTCAAGACAGTCATTCCAGACACATTCTTCTCATATAATCAATCTTAAAAACTCATGTCCTTTTGGAAGCACTCTCCGGCAATACAGTATAACCTCTATGCCATAAAAAGAGTGATTTCAGGAGAAATATCACTTCTGCTGTCAAAACTATCTTAAAATTCTTATTGTGTAAGATGAAATAGCCACACGTTCTTATTATTTAGCATTTTATCTTACATACTTTGAATTTAAACAGTGTATTCCTCTGATTTGGCATGAAATGTTCTTGAATTTCCCTGTCTGCTTCATCAGTGTCACACCGCATATAGTCTGACTCCAGACAGCCAGACAGAAGAGACACAGCCTTTGCTGATGACAAACACCCCATTTCCACCAGGCTTTAAAGCATGCAGTGCACATGGAGGGTTCTACCAGAATAGTGAAGTGATAACAAAAAAGCTGGGAGACAAGGATAAAGATCTGGGATCTTCACTGTTCTGTAAATAGAAACTTCATTTTAGGTCTTCCTTTAGGACTCTGAGATGTACTTTTGGTGCCTCACTTCTTTCTCAATAGCTCATCCAGTTGAACTTTTAAAACTTCTTTTGGAACAATGTTTGGAAGGTTAGACATATTCTGATTGAGGTCCAGCTTGAATCCCCTTGTTTATTTAAATTTTCACAGAGAACTGTTTCTGTCCTTTTCATTGTCAGACTGCCAAGGCCATTGTTTACATAGAAGAAATGAACAGCATGGCAGATGTCACCTTTCCCTCTGTCCCTCAAGTTGCATCTCTTTTGATATATGATGATACTTCTAAAGCCAAAGACAGAACCAGTCCCATAGCTGGCTATCCTGTCATCTGTATCACAGTGAGTATCTCTGTGGAAAAATGGAATAAAAACAGTATATGCATTTTGTTCAGTGGATTTTAGGCATGCAGTATCAATCCATATGGTGGTGAGTCACACATAGTATTCTCACATGTTAGTCACACATATTAGTTCAAGCTAAAATTATCCTGAGAGCTAATCTAATTTGTCTGGATAATGAATCCGTTTTCAGGAGGACAAGAAGCATAGAAAGATATTTCACTTGTTCCTCACTAAGAACAGTCTGATATTGATACTCATGCTATGTCTGTGCATGACCTTACTATTTCCTGCATTATCCTGCCTTAATTTGCAGAGTTAAAATCACTGGAGATAACAGATGAGCCATTGTTTTCAATGAGTGCCACAGACTGTAAAATGAGTGCTGAAGGACTACAGGCTTCTTTCATTGTAGTTTTGCAATTTAAAAATTTTGCATAAATATACCTTGAAGAATGTTTTTGTTTATCTTCCATTTGTTTTTCACACATTCCTTTTGCACAGGAATGTCACAAGTTGAATGGTACTTCTAAATAAAAAAGAATCAAAGAAAATAAATCTTGAAGTGCAATGTTTATTTGCAGAATTAGATCAAAGGGTGAAGTTCAAACTAAAGTAGTAATGGGAATGTAGTTTGTGCCTTCATAACTATGCCACATTTTCATCTATAAATCATAGTTCAAAATAAAATTCTTTATTTCAATAAGCATAATTAGATATACCTTTCACTCTGCCCTAATTGCTAAACATATCACTGTCAAAATAAGGTGATTTCTTAAGAGATTTACTGGGATTGTCAGTTCCATGTTCTTGAGTTCTGTGACTCTCGATAACTTAAAATTCCTTTGGCATGAAGCAATTAAATTGTTAACACACCTTCCTTGTCCTGCAGGCTTGTAACCCTAAGTATGAAGACTTTGAAAAGACTGGTTCTATATGTGCCAGTGAGAACATCAATAACACTCTGACACGGTACCGGTGGCTTGTGAGTGCCCCCACTGGCCCCGATGGTGTGACCAGCCCCATGAAGGAGGTTGACTTTGACACCTTCTTCACTTCCTCTAAGATGATTACACTCGATTCCATTTACTTTCAAGCTGGTTCTCGTGTCCAGTGTGCAGCTCGTGCTGTGAATTCAGATGGGAATGAGGGTCTTGAGTTGATGAGCTCTATTGTGACTATAAGCACATCAGAAGGTAAGACATCATCCCCCCTTTCAAAATTCGCAGGTCTCTGGATCCGAATTCAGTCCTAACAAAAGCTGGTTACATGATCAGGCGTTTTAACATTATTACAGTCTCAGCTTTTCTTCTGTTGTTCATAGAAGTGGTGCAAAGACCCTCTTAACACAGCAAAGCATTGTATAAAGAAAATGTTTCTCATCTCTCCTAGTTCTCCACATCTTTAAATAATAATCCACATAGCAAACTTGTATGCTCACGAGAGCAATATATAATGTGCAATGTAATTAGTGACACCTTGTTTCTGTTGGCTTTTGAATTCAGCTGCAATAACGATGCAGTACAGTCTCAGCTCCTATCAGATGTTGGAGAATCCACATGGGAGTGAGATATGAATGCCTAGCCAGAAGAAAAACCTCGTTTGACATTCAGGCCTCACTGGGCACCTGAGAATCAGTGTCTTCCTTGATTAAGGACTGAAGCAGCTAGTGTCCAATAACAGGGCATGGACAACATTTTTCCGTGGTCAAGGTTTTCACAATTATTCATCCTCCTTCTTTCTCTGATACTCTGTCTCTCTCTGGTTCTCTGACACCTGACCAATACTGAGCTGGTGCTGCATTCTCTCAGCCAGCAGAGTTAGTGTAGGCTACCTCCTCTGCCCAGCCAACTCATGAAACTCGAACTGAAGATCATTATGAAGTGGAGCACTGACATGCACACAAGTACAGTCTGATAGCACAGGCTATTTTGTTACAGAAATACAGATACTTTTGTTTATTGTATAATGTGGAGAATGAGTAATTATCAGCAAACATGGTCAATCGCAAAACACTGTATTTTATTGCCCTTCTGCGGCCATTTGGCTCCTTGTGCCATCTTTGCTGCTTTGGTACCTACATAAACTCCTGAAGTTTATGTGAGATAAATGACGTGATCATCCATTTGCAATAGTATTTTCATTTTCTAGGTATTTTTTAGTAAATATTTTAGTTAGAACAATATATTTTCTACTAAGGGCTTTAAGAACTTTAGTGAACAGAATTTCTCTTTACCCCTGTCCTTTATTCAACAGTTTGACTCTAGACTCAAGTGATCTTTGCACTAATCAGGAATCCTACACCTTGAAGAGGATTCTGCTTAAGGGTATTGTCTACAAGGTGCTCTGTAATGCTTGTTAAAGACAGACAAACTTGTACTGTGTGAGCTGGTTTTGTTATATGAAACAGACTGGCTTTGTTAGTGTTAGAATGCATTACTGGGATTGCAACTGACAAATTAGCAGAGCTAATTAGCTCAGGCTCAGGGCTTAATTGTCATGCATAAATTACTTCCAGTACCTGAGCTAACTTGTGATGTGGAAGGAAAGAAGTGCAATGATCAAAGCAACCTGCCAAAATTGTGAATATTTTCCATTTTGAGGATGCCTGACCACCAGTGAATAGACCAAACTCTCAAAAGGAATTCAGATTGTGCAAAAACTTGTAGTCTCTTTAGCAATGTTACTTTCATTTGAGGGGAAAAAAAACCCTAAAATCAACAACCAACCAAATAGCCAAACAAACAAAAAGTTATCACGTGCAGAAAAGAAATTCTGTTTTTTCCTGACAGAAGTTTCCAACTTGGAGATATTGAGCAAGATGAGCTCCATCAGAACCAATAAGTTCTCCAAGAGGAGGGCCCTGCCTCCTCTTTTCTTGAAATGTTTCAGAAATGGGCAACGAGAACTGTTTTGATTTTGCACATCTTCTTGTTTCTTACTTAGCGTACCTTGTGATCCTTTGGCCACCACATGACAAACAGCTGTGATTCTTGTGTGGTTCTTGCCAGAAGGCAGACACTTCTGCAGACACTAGAAGCTGCATATATCTCAGATCATAAGATTACAAACCTAATTTTCTGGTTCTCCAAACTAGGACTAATACTGGGACATATTGAACGAACACTGAAAGGACTACCAAAATTAATTATATGTTCTCATTTCCTGGAGAAATTCAAAAATCAAATTAATAAGGCCTTAAGCAACTTGATCCAGCTTTGAAGCTGGCTCTGTCCTGAGCAGAGTAATTCTAGATATCCTTTGACACAATTTTTCTAAATACACTTTTGTAGTCAGAAAACTACAGGATCTACAGAAAAGGGGTCAGGAGGCTCATAAAGTCCTGTGAGGGCATATAGGTGCACACTCCAATCCAGTGCCAAAACCAGCTGAAGTCAGGTATCTTCCATAAAGCTTAAAATGGTGGGAGGAATTAAAACATATGCCTCTGAAGACCTTTGTAAGAAAGTATAGCTTTGCAAGTAAGGTCGACACATGCAACTGAAAAGGCACAGATGCAATATCATCACCTTGTTCTGAAAATGTGGTCCTGTTGATTGAGCAATGATTTCTATTTGAATCCTCTTTTGCATAAAATCCTGTCGAAACTTCTGGAAAATGCTTCTCAAAGTGCTTACCTGTCATTCCAGGAGATTCTTGTTGTTTTGGATACCTGCACAGTGGAAGAAAAGTGCATCTAAAATAGTGCAAGGGAAAGTATAGATTGTTTCCTGTGGACATAAAGTGAGGTTCCTTTCTCTTTTTTCCCTTAGGTCTTTGTCAGCCTCGTATATCAGGAGTAGTTGGAGCAGAACCGTTCTCTGCCAAGCTGCGCTACACTGGCCCAGAAGATCCTGACTATGCCAACCTCATCAAACTGACAGTCACAATGCCACATATTGATGGTATGAGAAAATCAGCTGTGGAGTTAAGAGAACTTATACAATATGCTGTTATTTGAGCTATTTTATTGGTCATAATTTTTTTAATAGACAAATAAATAACATAATCTTTTAACAGTGGGAACAAATAACAATGTTATGAATGATCAAGTGTAGTTTTCCACAAGGTGCATAAGATACTGTATTGATACATAGTCCCTGATGTGAAGAATAGCGTTTTCAGACTAACTGCATAATTTATAAAAGTTGGGCTAGACCTAAGCTTTTTAAAACTCTTTTGAAGTGCATTGAAATATGCCATTTAATTACTAGGTGCTCCTTAAAAAAATCATACCATCTTTTTATTTAATAATATGTTATAATATTAATATGTTATGCATTAATATATTGAAATATTAATATGTTTAGACATATTTTATTTGTCTTTTCAGTATACAGACAGTTATTGTGGGTAAAATTCTCATACATACTTAGCATACGAACTTTCTTTGAATTTTAAAGTACAGTAGTTGCTGTAAGTACAAAATACAGAAGCACTGCATAACATGTTTTGTGTTTGACAAATTTTGGCTAAATTAAGAAGTTCTGACCACTGACATTTAGTGATAGTGCTATAAATTAATATTTTTTAGGCATGCTGCCTGTTATTTCTACAAGAGAGCTCTCCAACTTTGAGCTGACACTTAGCCCTGATGGAACTAGAGTTGGAAACCATAAATGCTCCAACCTGTTGGATTACACAGAAGTAAAGACCCACCATGGTTTTTTAACTGATGCTACAAAGAACCCAGATGTGATTGGAGAGACCATTCCCTATCAGTACAGCCCAGCAATCAGAGGCTTCAATACCTTGCGCTTCTACCGCAACCTGAATCTGGAAGCCTGTTTGTGGGAGTTTATTAGCTACTATGACATGTCCGAGCTGCTCACAGATTGTGGAGGCACCATTGGGACAGATGGACAGGTATGGGACTGGAATTTGATTTTGTGCTGTATTCTTGTAATAAAATATTTCCCTTATAGTGCATCTGTGCTAGTAGAAATAAATGGGTTTAGAATTAATTCAGTTGAAAAGTGTTTTTATTTTTAAGAAGAAATAGACTTTCCCTAAAGTTGGCTTATTTCTTAAAACTGTCAATATCCATTTTATGCTAATAGGCCTTTTGTGAAATCCTTGCCCAATTAAAATTAAGAGAATAATTTGGTTTGAGTGAAATTTGTTATGTTTTTCTCCCAATAGAGTGGTGGACTATTTTGGCATAAAATTTTACTATATAGTGAGCCAACTTATTCTTTTCTTAAAATGAAAGCCTTCTGAAGAATTGCTTTTAGCACATCGATAGGACTGGGCTGTTTAATATTAGTTATGGTATATCTTAAGAAAACATTTTTAAAGCATTGTGGAGAGACTTCTTGCTGATAACAATGGACTTCAGTGCCCTGGTCTCTCATTCACTGGGTAACATGACCCATCAGTGCAGACAGCACAGTGGTCTCGCATTACCCAGCAGAAAATTACTTGTTCAGAAAGCAAAAGAAGCTGCCAATATGGAATGGCTGAAGAACAGGGCTGTAAAAGTGTTGCTGAGTTAAAAGCAAGAGACTGGACAGAACTTCAGGTGTACTTTGGAAAATGACTTGTAGAAATCTACAATAATGTGGAAGGAAAAGGGTACATGATTTCTTCTGAACAGTGACAGTGAAATTAATCCCTGGGCCTTCCTTGTATAATTACTGTCTGATCCCACTCAGGCTCTGGAGTACAAAGGCTGTAACTATGACGTTTATGTACTGCAAAATGTATTTGGGCACCAATCCTACAGGCTGGAAGAAAGACTCATATCAGAGAAGTCTGTCCACAGCTAGCTCACTTTCCTTGTTCACTAGCATTCCTTATTGAACCACTGTGAAAAGAATGAGGCTGCTTTGTGAAATGGCCATAATTTCTCTTCTCTTTTGACATTTTGCTATGGATCCATCTTCTATGAGACCTCAGTAAACTTACTTGCACAAATTCTTATTTCTTTAGTTCCAAATGCCATAAAGCAGATGTGGAAGGTGTGTTGTTGCCCACAGAAGAATGTAAGCATGTGCAACAGCAGAGCTAATTTGCTACTAAAAGCATAGTCACTGATGGACATAGAGATATCTAATCAGATAAATTGACTTTCTTGTTTTGATTTTGTTATAATTGCATGCCTAAAGTCCTCCTTACTCTGTGGGTGTTCACAGGTAATCATACAGTCAGTTTGCTGGACAAGAAATTGCCAGGATCTCTTTAGCACTTGATTAACTTCCTCACATTCTTCCCCTCTTAACTAGAGATTATATACTCTACATCAGAAGATGAGAAGAAAATGGAGCTTCTGCCCTTCTCAGATACAGAGGCCTTGATGGATATATCATCTCAGTGCTTTGTCATCAGTTCTGGTTCCTTGTCATTACAGAGACCAGTTCAAGGTCTCTGCCTTGATGTTGGAAGCTTACTGTCCATGCTCTGCTTGGGCTTGGCCTCTACTGAAAGCAAATCCTCCTACAGGTACATTCCACTAGATCTATGAACCTGTCAGAGGGAAAGGGAAGGCATCCAAGTGTGGGATGTAAACCTTACACATTCCCACAAGATAAAAATGACAGCAGTCTTCACTGTTCTTAGAATGATTTAATTTCTTCATTTCTTCGACTCATCATTCCTTTGACTATCTCCTCATGCCCAGGCAATGTGCAACCATATATTCTTATTTCCCATACCACACAACCATAAACACATAAGTACACACAGCTTGAAGCAGCTGTAACTATACAAGCTGCTTCTCCCTCAATGAAAAGGAAGGAAGACCTGGTATGAATCCTTTCCATTTTAAATACTTCTGTGTCCTTTAGAGAAAAGGCTGAATAGCTGCTTTAGCCAAATGTGTGTCCAAATAAAACCTCTTTATGTCTATGTGCATGTAAACAGAGGTGAAAAGAAGTACCATTCCAATATTTTGGTAAATTAGAAGAACCTGTATATTCAGTTTTGGAGGACATGCATACGTGGCAATGGGGCCAAAGAAGAGCGCTGTATTTCTCTCAAGCTTCAGAAGTATTATGTACGTTATGTAAGGTCTCTCTCCTAGAAGCAGAGGGAGATGAGCATGAGCTGTGAGGACCATGAAACTGCAGCTGAAGTCATCCTTTAGTGCCTTCTAGGTTATGGATAAAAGGTTACAGTGTGTTAAGTGAAATATCAAGCTGAATTACTTCTAACGGTGAAGCATTGCCCCACGGTCGATACGTGCTTCACTGCCCTCCCTGTTTTCCCCACCTCCATTTAATTCTTCTCCAGGTTTGGTCTTTATCTTCACATGACCCCCTCCAGCTGAGAGGGGAGGCAGTCAGTGCCCTGTCTCTGTGGTTGTCACCATTGTTGTTTTTTTCTCCTTCAGTGAACAATTAATAATCCTCTTCTGTGAGAGGAAAGCTGGCAGCTACGGTTTTCACCTTTTTTTTTTTTTTAGCAGACAAAGGAAGCTTAAATTCCAGTATACAGACAGAACAGATAAATAACAAAAACACTCTTACCACATCCTGCTACCACTGCAAATTTAATATCTTGAAATTACCAGATACTTTGGCTAGATCTTTAGGCTCAAAATTTTGTTTCTTGATTCTAGTTCTCCAGTACCTGTATGGTCAAAAAAAGACAGAAAGACAGCCATGTTGATTCAGACAGAGAGATTTCACAAAAACAACTGGCAATATCTTAAATTATGTGGACCTTCATTTTATGGGAGCTCCTGCTACGGTAGGGGAAGAAGATGAACTTTAGTAAGCAAGAAGTGAGGTGGGAGACCTGCAGCTGGTGTAGTTCTTCTGGCACAGCTCCTAGTGTTTGCTGAAGGCTGCAGCTGTCTTAGCCAGTTCCCATGAACTCATGAACTGTCATAATACATACAGAGAAGGTCTTAGTTTTCTTTTTTTTTTTCTCCCCTTTGAGGCCTTTTGATTGTGACCCACTCTCTTTCTCAATTATTCTGTGCATGAGCAAACCCTGTGTGAGCTAGATGCAGCACTCCTTTCAGTGTACAGCTTGACCGTTTGTTCCTGGGGTCTGCCCACAACTGAAAAACCAGGCATTTACGTACCTAAACATGGACTTAGATGTGCAGTTTAATGAACTTCTATTTAAAAATAAAGACCTGCTCCTCTGTAAATTGAGCTAATTAATTTGGATTGTAGTTCTGTCCTTGTTAAAGTTAAGGTCAGCTTTGATAATTAGCAGTTTTCTTTGGGACAACCTGCAGCTGCAGTCTGAAATTCAGTGTCTGCATTTGGATATGTATAGGCCTTAAAAAAGGGGAACTCACCTCCTTGAGGGCAGTCTTCCTGTATTTTCAAGTAACTAACAAAGGTTGGACTTTACTTCATCGTGACACTGCGAGAGTCAAGTACTACAGACAGCTCACATTCTCAAAACAGAGGTTCTAAAACAAAGACAGATATTCATGAAAGGAAGTGAAAAAAACGAGACAGTGAAAACCAAGCAAGTGACCATACTTTAATAAAGTGTATATTGAAGTGTTGGCCTACACTTGTTTGATAGAGTGTGAGGTATCATTTGATCTCATTTCCTACTGTTACGACTGTTTGCTATAGCCAGGCAGTTTGGCATCTGAAGGCTTCTGTGTGGTTCTGGCCAAGTGTTTATATACGGATGTTGCTTTCCCTAGCTCCAGCCCATTGCCAGACTTGGAAGAGGGAAGCAAGGAAATTACCATTCAAACTAATTTTATTAACAGCAGCTCGTTAATGAAGTCCATTACAGGAACAAGAAGTTGAAGAACATATATTAAAATACTTGAATGTACAGATTTTTACCTTGGAACTATGGTAATTGAGTATAGCTGAGTTGATTTAAAATACTTCACTTTTTTCTTTTCAAAAACCAGTTCTTTCTGGCCCAAACTGAAAATGTCTTTCTTCCAACGTGTTCAGTTCAGTTCAGTTCACGTTTATACTACACATGTTATGGCACTAAGTATTTCAAAATCCCATCTGCAAACGGATTTTAAGATCACTGATGTCCTGCTGCAGCTTATATGAGGCAGCTTGCAGAGGATTTTTATTACACAGAAACAGTATATTTCCAGTTTTATTGGATCTAATTTTACCAAAATCATACTTTAAGATGAAAACTCATCTATTCTGAAAATCTCACTAGATGTTGTAAAATGCAAATAGACAGAAATGTCTGTTTTCAGATTTTTACATTAATTTTAGCCACTCCAGTCAGGTTTAAGAAAACTCTGCAACTCATGTTCCCTTGACATGGAACCTCACTAAAGACAGGCATTTTTTCTCGAGCTGTAAACATGTGCATTTAGTAAGCTGTGAAGAAAAAAATACTATAAAGTTAATGCACCAGCTGTGTTACAAAGTCAGAGGTTAAATTTTTTCGAGGGACTGGTGTTTCAAGGCTGTATTGCATTCTCCTCTCCATTCAGACTTCTTTAAACAAACCTGCTTTGAATTTCACCTGTGACCTACATGTCTGGGTGTCTTCTTGGGGCCAAATCTTAGTTTTACCATACTGACATTGTCTAAACAGTTAATTGATAACATTGTTAAGCTTGTGTGACCCTAATTCATAGACATAGCAAATAAATGCAGTAGAAAATGAGACTCAGGGTAGTTTGGAGAATGAAAATACAATTTTCATGTAAAGTCTGTTTCATTGAGATATACAAAATGAAACATGAACTGGTGTTATTTCTAATGTCTAATTGGGATTTGATCAGTACTATCAGTGTACACACACACAACTCACACACACTGTCAAGGTCTGCCCTCTGGAAATCTAAGCCAGCTAAATAAAGCACACTATTAATGTAGAACAGAGTCCATGCCCCAAACCTTTTACTAAAAATATTTTTTATTGTTAATAGTCTAAATTGTTACATGACAGATTCTCAAATAATTGTGTATTTTACGTCATGAAGTTTGACTGTTTGCATTTGAAAGGCGAAGAAAAGAAAAACACCTATAAAAACTCCCATTAATACTTTCTAAGCCTTAAAGGGGAGTTGTCAGTATTCAAAAACAGACCTTAGACTCTGCGATAATTTATCTTACAAAAAAAAAAATATGAAACTCTACTTCTTAGATCAATGTCTAGTATTAATCATGTTCTCTAACACACATGAATTTTGAGGTGCACTGTTTGATGATTTTTTTGTCTAAATTTTTCCAGATATTATCTGTAAGAGTCAGTTGCCTGCTTGGAACAATTTATGTCTTCAGTCTTCTCAGGTTCTCCTGGCACTGTCACAGAGTACTAGACACAATTTCCCCAGTTTATCTGGAGGTGTAGCTGTAGTCTCTATTTCTCTCCTGGTATCAGAAGACTAAACTTCACACCCACCTATTATTGTTTAAAATCAATGTTACTGAATGTAATTTTTTCAGTGCAGCTGGTCAAATCTCCTGTGCATAGCACACATGGATACATAATGCACCTGCCATGTCTCTCCAGAGCAGTTAAGCTGATCCTACCCTTACCCAGCTCTACATTACCATTGTGGTTTCATCAGTGTCACACAGAGATATAAAATGAACAGCTGGCTACTCTCAATAGGCTTTGCATGCAGTGCTGGAAAAGAAAGATAACTCAATGGAAAGAATGTTTTTTCATGTTTGTCTAAACAGCATTATTAGGAGGGGTGGAGAAGTCAGGCTCCTCCATCTGTGTAACACATTCCGTCAATTCATTTGGGGGGTGGGACAGTGTCTGCTCGCTTTGACACAGCTTTCCTCTGCATTTGACTTACTCTCTGATTTTATTTTTACTGTATCAAAAAGATCCTTTCATATAGCAAGTCTTGAGATTTCTCTCTTCTGCCTACAGTAGAGTACGTTCCCCCTTGTAGGAATGAGAGGCTCTTCAAAGTTTTCATTTACTGTTAGAGTGAATTATTTATTCAGTAATTCTCTATCAGTGGTGTAGGTTTGCCTCCACACCTGCAAATCCATGGGAGACTGGAGAAGGGTTTGTATGCATAAAAACTCAATGAGCTTTTAGCAAGAACGCCTTTGTTGCCCTCTGTGTCATGAGTCACACCTAAGGGCAAGAGTATTTTTTTAGCTTGAGGTGGCATAAGGTACTGAGCTGGAAGGAGTTTTGTGGATCACCCTATCCAGGCCACTGCCTTAAATCTTTGCAATGTCGTTCCAATACTAGTGAACTTAATCTAAAACATAACAGGATTTCATGGCCTCACTATTCTTGTCAAATGCCAGCACACTGAGGGCTGGAAACTCTTCTGATTTCTAGGCTGTGTTTGTCATGGCCATCTTATGCCTATTTGTTCTCGTGTCAGCACTATCTTTCATCATCAGTGGCCCTTCTCTGCTCTTAGTCCCCTGATGTATATAGACAGCATTCTTATTCCCTCTCAGCCTTTGTTGTACTGGGCTCAACAACAAGGTTATTTTAGACTCTTCTCATCAGATAGTTTTGCCATTCCTCTGATTATCTGGATTTCTTTTTCTGCAGTCTACAATGCAAATTACACTTTTTCAAGCATGGATGATCAAAGCTGTACCAGATAAGCTCTCACTAGTGCTCTGTATAACGGCATGCATGCTTCTAATTTCCACCCCATTCCTCAGTTTATCTTAGGATCATAGCACATGGAGAGGGTAGGAAGGTCATAGTTATGATGTGATCAACAAAATTTCTTTCCCCTCTATTGTGTCTAATGAATGTCTTTCATTTCTACCAGAAATCCTGTGACTGGTTTCTATTACCTTGTACTTTAAGCTATAGGATTTCATCTCACTGCTGTTATTCTAATCCTCAAGGTCATTAAATTCTCACTTTGATATTCCAGTGCTCTACTTTATCATTAAGCATTATGTATGCTTCTATTTAAAAGAATAATGCACATATATTAAATCCTCTTCCGCATACTTTTGTCTCTTCCTTATAAGCAAACTGAATTTCAGATCTCTGACTTGGATGTCTAATTCTTACTGTACAGCCTGCAAATGTAGAACAAGAACATACAGATAAAAGTCAAACACTTTGTCTGGGATGACCATAAGATTAGTAACATTTGTTGTAAAATCAAATGTATTCATTCAGTTTTTCACACTGCTCAAGGAAATGACAAATTTTTGAGGTTACCCCTGAATCAAAGGCAAACCATAAGACACTCAAAAGCTGCATCATTGCTATTTTTTAATAGAAGTGAGAATATCATGTTGTTATTTGGAACAGTTCAGTAAATCTGTGACCAAAATAATTGCTCAGATACTCATGAAGGTATCCCAAATATGAACTTGCAATTCAAATGGTACTAAACAATAATATTTTTGTCTAACTTCAATTGGTCATCCAATCTATAGAGAGGAGAAACTTTTTTTTTTTCTGTTCCGAATAGAAGTTCTTGATTGTATTTATGTAAAACCAACAAAGAAGCCTTAATATAATCTGCAACTGTGGCATCTCATCTACCAGTCTGTTGTTAGTGTTTTACTTTTCAGTGGTGCCAGACTCTTTTCAGTGGTGCCCAGTGGCAGGACAAGGAGCAATGGCCATAAACTAAAACATAAAACATGTTCCACCACAACACAAGGAAGAACATAGAGTGTGGCAGAGCACTGGAACAGGTCATCATGGAGTCTCCCTCTCTGGGGACATTCAAAACCCACCTAGACACATTGCTGTGTCACCTGCTCTAGGTGTCCTTGCCCTGGCAGGGGGCTGGACTGGATGATCTCCAGAGGCTCCTTCCACCCCTAACAATTTTTTGATTCTGTGATGCTGTGTGTTTCCAAGTGACTACTGTCTAAATGTTAGCACATATTATGGAATGATTCAAACAACCTAAGTCAAAAGGGTTTTGGTAGCATAGTGTGTAGAACAAGGAGTGTCGCACGTGGAAGTGAGTTGTGGCAACTACGAACTTTTGCTTTAATGACATCCTTAATTAGGCTCAGAGTATTTAGTCAGTGCAAGCAGTAAATTTGTGGTTACATTATATCAGAAAGAATTCTGTCAGGCATTTGGAAATGTAAAGCAGCTGTAAGACAAGTGGGCATTCTGTTCCTTGACATGCTGCAGGGTGAACCCAGAAACAGTCTGATTTTTACACAGTTTGTAAACTGCTTTGAATGCTGGAGATTTTTAATAGTGCAAAACACACTCTTTAGAAGCATGTAAGGTAATGACTCTGGGAAAATGTTCATATATATATGTACTTTCTTTTGTAACTAAATGAGAATTTAATAACTTTTATGCCTTTGAAAAGCTTCCCAGGGGGAGATGATCTCAATGTCTTTCCTCCCGTGTATTTCTAGGAAAATCCAGAATGATCTAAAAGTATCTGGATTGCACATTTTTAGTCAGAGATATGTGCGTGACAAAGTATTTGTAACCAAACATAAATGCGAAGTCTCTTCAGAAAGGTTTAGATCTGTGTATCATGTAAGAGCTATCTTAAGAGGTGACAGTTTAATCACACTATTCATCTTGCCTTTTTTCATAAAAACATATGTAACGAATATGTCATTATTTGATAACTACAGCACAGTTGTTTGGTACAATATATACAGAGAGGCTCTATTTGTAAATCCATATCAACTTGCTTATTATTTTTAGTTCTTCCAGACAGTGAGGAGCAGTACGATTTGTGTGCTTGCATGCAGTGTGTTAATTATTATCCGTGCACAAAGGAAGAAATAGTTCCAGAGATGACTAAGTAAAGTCCAAGGACTCAGTCTTGCAATGACATCTGAGCAATTTCAGCATCTTCCAGAAGAGTTTCTGAGTTGATAGTAACAAGAATGTAAGGAAAAGAGTTGGTTAAGGCACAACGATAAAGCAAATGAAAAAGGATATTTCAAAAATTTCTAAAGCCTTCATTAGTAGCTATGTTGTATATTTACTAAAAAAAACTGAACAAAAGTTATGAGTCAAAATTGAGGGGGTTATGTTTTATCAGTTTGAAGTACAAAGATGAAACTAGAAGGGGTGTAAGCTCAGCTGAAAACCACTGAAATGCAGTTTTGCACTTCATCGGTAATTTGCAGAAAGAGAGAATTTGGTTCAGTCACAGTATTTATTTGAAGTTCTGTCTTCCCTTTCTCTTGCATTTGGCTTAGCTGTGCGATGCTGCCATTGATGATCACTAACCCTAACATACAATTCTTGTTTTTATAGGTTCTCAACCTAGTGCAGTCCTATGTCACGCTGAGAGTCCCTCTGTACGTCTCTTACGTTTTCCACTCTCCTGTGGGCGTCGGAGGCTGGCAGCATTTCGACCTGCAGTCCGAGCTGCGGCTGACTTTTGTTTATGACACTGCCATCCTGTGGAAGGATGGGATCGGTAGCCCACCTGAAGCAGAGCTCCAAGGTGGGTGTTGGGTTTCTTGGCGTAGAACTCATTCTCTGTTACTAAGAGTATAACTTGCACACAGTAGGATGGTTTTTCAATAATTCCAATGCTAAAAAAAAGATTAAAATTATCACTTGTTATCAATTGCAATCTGTCATTTCCTAGCATTCACAGGTGTCTGCTGGAGTGTTTATGAAAATTGTGTAAAGTTGACATCAGCTCTTTTACTGCAAAGAAAGACAATTTTATTTTTACGTTTGAAGTACACATGGAAAAATTCAAACACTTATATCCAGTCAGAACTTCAGGGTAGATTATGTTACCATATTCTTTTAGCACACAAGACGTCTGCACTTTCATGAAAATAACTGAAGCTTTTCTGTGACACAATTTTTTTCTCACTATGAATGGCCAGTTTTGGAAACTTTCTGATATTTTGAAAATGTTATGAAACATTCAAAAGAAACCGAAATGTATAATGGGGGTGTGTCCTCTGTGTGAGAGTAGTAAACTGTGAGTCCTCTGTGTGAGAGTAGTAAACTGTGAGACGTTCTGTAAGTCTGCTAGATACTGTCAGTAAATGTGAGTATAACTAGTCAGCAAGTCAAACTCTATCATTGCAGAATTTATCTTTCAAAAAAGTTAATTTATTTTTTTAAATAGTGACATACAGCTGATGTGCAAAATTAAAATATATAGTTACACCTGTGTCCCACATTGTTCTTTTCATGCAAATTTACTTAATATTTCCCAGCATTAAGCTTCAGGTGTTTCATAACTCTCTCAACCTAAGGTTGAATACAGGTACCAGCTGTAATTATGTACATACACTTCCACAATTTCAGCACTCCTGGGAACCTAAAGTCACTTTCTGTTTCTGCTAACTGTATATGAACTACAGAAATCATTGCTATGCAATTTCTGTCCTTATGTTAAGAGCAGGAAATGAGGGGCAGCAAGGGGAATCTGCAGTGCATGAAGAATGAAGCACATGTCATGCCATGCCTTAAGAATAAGCCACATGCCACAAATCATGTGATGTGCTAGTCACCAAGTAACAACCAGATCTGATCCTCTGTCTCAGCAGTTATGTGGAGCATCGATGCCATTTCCCCTCTTTGATGATTTAATTTTTTTTTTTTCTCTGTAAGAAGCTGATGACCACATCTTTCAAGGTGCTGATCATCGGTAGTTCCCTTTGAAAACAACGAGCACAAAAAATATGATAATAGCAGGGAGGTAGTGGAGCTTAGACCCCCAAGATTTCCCAGTCTGATCTGGGTAGTATTTTTTGAGCAGCTGTTTTTCTGGGCAGGGAGGGGTTAACTGGTTTCCGTTTTCTTTCCGTAACTCTCAGTTCATGTAATTATCCTACATAAATTCTAAGCAACTCTGCAAAGCAGTCAAGGTCTTCTAAAGCCATAATTCATACATGAATATACAGATATTTCTATTGTACCAAGAAACATGATTGGTACAGATGATTTTGTACAGGTGGTATACATTCACACGGGTGCACATGGTAAGTTTCCAGCACATTCATGGGGGAGCATTCCTGTTTCCTCCCTTTTCCTGGCAAGCAAGAATGGTGACACATCACCTGCTGTTTTGTAAGGGAGCGCTGGAGGAAACACCTGAACTCTGAAGCTTTGCAGAACTCTAGAGAAAAAGGGTCTTGGCTGCAAGCTACAGCAACAAACCACTTCTGATGTGTGAACAAGGTCTTGTAATATGAAATTAGAAGATGTAAGGCCTGTGTTTTGGGCCAAATTCATGCCAAAAATTGCCAGCAATGCAAAGCCTATCAGAAGGATTTTCACAGGCTGCATCCCCCTAGAGCAGATTGCTGTGGAAAGTCACAACCAGCTGCTGCTACTAATGCTGGTGGTTGCTGCCTTGGCATGTGACATGACAAAGGCAGATGGAAGAGTGTGTCTGGTGTTTCACAGGGGTGTGGTTTCTTTGTCACCTGCAAGTGGAACACACTCATAGATTGTTTTTTGCTGGCAGGTTCCCTGTTCCCCACCAGCATGCGCATCAGTGAGGAGGGGCGCTTGGTTGTCAACTTCAAGACTGAAGCGCGGTTTCATGGTCTGTTTGTTATGTCCCATCCTGGTGAGTGCAACCTACCCTTTAGCAGTACTAGAGAAATAGAGACACCCTTCCCAAATTTGATACTATTCTTTTTTTTTCTATTTCTGCTACTGATAGCTTTTTTTTTAATGTACTACGCTCTTCAGATACGGATTTTTCCTCTGCTTTAGATTTTTTACTTGTCGTTGATGACTGCATTCTGGTTGTTGAACTTGTTGGAATATGCATGAATCTGATGGAAGGCAAATAGTTCCACTTAATCAAGTGCCTGGTTTATGAAGGATGAATATCTAGGCCATTCTTTCTATAATGGATCTATAGATACATGTTTTTAACCCCATACCCTCTTTACTCACATTGCCCTAGGAACTTGGACAGCATTATAATTTCTTTTCTAACTTGAAGCTTTTCTAAGATATTTAGGCCTTTTTCAGAGAGCAAGAAAAAGTCTTGTAGGGGCATTGTATCACTCCGTTAATATAACATTCTCACTGACATTCAATTAGTCATTGCTGAGGACCTGTTCCTGCAATTTAATCTGTTTAAACCCCACTGTCTTCATTCAGAATAATTACAGGTGTAAGCCTCTGTCTACAGACATAAATCTGAGCATGAATGCCAGCCATGGAAAAGATTATTTAACTAAATTAAATCTGCTGAACAACAGTGACAAGAGAAAAAAAATAGGAAATCTCTTTTAGTTTAACTCAGGTGTTTTTAACCCATAAAACTCCTTCATGGTGCTTCTACTTTTTCTCAGCTCTCCTCTACTGTGTTTGGTTTTGCCTATCAGGTGGAGGGCCTGCTAGGAGAAATTATGTTGTGTTTCCCTGGGCTGACATTCCAAGTTTGAAACAGGAGGGATTATAGATCTCTGTCATCCACTCTCGCAATATTGACTGTCTCTTAAATTTATTCGTCATATAGTTCTCATTGTGTAGCCCAAAAGTAGCTGCTGAATAGACACTTGAACAAGAATCAAGGAGGCCCAGCTGAGCTGACTGTGATTGATTTTAGGTTCAGTTAATAAAACCCAGTGCCCTGTGAAGGTATTAACATCAGCTATGGTATTATGGTTTATGAATTATTGGGAATGTTTTTCAGGCTCTGAAAGTTTGCAGTGAAGCACTGAAGGTGACTAACCTGTCTCTTGGCATGTTTCTAGCTTCATCTCTAGCTTCCATGGTTATGTCAGCTGATCACCCGGGCCTCACATTCAGCCTCAGCCTCACCCGAAGTGAGCCAACCTACAACCAGCCAGTGCAGCAGTGGAGCTTTGTTTCAGACTTTGCGGTAAAACCTCAGCTGTCACTCAGTCTTCTACTGTCCCAGCCTGTTAGTTGGGATGTTGGTGGTACAGCTCCCTCTCTCCCTGTGTCCAGGTTCGGGACTATTCTGGAACCTACACGGTGAAGCTAATAGCCTGTACCACTGCCCCACATCAGGAGTACAGCCTGCCAGTGATCTGCAATCCTCGAGAGCCCATCACTTTTGATCTGGACATCCGATTCCAGCAGGTACCATTCTGATGACATCTTCGTCATGTTTCCTTTCTAATGTGATTCCCATTTGTCGGTTTTGTAATAATAGTACTAGCAGCTGAATTTACTTGCTTATAAACAAGGCATTCCTGAATTGATGGGACAGCACATACTCCTCTTCTGCTAAAAAACCAGTTTTACCCAACTGGGAAAGGCTAAAGCAGGAGCACAAATGGATTTTTTGTCCTCAATGCATGTCCAGTCTTTGATAGTCAGTAGGAAGCTCATTAACATTAGTTTGGGGGAGAATTACTGTGATGTGATAGTAACATTTGGGAATTCTTTTCTTGTCTGTTAGCTTTGGTAGTAAATAGTTTTATCAGGTAATTAGGAAAATATAAAACTATTATCAGAAGGTTTTCATCTGACACAAAATCAGAGTTAGGGGTCTCATATTAAAAGTGGAACCTCCAGAGGATGATTCATTCAGTCCTAAGGTAGAACTGCTTTCACTGACTACAGAGGGAAGTGTAGACAGGCAACACTGGTAAAATGCTTAGCTTTAAAACTCACAAAAGTGATGGAAATAAATCTGATCCATAGCAATATAGATCATATGGGAACATATGGGAACTGGCAAACAGCATACCTTTCACAAAGTCCAGCTGTGCAGCTCTGTAGCTGGGAACAAACTATGGAGCAATGGATTCTGCTGTAGAAAACATTGGTTTAAAAAAAAAACAGGGGTCATGTTGGATGGTTAAGAGAACATAAACTGCCATTTTCCAGGTTATCAAAAGGGCTAGTGTGACCTTGGGATGTGTAACAAGGAAATCGTATAATTTCCGTTGTTGGGAGCCAATGCAGCTAATACTGGAACAGTGTGGCTGCGGTTTCATGCTCATTAATAGTATAGATTATGCTATTAAATCATCTTACAGAATAAATCCGTGTCAGTCAGGGATACACAACCACTTTTGTGTTGACTTAGCCAGAGTACACAAGGGGATGTATGAAGTCTTTATGCTTTCATTTGGCATTATGCCACCTGTGGGAGAGCAGATGATTCCTGATTGGGCATTAAGTCCTGGCAAAGAAGAGAGATGATACATGATCTGATGTGGAACCTGCCTTCTCAGAGTTAACCCCATTTCAAAATTTTGAAGAAGTTTGAATGGAATGGATGAGGGGAATTTATACTAGTTTAGCACTTCAGCCTTTGTCTGGCATTTCTAATCTACTTCTAGGGACGCTCAAGCAATTCATAGCAATGCTAAACCACAGCTTGTTCCTGATCCTACTATAAACAATAAGATATTGCTATTTCAAAGAAAGTTCAAAAACGTGCAAAAAACATTGCAAAATGGGCAAAGCATCCTAGGGAGAAACTTAACTCTTACCTGATAGTAGCCTAAAACTAAGAACTATGACTAAGAATTAGAACTGCCTTGGAATAAATAAATGGATGTAGGGGTTATTAGAGCAGATAAGGCTTTATTAATACAGTATGTGGAAGACACAACAATTTAAAATAGGCATAATGTAAAAAGTTGCAACAGTGTCATAGACTGTGGCAAGCTAAATCCCTATCACTGACAATTTTCATACCAAAACCAGCTCTTTCGCTTGAGATACTCATAGTAAAAGGGACTCGGGAAATTCTGTGGCCCATGATAATTTTTCCATCTGATCACAGACTGAAACACTACGTGGACTTTAAGCAAGTCCCAAAAAGCAGCAACTGGCAGTAGTACAATAGCACAAATTCAGTATGCAGTATCTAGCACTTTAAGATTTTTTAGTCATTCTGCAAAACTGAATAAGCATTGGTATCCATTGTTTTACAAATAAGAAACAAAAGACTGAAGGATCATCCTGAAGGATGTTAGTCCTTAGACTAACATCTAAGGTTTAGAAAACCTGAAAGAAGGTAGGTTTAGATTGGCTATAACAAAGACACTTTTTACCATGAGGGTGGCGAGGCACTGGCACAGATTGCCCAGAGAAGCTGTGGATGCCCCATCCCTGGAAGTGTTCAAGGCCAGGTTGGATGGGGCTTGGAGCAACCTGGTCTAATGAAAGATGTCCATGCCCAAGGCAGAGAGGTTGGGTGAGATGATCTTTAAATGTGCCCTCCAACGCAAACCATTCTGTGACTCTCTGAAATCAGCAAGTGTAGGTGTCACAACAGGACCAAAACTACTTCTGACTGTAAAGTCTAATGATAAAATGATGAGGCAGGACAAGAGTTCCCCCATAGTCTAATGCTCCATCTCTTGTACTGAGTTGCCTTCTTGGGCATTTTAATATGAGGCTTTTCATTTCCTTGGAAACCTTTTCTTTTAATTTTCTTCACAATTGTTTTCACTGTTCACAAGTGAGGAACCATTTTAAGAATCTAGAAGAAAATGTATTTGGTGTTTCCCCACTGGAGATTTTGGTTCAACATTTCCTTTTTTAACATATACCATCTGCATGTCTTCTTTTTCCTCTCTCCATGGCCGCTGAGGAGTGAAGCAGGTAGCCTGGAACACTAGTGAGGATTGTATTACCACTGTCTCACTCCGGGATTCCCTGAAGATGATCAGCATTCAACCTCCAAGCTTTGCTTGGAGTTCTTTCCTTTCCTAGGAAAGGACTCCAAGTCCTTTCAGCTTCTCCTTTCTTTAAATGTGTATGATTATTTCCTGACAGAAGCCCTTCCATACTCAGCATACTTGTTGCCCTGGGATGGACCTATCTCAAGAGTGCTCTGTTCCTTGAGGTACCAAGTATCACACGGGCTTTGGTCCCATAGGTGATCTGCATTGTTCCCACATCATCCATGCACAGAGTTGATGGGCATGGCAAATAGGCAGAATAAATTGACACTTACTCTTCTCACCCAGCAGATCCTCACAGATTTTTTTTTCAGGAATGCTTATATAAAATGTCTCAAATGCCCATGAAAATAATTACTCTTAAACTACTCTCATAAATAACACAGCTGGAAACCAGTTGTGCTAATCAAGTATTTGTGGAGCTATAACCCAATAGCCTGTTTTCCAGGCATTTAGAAAGAAACATTCCAAGAGAATGCAATTTTTTTATCATTATTTCTGTGCTAAGGCTATGGTGGGGAGGTTCCTTTTTCTGAAGAGTACTACTCCATTTATAAAAAGGTCTGAGCTTTGCATTCTGCTTGCCAGATCCTGTTGCTTTAATAGTTTTGAGACTGCTGTGAAATGGACCCTTGTCCATGAGCCAGCACAATGTTTTCTTTGTTGTTTTCTTTTCTTCCTGTCCACACACTTATGCATATATATACATAAATATACATATATATGTTAGCATTTTTTTTTGTTTAGTGGCCTCTTTTTATTTTTTCTTTTTTTTTTTTTTCTCTGGATGTGTGTGTCTTCTGCATTGTTTCCTCAGGTACTTGCATCCTTTTGAACTTTAGGCTTTCCCCAGTTCTTCTTTTCACTGTATTATTTCCCTTTTATTATGCCATGTCACTTTATAGTTTGCCTTCTGTCTTATGCTTTATGCTCCCATGAGAAACTGCTGCTGGTAGTATTGATTTGTTTTATACTTTTCATGTAATCAAGGAAGAGCCATAGATAACCGTGTCAAATATTTAAAGATCAACACTAGCATAAAATGATAAATACTAGCATAAAAAGATGTTCAAATGGTTTGGTGCATTTTCACATGCATAATCTGATATATTCGGCAGCACATTAGAGTAAGTGCTGCTTGCAAATAAATCCTCGGCAATGTGTGCTTTCACATATTGACAGAGGATCAGAAGCAGAAGTGGGACTTGTGTGTAAGAATGAAAATGGGATAGAGAAAACAGGCTGTGATGAGTCAGAGACAAGTTTTTGAGGGAAATATTTCTTCATGTTACCCCCACACATAAGTTGCCCTGGACACCTCCTTAGCTGGGATTTGGAAAAATGTGGTGGAAAGAGACCAACCTAGAATACTATCAAATATCACAGATGGGTTTAATCCAAAGATTATGTGCATATAAAATACATAACAATATACGTCTAGAACCAGGAGATATTTTTGTTAAACTGTACTATTGCATGCAGATGTGCAGAGCTGATGAGTAATGTGCATTGGGAGAAGAAAATGCTGTGTTTTTTTCTTTAAAGAGTACTTGTTGAAGAGCCTTATGATTTTGTGGTTTTAGGTCAGTGACCCAGTGGCTGCTGAGTTCAGCTTGAACACCCAGATGTTCCTCCTCTCCAAAAAGACGCTGTGGCTATCTGACGGCTCGATGGGCTTTGGGCAAGAAAGTGATGTTGCTTTCTCGGAAGGTACAATTGTGCATAGATCATGCACATTTAATTTGTTCCACACTGTCAAGATCCTGTTGCAGTCAAAACAAGATGGGAGTAAGGGTTTATGCTTGTTGCACTGAGCTTCTTGACAAGGCTTTATTAGCTTAGCTTCAGCCCTGTGCTCAATGTTCCAGTCTAAGAGGATATGAACTGTGGGCACTCTTTACAGGTGATGTCATATACGGTCGGGTGATGGTGGATCCAGTGCAGAATTTGGGTGATTCCTTCTACTGTAGCATCGAGAAGGTTTTCCTGTGCACAGGAGCTGATGGATATGTACCCAAATATAATCCATCCAATACTGAATATGGGTGCCTGGCTGATTCTCCATCCCTTCTGTACAGGTTTAAGATTGTGGTAAGTGTTCTAATTCTGAGAGAATGTATATATATTTTTTAATTTTTTTCTAACTTGTCTTTTGTCCAAAACCCCACTGTTCCTTAAAATGTTCTCAACAGCACCAAATTTTTGACTGGAGCTGCAGGCTAACATGAACTGATGGAGGCAGTATCTTTCCTTTTTCCTCCTGGTTCTATTCTTTATCTTTCTGGGAACTGCCTTCATTAAGAGTTTGACCTAAATTAGAATCCCAAGATAGGCTTTTTCTCTGCGTTGTCTATATCCACAGACCATAGTGAGAGTCTTAGGAGACATGAAAGTGAAGGACTGAAATTGGTTTCATATTTAGCCATCCAAAATTTAGTGTATAGTGCAAAGTTAGTCATCCACGTTGCCTCTGTAATCCACAGGGAAAGAGAGATACCTCTAAAGTTGGCTTAGATGATCTGAGATAATTTCCTTTCTGAAAATAACTACAGAGTAATCCTGGGTAGCTACAGACCTGATGCCCAACTTTTAACTTTAACTTTAATATGATTATGTAATTATAACAAATTTATGTGACTGTCTGTTAATGAATCGAAATGTAGCTTCTTTAGATTGGGAAATGGGCTTCTTGCTTTCATTTCAGGCTTCATTTATGTATCTTTTTTATTTAGAGAATGTAGCTATGGTTGTTCTGTAGTGTTTACCCCTTTTATTCCAGAAAGACAAGAGATTAAATAGAAGTTAGTACAAGTCACATGGGACCACAACTGCTTCTCATGTCTTTTCTCTCGGTATTTCACTGCCTTGCATAAAATAGCACAAGTAAATTACATAATTTATACATTTCTAGTAAATATTAAAACTATTTTTCCTAGAAGAGATAAATCTGCTTTTTACAAACCTTTTTTTCACTCTCTGTAGGACAAAGCTCAGCCAGAGACGCAAGCCACAAGTTTTGGAAATGTGCTTTTTAATGCCAAACTTGCAATAGATGATCCTGAAGCAATTCCGTTAGTTAAGCAGCCAGGCTCTGATGGATTTAAAGTAGACTCAACTCCTCTGTTTCAGGTATGATTTCTGTAGCTTATTAACAGGAGTACTGTACTAAGAATGAAACACTTGCACAGGTACTGTTGTTAACTGTAAGTGAAATTGAAGACAATAGAAAGATTTATTTTGATTCAAGCAACAGTCAAGCACAATCACAAATGCTTAGAAACTTCTAGATATAAAATCTGGAGCACTTATTAAAGTGTTTCTGTAGGGATACTCTTGCTTTTCTCTTCTATAATTGCACAGGCTAACCAGAAATTATGCAAATTGTTCTTGTACAGTTCTTTTAAGAAGTTAATAAGATTTTTGTTACATGGCATTGTTTTATTGCTTCCCATCTCACTTCTCAAAGATAAAAAATTAAAAATCATATACATTTATAGTGACCATCAAAATCAAGTTGATACTCAGTATTTTCTGTGCAATTCTTTCCTTGCAAACTTGCTGGAAAGCCTAAAAAATGACAACTAAAGGGTGCAACTATTTCTTGATTATATTTAATGCTTTGGCTGTGTGCATTCATCCCTTTGATCTATATAATCCACCCAAGAGTTGTCTCTTCACTATTTGTCTCTAGTATTCGCAAAACTGCATGCACAACTCAAGTGTATAAATTAGTATAAAAATATGGAGGAGACTTTGATCCTAGTTTTATCCACTTCAATATTAAAGATTCCACTGTAAGCAGTAGAGTATTTAACAAAACAGCCTACTTAAAAGTATAAAAAGAGTTCCAAAATCTGCCCCAAAGAGAATTAAATCTCCTTTTTTATATGTAGAATCCATTTCCATATATTCCTATGCCATGATTTTTGTTCCTCGTTCTGTCAAAAAAAAGAGAATATGAAGAAACAAAAGCATATCCTGAAAAATACTTGGAAAAACAAGAGTAAAATAGAAAATGTGTTATTTCTCAAAATAACAAAACCAGGCTGCACCTGTTCAAATTATCAGGCAGTAGCTTTAAGACAGTATTCAGACAGGTCTGCTGAACTTTGTGGAGGCCGAATCTGGTATGTACCCAGGAAAGACAAGAGAAAATCAAGGGAGGTAGTATCATCTCACACAGACTGCACGAACTCACACAGCCACAGAGTGGATGAAGTTTTCAGGCCCCTGTGGAAATGAAGTGTTCTAACAGCCTGCTCAGAGCAGGGTCACCTTGAGCTCTGGACCGTGTCCAGTTGTCCGTCTCTTAGGAAGGAGACTCCACAGGCTCCCTGTTCCAATGTTCAACCATCCTCACAGTTAAAAACGTCTTTCTTATGTTTAGATTGAATTAGACCAGGGTCTAATCACTTGGTAGATTGGGCCCGGAAGGTCCTTTTCTGCAGCCCATCCACAGCTAAAGATACTTTGTGTGGCCTTTGGTACCAATGGTACCAAAACCATGCCAAGGCCATAGCCTTCTTCACTGACAGCTGGTAGCCACAGAGTCTGACCATGGAGAGGAATGGAGACTAACCCCTCTTAAAATTTTGGTAGAAAACACGACTCTTCTGGTGCCCATTGGCACAGGGGTTGTCTGTGCATGATTTTGAAAGTGCTTGTCCGGGCATTCAGTTCAGAACGGAGAGTGATTTCCTCTGCATTTAGCGCTGCCCAGATTGTGTCTGTGTGTGTTTAAGTACAAAAAATGTTTCTTTCCAGGTGTCTTTGGGCAGGGAGTGGTATGTCCATACAATCTACACAGTGCGTTCCAAGGGGAACGCGAACCGCGGAATCGGCAAGAGAAGCGTGGAGCACCAGTACCACTCGCTCCTCAGCAGTGGGAGCCTGGCAGCATCCGCACGGGGACGGTGGAAGAGGGGAGCTGAGCAGGCGCCAGAGCTTGCAAGGGACATTGGAGTGGAAAACAAACGAGGAACGAACATACAGCACATTGCGCTGGACCGCAGCAGCAAGAAACAGGTGCCTCCAAGGGAGGTTGCACTCAATGGTGTTCTCCCCAGGGAGCTGAATAACCCGAGTGCAGGAATCAGTGTAGTCACAATCGTTGGCGGAGCTGCTGCCGTCTTCCTCGCCATCTGCTTAATTGCAATTGTCGTTTTGCTGCTAAAATGGAAACAAAATTCTGACAAGAAGGAAGCCACGAAAGAGTCGGGCAGCAATGAACCAATGATGCTACCACATAATTACAGCAATGACAGTTCAGAGGTTTGATTCCAAGACCACAGGATTCAAGCCAGAGTCTCCAGAGTGTCTCAAAAAAACCCCTTGAACTGCACATTTTTAGCAGCAGATAATGGTGACTCATGAGGAGTTCATGTGTTTCTAGGTGTACTTGAAGTTTGTTATCCTGAGCTCTTACTGCCATTATCAACAACAGAAGAAGCCAAACCGAACCTCCCACTTTGCACAAAACGAGGTGCTGATGTCCCTATACCATGCACTAACCTAAAGCAGCAGTTCAAGGGACTGCATTGTAAGGGAGAGATTATTGTTTTGGTTTTGTATTTTCTGACATTTCAAAAGAATAAAAAAAACTATACAAAGGTGCTATATATCCTGTCTGCAAAAAGAGAGGATATCTGTTTCTTCAGAAACACATAATACTTGAGAGGAGGAATCCTTACACTCTTCTGTTAAATTTTGTACTGTTTCTCACAAAGAACTCAATGTCTACAAATAGTTTGAAAGGTGTTGGAATGCCTTAGGCACGGATTTTCCGTCCTATAAATTTTTGACTTCACCTAATCTGTACCAGTGATTTTTATTTTTTTTTACTTATATGTAACTGAACTTTTTCAAAAGACAGCTAGATTATACAGCATAGAGTTACAAACAGTTGCGTGTCACAGAATCCAATACATACTCTTTCCTGAAAATTCCTATTCATCTATTTAATCTGAGAATTATTTTTTTTTCTTATTTATGTTTATATAAAGCCAAAGAATGCAACAAATCCAGAAAAAAATTTTGATTTTCACTGACACTGGACACTTACATCTTCTTAATTTTATAATGGATCATGGAAGTGTTGTAAGGTAAATTTTATTTCTTAGTGCATGTCCACTGCTGAGAAATGCAAGCATTAGTATTTCAGTACCTAGAGAAAACAATAGTTAGTTTCAAAGTGCAGAGGACAAGGTTCTGCTGAACTGAGCCTAGGAATCATGATATTGAATCCAGCGTAGTTAATTGCCATACTAAATAGCAAAAAGTGAAGAAAAAATTAACTTTTGATTGAATCAAGTAGTATTTATTGCTGTATAATCAGAGCACATATTGACAAACATGCTGGGTCATTGTTGAGTACTTTTTAATGAGTGACTACTTCTGCAAGAGAAATTCTAGTTTTCTCTTAGCATTCTTGATTTAGGTAACATGACAAGTTTGGATCAGCAGTGTCCCATGTCAGTTTTTAATCCAGACATGACCTGTTCTGTCCCTGTCAATCCTTGGCTATGACAGCTATGTAACCTTCAGGAAATTGTCACTTTTGTCACGCTAACATGTTGTGTAACTAAGTCCTTTAAGTCATACAATCATAGAGTGGCCGAGGTTGGAAGGGACATTCAAGATCATGTAGGTCCAACCCCACAGCCATGGGCAGGGACACCTTCCACCACACCAGGTTACTCAAAACCCCATCCAACCTGGCCTTGAACACTTCCAGGGATGAGGCATCCAGAACTTTCCTGGGCAACCTGTGCCAGTGTCTCACCACCCTCATAGTAAATGTCTTCCTAATATGTAAACCTACCCTCCTTCAGACTGAAGTCATTACTCCTTGTCCTATTGCTACATCCCCTTGTAAAAAGTCCCTCCACAGCTCTTTCATGGCCCCCATTCAGGTACTGGAAGGTGCTGTAAGGTCTCTCCAGAGCTTTCTCTTGGCCGGACTGAACAACCCCAACTCTCTCAGCCTGTCTTCATAGGGGAGGTGCCACTGCCCTCTGACCATCTTTGTGGCACTCCTTGGACTCGCCCCATCAGCTCCATGTCCTTCCTGTGTTGGAGGCTCCGGAGGTGGACGCAGCACTCCAGGTGGGGTCTCACCAGAGCAGAGTAGAGAGGTAGGAGCATCCCCCTCACCCTGCTGGCCACACTGCTCTGGATGCAGCCCAGGACACGTTTATCTTTCTGGGCAGCGAGTGCACATTGCTGGGTCACGCCCAGCCTCTCACCCCCAAGTCCTTCTCCTCAGGGCTGCTCTCAATCCATTCTCTGCCCAGCCTGAACTTGTGACTGGGATTGCCCTGAGCCAGGTGCAGGACCTCACACTTGGCCTTGTTGAACTTCACGTGGTCTGCATGCACTCACCTCTCACGCCTACCCAGGTCCCTCTGGATGGCTTCCCTTCCCTCCAGCACATCAACCACGGCACAGCTCGGTGTCATCTGCACGCTTGCTGAAGGTACACTTCATCCCACTGTCCATGAGACTGTCGAACAGCACTGGAGTCAATGGAGTTCTCAGTAGAGTTGAACTATATAAACGATCTAAAATCTCAGTTAGGATGTTGAGACTTTGCTAAAATGCCTGTTCCCTGCCACCACCACCATCTTGTGGTGGTGTGTACAGGCAGTCCCCAATACCCTTGATATTTGGTGTTCTGGGGATCGTGCTCCAGAGATCTGAGTTAGCTGAGCAGGATTCAATTTGAAAGCAGCCTGTAAGTGCACAATGCTGCCTCTGAATTAAAAATACAAAATTTTTAAAAAATCCATCCAGAAGGCTTCCTGGCCTGGTTGTGGGGGTCCGTCAACACAGATAGACCTGACCTAGTAATTCTGCACAATTTTCCTCTGAGCCATAAACACTCAGGAATGTGGAGTTCTAGTAGCCTGGGAATATCTGTGCTGTGATTCGTGGTACAGTGTGAATATACCCACAGAGAGGCTCATGCTAATATCTCTTGCTCTGGGTCTGTGTTGTTATGACTTCACTCATTTAATAGGATTTCATCAGTTTTTCACAAAATGAATCAAGTCAAAACCTGTTGCACCTTTTCTAGGTTTTCTGAAGATGGTGATTAGACAGCTTAATTGAAGGATATTTGCAGCACCTGAAGGGTCAAGCTCGATTACTAAACTCTTGCAGTCATCTTTTATTTTAATTAATCTGAGTTCTAGCCTGAAACAATTATCCACAAGCCATGCCCAGTGCTTTAGACCTTTTCTCCAGTCACCTGACATCAATTTGCTCTTTTAATGAAGCTCCTGGTTTTGTGATCCATGTATTAGGTATGCAAGATTGATCAAAGACTTAACCCACAGATACTTTTTATATGACTAAGTTCACCGTTTGGAAATGTGCACTAAGATCAAATTTGCCTTTGTGCCTGTGTGTGACATCATTATGAGAAAAGCAGAATTTCTCTCCTAGAGCCTGTATGTTTGGATAATAGCAGTCAATGATTCTACAATAGAATGGGACACATGTAAATAATAGTACATTTTAATATTTATGAAATGCCTGTTTTGTATAAGCAGAGAAGATCTTTTAAAATATATATATATAAAATACAGAAATTAGGTGTTTATCAATAGAGCTATTTTTCTGCTTTTGAATTTTACCAGACCAAAATATCATTAAAGGTGCTTGCAGGCAAAACCTTTCTTAATTATTATGTGTTTTTATAAAATCACATCAAAACCCATGTGTTCTACAAGCCAAATATTTAGCCCAGTAAACAACTCGATCACTGCTTTGAATAGCATCTGATTACAACTTTGTAAAATATTTAGGTTGATGGGGATAATCAGACTAATGTTTTTCTAACAATATATAAAATAATAGTGCAAACTGGTGATAACAAAGAAAAGGACAAAACAAACACTGAAAACCTGAACAAGCATGAGTAAGATTCATGAGTCAGATACCAAAGTCCTCTTCCTGGGAAAAAAATCCCAATGTTTTCAGTAAGGCATGCTGGATTTGTCCCATTCTTAAGAAATTAGATTTTTTACAATTCAGTGAACTATAAATACACATGTAACAGCATGCCTTTTTTTTTTTTTTTTTATTATGGCTTCAAGGTTTCAGATTTCAGCAAGATGTTTTGGAGGCTTATTAATATTTTTCCTTCTACTTAACAAGTGGCCTTCTTTATACTAACCTGAATAAGTGCCTCATTCCCAGTGATGTGCACAAATATTTTAATATTTATCTATCCAAGCAATAAACTGAGTATATTTTATATATATATTTAATCTATTTCCAGATTATGTATTCAATCCTCTTCCCTGGAGATGCTTATTCTGCTAGCAATAATACCATTTGCTAAACCATTTATACAATAATTACTGTGTTTAAATTTGTTATCAAGCTGTCATATTTATTTGGAACAATTTTTTGCTTATGTCTATGGCTGTGATATTTGGCATTTTTATCAGGAAAAAATAAAACTATTTCCGTTTGGTTACTGATCTAAAGTTTGTGTATGATTATCACGCTATGGAGAGAAGTCAGTAATGCAATGTTAAGAAAAACTTAATTTGTCACATCAATAGAAGAACATAAAGTTCCTGTGTTCACAGTAAATCTCACTGTTTTTTTCCTGGATTGACTATTTTCTGATCATGATGGGTTCGGCACAGGGGCTGTTTTTTAATTTTTGTGGTTCCACTCCTGGCTCAGAGAGGGGTTTCTCTTTCAATTCCAAAACATCAGAAATCTCTAGATTTCTTCCTTTTTAGGAAGTTTTTGAGTCCTTTTTAGACTGGTTTGCCCTGTTCCTGTGTGCCGCTGGCAGGTTTTATTTTACTCATCTCACTGGCAAGGGAAAGTGACTCTGCACGGAGCAGTTCCCTTGCTCCTGTGGAGCTGATGTTGCGGTGAGTTGCTTCTTGTGTCACGTCATCAGCTTTTTGGATTTTTCTTCCTAGTGACAAATGTATCAATGTATCACTGCTAGATGGANTATATATTTTATATATATATTATATATATTTATATTTTTATATATATTTTAAATATATATATGTGTATATATATATATACATTATGATGCAGGAAGAAAAAGCTGCTCTGAACTTTTCCTTTTTCACCTCACCCTTTGTAAACTGGCCGGCACTGACCTCTGATTTCTGTGTGAATTTAAGCCATCACCTGCCTCCATGGCTAGTTACACGAGTGGCACAGTGTACTTACCGACTGCAATAAGGAGGATAAACTAGCAGGCAGTGATTCCTGATTTGCTGTGTCTATTCCCTTTTGCTGTCTAAACTTGCTCATGTGGATCATGCTCAGCAGTTATTTAGTCTGAGCTGAGACACCCCGTGTTGTATCTGTGAGCTCTGTGTTGTGATTTCTGCCTGGGCAAATCAGACTGAAAGAGTTTCTGTCCTGCTCCAATATAAAAAACTGTATATGATGGTAAAGAATAAAAAGTCTGGTCACAGAAGTATGGCATTATCAGTAAATCAAAGGGCATTAATTTCCCCCTCCAAGATCATCCAGCAATCAAGTCATGTCCACACACATTCATGTCCACACTCATTTTGGCACTTAGAGGGATTTTGGTACTCCTAAGGTGTTCAAGAATGTCTCAACAGGTCCGGGATGACTTTCATTTCCAAGCCCAAGTGTACTCCCATTTCAGCAGCTGGGAGTCAGGAGTTTTTAATGCATCCTCACTGTCTTCTGAAAGAATGACTCAGTTCTTACCCTGAAGGAATTCAACTCGTCCCAATGAGTTCTTTAGATTTGAAAGCTGTTCAGTAAATTACTCTCAAGAGGTTGGCTGTTTGAGTTTGGGGGATTTTATTTACAGAGCCAGTGAGTAAGGAACAATGGTATGCTGTTTCTTCTAATATTTTAGAGAGGTTCCACACAATAAAATTTTCTGGCTACAAGAATGAAACAAAGTAATCAATACCTAACCATCCAACCTAAAATTAAGCTTTCAAGACTCATTACTGAAGGATGATGTGCATGACAAACCAAAAAAAAAAATTTAAAAAAGAAGGAAAATTCATGGGAGAAAAGTCAATTGCAATCAGCTGTTTCTATCAACAGTTCATTCAGAAAACCTCGACTAGAAAAAAGCCAGTAGGATTCAGGAGAAGGATCAAGCTATTCATCTTCTCTTGCCTTTCTGCTCCCTATGACTCCACTCTTGGGCACTGGCAGATGAACTGACCCTTAAGAGCCCTAATAGTTGCACAAAGAGCCACCAGCCCCAGACCTGGAACTGGCAATTTAAGGTACAAATACCATAACGCACCTTCTTGTTTTGTTTTTCTTGGAGTAAAAGAGGAATGAAAGTTTTCTTTTTTCAGCACCCTAGGCCTCTAACAGCTGGTTTACCTGCACCTCACATCTGCCTAAACCTCCTGCTGAGGACTGCTTGAAATGGTATCAAGATCCAATTGCCTTTTCCTGCTGCATATCCTGTGAAGGATATGATCTGGACAGAATGAGGTAAAGCATCTTGAGTGAGGAACTTGGGGGCCAGGGTAAAAGATACTGTTGATGATTTTATTTACCTTATAAACACGCTCCATTTATTCTCTGCTGTTTGTACCAAAAGGTTAAAATAATATTTCTTGGGCTCTCAAGTGTCTCTTTCAGTGATGTCTTTTTTTCTTATGTTTCTAATGGCACCAAAATGATCATGGCAAGAAAGAAACATAAATACCAATTCTTTAAAAGCAATAACTCATGGGAATGTGACTGGGTTCCTCTTCCATTTCTTGGCAAGACACCTGGATTTCAGCAGAGCAAACTGCACTGTGCCCCACAGGGACAGGTCCCCAGTATTGTTAAGTGAAACCAAGGCAGGAGTACAGTCTGGCTAATGGTTCAGAATAACAAAACTGTCTTTGGGGACAAAATTATGTTGCTATGGCAGGAGTTTGGCTTCACAGGTGTCCTCCTGTGGCCACATCTCATAACAGCTGTGCCACAGATCACCTCATCAATTGTGTGCCTTACACAGTCTTCTGGAGACAGGATTCCTGACCTCCTGCTGTCACGATTTTGAAACACTCAGTAGGAAGAAAGGAAAGATTTGGATCCACGCTCAAAGAGCATCAGCTGGACAGACTTGTAGTGGCTTTAAGGACATCAGCAGCTGCCCGCTCATCACACACTCAGCAACTTTCATCTGCCCGGGGTTCAGCAGAAGTGCCACAGGATGCCCTTAATATCCCAGGCAACCCTAATGCTTCAGAGTGTGCAGTTCAGCATGGGAACTCTCAGGGCTCCTTTGCACCCGGGGGGACTTCTTCCATCACAGATTGTAATGTCAAACACAAAATTGCCATGCTGCACAAGCGATGGGCTTATGTATGTCACATCTTTCAGGACATCCATGGCAAAATTCTCCACAGAGCATGTTCACTTCACATAGACTCCTCTCAGATCCTAACTCAGGTGAACTTGGGTAGCAAGGTCCAAAAAATGCCCTTTAATGGATAGTATCATGTTGCACCCCTAAGATTTGTTGAGCACAAGTGTGACAGAGAAATGCAGTTCTTACTGCTGAATAAGGGTCTACATGCTGTGCTTGGCTGTGGGAAAAGCTTGGTTTGTCAGCAGTGATTCTCAACACAGCAGGCTGTATGCACTGAGACCTAACCCAGCTGCAAGAAGTACCCAGAGGGGTGCATGCCTGAAACTATTGTTGCTAAATTAATTGTTTTTAACCAGGCTGGCACCTCAAAAACAGAGATGAGTCTCAGAGGCAGAGCCCACTTCTGCTTTTATGTAGCCAGACTACAAGTGAGAAATTAAATTCCTGCTTTCTCTTGCTGAGAGATTTTTTACTAAATTAGTTGTGTAGTTAGGCTTTCAAGAAGTTCAGATTCTGTCATTAGACATTAGACTGAAAAGGTTTGTGTGCACACCTCCTGCAACAGTTGGGGCACTCATTTATTACTCTTTCCTCAGCTGTAGTGATTTCTCCACCCTGCAACACTCCTCTCAGAACAGGACCACCCATAAGAGCTTCTGTCCGAGCTATATGACTTATTACACTGATGCTTGGATTTGCCTTTCCGATTTGGCTCTCAAAATGAAGGTGCCAGGGAAATATTCATTCCCCAGGAAACTTCAGTTTCCTCAGGAACTGCATTTGACATCCGTAACATCACTCTGAATGGTAAGTGTGAGGCCAACAATTCAAAAAAAATCTTGCAGCATTTTGGCATTGCCTGTAGTTCCCATCTGGGACCATCAGCTGTGGTAATATGCATTTCCCCAATCTTCTCGTGAAGTGCTGGGGAGTTTTATTCTCTAGCAAAATGTTTGTTTTCAAAGCATGACTATAACATCTGTACATGTGCACACAAGCACACACAGTCACACAGTATGTTTTTATTAATATATAACTTTTAAATCGATTTTATCATGCATTTTAAACATACATGTACAACATAGAGTTGTATCTGTGCATTTTATATAGTATGTAATAGATATTGAAGTAGGGCAAGAAAACAAAGGAGGTTTAATAAAAGGAGAACAAAGGCCACTTGGTTAAATAAAGGAATTTTATTCTGCTGAGCTAGGGAAAAGATGCAACAAAGTTTCTAAAAAGTAACAGAACCACCAGAGTTTGCAAAAGCTATAACAATAATGCTTGTTCTGAAAGAAATATTCCCGTGCTGTAATCATCTATTCTATTGGCTGTTTAGAGGCGTGTTGTTTTAATCTGATGGCAAAAATATTATAAAAACTCCATGCTTTTCTAATAAATGTTCTTGGCCTTATCACTGGGGACTACGCTTTTTATGCCGATATGCCACATATTGATATATGTAAATTCTATATATTTTATGTGTACGCCTATATTTTTGTATTATATAATACCTAAAAAATTATTTCTACATAACTCCTCAGATAAGATCACAAGGATGAAGTGGTTCAAGCTGGGAAGCAGAATTCAGGGTGTATTTGCCTGGAAGGAATCACAGCAGCCACGCTCACAGTCCAAACCTAAGAACGCACCTCCCAGAACTTTGGGGTCAGGGTGACTGATTTGATACACTCTGCTGGAGCCCCAAATAAGCAAACAGGTGGCGTTCAGGACTGTGTCCCAGCTGGGGACCAGCACTTGTAGCTGGGACCAGCAGCTGCAATCTGTAGCTCCTGTCTGAGCTTCTTCATTCGCTCTGCTGAAGGATGCCAAGGAGAAGCAAAACCATTCCTTCAAAATACCTCGTGTTTGGAGATCAGCAAGTAAATGCATTGGGAAAAAGAGAAGTTAAACAACAGATGTTTTCCAAAAGTCTGTGCTTCTTCTATTTACTTTATGTCAAGATGCTACAGCGCCAGGGTTTCCCTGTTCCAAGAACCTGCAGCCAGGGCTGGGATCTTACAAGCCAAGGCAGCGGCTTCTCCTTGTGCCCCTCTCCTGAGCTGCTGGGCTCTTGGCTCTGCTTCTGCAGCTGCTGTGAGCTGGTTTGGGTCCCTCATTAGCAGAGTGGCCTGGAAGTGCTCCCAAAGTGGGGGAAGACAGCAGGATCCCTCAGTGAGCATGTGTCTGCCCCTGGGGCCCCTGGCAGGGGATACTGCCAACCTCTGGGCCACCTGAGAGCTCTCTCCCTGGTCCCCAGACATCCTAAGGGAGTATTTTTCATCTGGGGAAGGTATGAAGTTAAAAGCTAATCAGCTGCCCAGGGAATGAGGGCGTTTGGCTGCCGAACAAAGAAGGGCTGTCTGCTGTCAGACGCTGTCCAAGATTTCTCAAAGGGGCAACAAAAGTGCCACTTTATTCCCATGGGATGTGAACCTCAGCTCCGTGCCAGCCGCTGGCACCCCTGGCTGGGGGAGGAGAGGTCACTGTGGTCCTGCTCAGACCAACCCTCACTACCCCTCTGGAGCAATCTGCTTCTCATTAAATGAGCTGTGGCAATTAGCCCTAGAAGAAAGCGAAAGGAGAGCTCAAGAACTGGAGCTTCCTGCCTGGTGAGTGACCAACATTGGCTGTAAGGAACTTTTTCTGCTGCTGTCATACAGGGTGTGGGGAGCCTGATGCTTATCATAGATTGGTGGGTCGGAAAAGAGAATTAAATGTGTGCTTTAGAGAAAGCAGACAGGCCAAGGGGGTGCCTTTGTGGACTAAAAGGCACCTGCTCATGGTAAGAGTTGCACAAAGCTTGATTATATATTCAGAAAGGTCTTAATGACCCGAGAACAAACAGTTCTGTCATCTCTAATTTTTTACTTTTACATTTTTGCTTCATAGTTTTTTGTCAAATGTAAATTAATTTTCCTTTTTACCTATGGGTACTATCTCCCATAAATCTGCACTTTAAAGGGAAACAGTCAGAGCTATTTTTATCTTCCTAATAAGGTTCTTGATTCACTGGTAATACCGTGTGAATTTAATCCTTAAAAAACAAGCCAAACAAAAAACCAAACAAATAAAAGAACACCCCAGGAAAAAAAATAAAACGACACATATGCATTTTAAAATTTTTATAAAAATACTACAGTACTGAACTGAGCAGGTATTTTCCAAAGTCTAGTAAAATCAGCCCTTATGGCACCAGTGAATTACACTGCAAAAATGAGGAGAGAAAATAGCCTTCGGGATCAGTATAATCATTAACAGTAGAGATTTATCAAATTGGGTGTGGTCTGGGCATAGATATCTTCTTTCTCCTTCTGTATCCTTTTTGCCTTTTCTGCAGCTCCTTCTTATGTTTCCTTTACTGCACTTTCTTGCCGTGCAAAAATGTTGAAAACCTGCCACCTTCTGTTCTTTCCAGCTATTGCAGAGCCCAAAGAAAATTTATATGCCCTGGAAACTTGTGTATAATGTGTGCGTGTCCGTGCACAGGTACAGGGAGACACATGCACAGCCATGTAAACCTACGTATGCACACATCTCCTAAATCCCTCTGAACTATCTAAATCTCTTTACTCACAGATGTTTCTTTAGCTACAAGATTTGCATGCCAGCTCTTACGATAAACATGTTCACATGTTGTGAGGAAACCAGAAATTGGGCCAATTCTGACCCTGTTGCTGGAAAGTAAAGAGGGATGAGGAAGGTGATACTTCATCCAGTCTCTCTTTAATGATTGCACTGGATGGAGATATGTTGAATTCTTAACTTTATCTCCTTTACCTGTAGGTATACACCCACATGTGTACACTTCCCTTCAGAGCTGCTCTGGGAAAATCTCCCTCCTCTCGGTTCACTGATGCAGGAATACCAAACAACTTCTTCGTGGGTGCCCTGGGTATCCTCACTTGCACACTACAGCAAAAAACAGTGGTGTGGGAAGATCAAAACACAACTCCAGTCCCACAGTTTTGCTTTCTGCTTCTTGAATTTTAACATGAATTTTTGATTATTCCTTTTCAAAAAAAAAAACCAAACAAACAAAAAAAAACCAAACAAACAAAAAACCAACCAACCAACAACAACAAAAAGAAAAAAAAAGAAAAATACCCAACACAAAACGCCACAAGGGAATTTCTTATGCCATTACCCTTCCACAAGTTTATCCCAGTATCTAATTCCACATACAGCTCAGCATTATGGGTATGAGCAGATTCCTCTGCACAGATTTTTCTATCCGTGTTTCCTCTGTTGCCATTTAAGGAATCTCCATAACTAAGATAAACTTTGGAGGCCAGGCTGGCTCTCCAAACTCCAAGGTATGGGAAATGCTTTATTTTCTTTTCTTTAACCACTAACAAGGAGTGTGCCTCTTTCTAAGCAACTAGGGCTGTGTTCTGAGGTCTTAGATTCTTTTCACTGAGGACTTAGCAGTGCAAAAGCAGGAGACAGTTCTGGGTTAGGTGACAGAGGTGACAAGAAGCCCCCATGAGTGAGGGCAGGGGAATGTGCACAGCCACATAAACATGTTTGTGGGTCACCTTTGCAGGCAGATGGGGAGGCACTCAGAATATCTCTCAGGGCTGCATAAAAAGGGAGGAATGTCTTTTGCTTTATCTAAATTTGCATGAGGAGTGTTTTCCCAAGTGCGTAGTTGCATTCTTCTGTACCTACCTTATACATATTATCTTGCTTTTATATGCTGCTGCGCTGCTCTGTGTAGTGGATCCTGCCTGTCTGACTCCTTAGAGAGGGCACTTTCAGATATCTGAGTGACAGATAGGGTTGTTTATTCTCTAAGAGCATGGTAAATATAATTCACACAGTCTTTATTTCTACTGTAACTCCCACATCAGAAGGGCTGTCTGCAGACTGTAAAGAGGAATAAGAAGTAAGAGTAAAACAAACATCCTCAGAAAGTGTATTTTTTTCTCTGTTTTCTTAACCTCAGAGATACATTTTAAGACAGAGAGGCCAAAGACCCTCTCTGCCTATCCCTCTTTGCCAGAAAGATGTTGTCGTTCCTAAACAGCTTGTCTTCTATCACATTACCTTAAGGCATCTTAATTCCTATTAGAAGTGAAGTTAGTCCTCTGCCTATTGTGAAATACAGGGAGCTTAAAGATGGTTTAAAGTAATCTTTTACCTTCCCATCTAGTTATAAGTGGAATTTAGCTGGAACAGAGAATAAGGGCCCCACATTTTCAAGGCATGTATTTTCCCAGATAAGCTCTTGACTTGCAGGGAGTGGGAAGAGTGTGTTGCAGTAAATCATAAAGTCCATAAGGCATGGAGTGGGATCAAACTTCTGGCTGCAATAATTGCCCCAGAAAGGACTCAAATGAGATAAGCCTTGTACTTGGCAGTAAACTGTGGTGGTCAGCACAAACCTTTCGCTCTTGCCCTGCACGGTCTAATGCCATGAGGCTGATGCAAGGGCACAGCTAGGTGTTCATGGCTGGCCCTGAACTGTGCTGCCAGCTGAGAGCACTGACTTCATAAAAACTTACCCTGAAAATTTGGTTTGAACAGCACTGCTTTTGCTGGTTCATTTTCCTGCAAAATGATAGACTGGGCAAGCTGGATAAAAACCTGGACTTGTACCTAGAGCTGGTTTTGGAGACAAGTGAGTAAAGGCTGTGATGCCAAGAAGTGGGCAGCTCTCAGTATTCCAAAGTCAATCCCACCAGAGGTGTCTGAAAAAGTAATGCTTGATCTGAACAGCCAGTGGGTTCCCTGGGACTCGTTTGGGCAGTGTTATTCTATTTTTCTCTTCTTCTTTTAAATTTTTCTTTTTTTTGTGTAAGTGTTTAAGCACACCTGGGAGCAAACCAGGATGGAGACCTTCCCCTCAGTAACCCAAATTGCCTTTAAAAACCTGCTTAGCTTTGTCAGATCCACAGAGCTCGGATCCACAGCTCGTGTTCGAGCATCCTGAGCCGTGGAGAATCCCCTGGAGGTGTGGCAATCAGGAGCAGTTCTTCAGCAAAGCTTCTCCCGCCGTGCAGAGCACAGCTTCCCGCTGGATGGCACCAGGGCTCCGTGCGGGAGTGCCCTCCCCTGCAGCCTCCCGAGCTGTCCCATCCATCGCTGGGATGCACCATGCTTTGCAAAGAGACACAGCAGGACTCTGGGAGCAAAATGACAGGGGGAAATTACGGATGAGAAAGCTATGCAGGATGCTGTCACGGCTAATATTTTTAAAGGGGCAAATTATCTTTTATGGTGTGCTAGCGAGATGGGAACATTCTGCAGAGTACTTTATGCTCCTATCCATACAAGCTGCTATTTCCAAATTATCACATAGAGAATAATAGCAGGTGTGGAATACACCTTTTCTAACAATAGGATAGAGGGAAAAGCTTTTTTTTTTTTTTTAACTGTGTTGTTACAAATCTTCCTTCTTGCTGCTTCAGGCTACAGTAACAGCAGCATATAATTGCTGCAGGCTGTGCAGATTGTTGCTGCAAGATTCTGTGTCCTAAAGTATATTAACATCCCGTGTGTGACCCAGGTCAGAGGCATTAATGCTGACACAGTGAGCCAACACTTTTTGACACCTCACTGGAGAATTCATGCAGCAAACTTATGGCAGATATTTATAGAATAATATACAAGTTAATACTCTTCGCCACAGCCCCTGGAGCTGGGCTTGCTGCCTAAATGTACATCTGCAGTGTGCTTACTGAAGCCAAGAAGCTTTACAGAAGTCATCAAAGAAAGGGGAGCTGTTTGGAAATTTAGTGATCCATTACATTATGTTGTAATTCTTAATGATCTCTGATGACTGTGTCTTCATTTATTTATCACTGCTCAGGCAGAAGTGGAAAAGCCATGAAATAGGAGCCAGGCCCAGATTTAAAGAAACTGCTGCTGGTGGCAGCAAAGAATGAGAAAAGCCTGCAAGGCAGAATGTTGCAGCACCAGGCTGAGGTGCCTGGTAAGGGCAGCCCCAAGCTGTAAGCTTGAGGAGGAACCTGATTCACCATTCGGGTGGCAGCAGCCAGTGGGCTCCGGGTACAGGGCTAGGTGGTGTCCATGCCCGGGAACAGAATAAGCAGGCAGGGAATTAGATCACAGATCTGGGCTTCTACTGAGCCCTACAGTGCCACAGGCACCTTTCAGGCTCTTTCAAACCTGCCCTTCATTTCTTCTATGCCTCTGATCCAGAGGCAGAGCTCACAGTCACACCCAGTGCAGGGAGAGGAGGAAAGCTAAGAGAGATGCCCAGCTGTGGATGGCACCAGCTGCCAAACAGCTCTGTCCCCCTGCCCTGAAGGACAGAGAGCAGAGCTACAGCCCCAGTCTTGGGTTTTAGAGCAGGGCTGCAGGCTGGACTGCTGTCAGAGGCAGCAGCAGGATCCTGCTGGGACCACAAGCTCAACCAGAACAGTGCAGATGTGTTTTTAGACCACATTCTGACGTGACTAAAAGTTCACCTTCCTCATTCAGAAGTCATGTCAAAATTGAGCAAAAATGGCCTAGAAATTTGTCCCAGGCCATAAAAATAAATGCGTTGTGTTTTAATCTGAGCCAACAACTAAGCACCAGACAGCTGCTCAGTTATTTGCCCTGCCTCAGGATGGGGAGAGAATTGGAAGAGTAAAAATGAGACAGTGGGAAGACAAAGGCCATAATTCCTAATGTTTCCCACTTCCTTCCTTCTTCACTCAGTTTTATGTGCTGGACATGATGCCATATGCTATGGTCTGGAATCAGCCTTTGGTCAGTTGGGGTCAGCTGTCCTGGCTGTGTCCCCTCCCAGCTCCTTGTGCACCCCCAGCCCACTGTGGGTGGGCACCAGAAGAGGCCTTGGCTCTGTGTCAGCACTGCTCAGCAGTGACAAAAACACCCATGTTACCAGCACTGCTTTCACCTCAAGTCCAAAACACAGCCTCACTTCAGCTACTCTGAAAAAATTAACTCTACCTCAGCCAAAACCGGCACAAAGTAGCAGGACGTGTAGTCAACAAATTAGCAAGGGCAGATCCATGTGCTTTCCAAGATATGTTGACTATATACATTAATGTATCCTTTTTGTTCACATTTTGTTATAACTTCACCTATTTTGTGTAGGTACGATGTAATGTCAACTGTATAATCTGGGCAGGGTGTGTCTGACCCAGGTACCATCAGCAGGGCTTTGGGACATCCCGTCAGTTCCCTTCTGAAGGCATCAATATTCCGCTCTGAGCTGACTTATTTTTGTATTATTTTGCTGGAGGTGGTTTTCTGTAAAACTGGGTGAGTGAGGGAAGATCCAAGCTGGGTCCTAGCTGGGTACAGTACCTGTGTCTCACGGGACAAAGAGGCACATTGTTTATCCAAGGAGCTGCCTAAAAAGCTGAGTGTCACAAAGCACCAGAGCTCCACGGCTAAATTCCTGCAGAAAGAAGAGATGAGCACACATGACCTGAACCACTGTCCCACTGAGCTTCCACAAAAGTCACCCAGACTTTTCCCCTCTGTACCAAGAGAGCAGATGCTCTGCCGGCCACATGGGGAGGTGCTGCAGCTCCTGACACTGAAACTGCTGTCACTGAGCAGCTTCTCCTTTACAAAATTCTCCTGAGCCTTATATCCTGTCTCCTTGCCTCCTTTCTCTTTGTATTTCTTCCTTGCACAGTAAAACCAAGGGATCAAAAAAGTAGGACAGCTTCTGATCTGCCAGTGGAGCTGACCTAAACTTGCTTGAGTGTGATGGAGGCAGGAGCTGTGCCTTTTCCCAGCCTGGGAAAGGAGATGATTTCTGGTGTCCCATATTCCTCTGAGTTACCAGGTGAAGGGAATGTTTCAGATTTAATTTGCAGATCAGAGCAGGGCAGGCTGCCAGTGGCAGATAGGCACAAGGCTAGCTGTGGTTGTACACGGTATGGGATTTCTTTTCTCCTTTGGTGTGCTTGTAAAACGTTTTCTTGGATAATTGTGCAGTTGTCTGAAACCTGAGAGTGTCTTCATGCACCAAGTCAGGAAATCCTAGAAATGAGGGTCTGTAATAGTTATAAATTACTTCTCTCACTTTCTCCTGCAAAAGACTCTTTTTACTTGATTTCACAATATGCCTACAAATCTGTAGGAATGTTTGTTCTTACTCTTCTCAGCTACTTAAAATTTTAGCCTTTGCCACTGATATGTTTAAGGTGCCTTTTGCTTTTTAAAATTGATTCTTACCTTTTGCTCCCATGGAAAGGAGAAGTATTCCTAAGGAGACAATTGTGCTCATTACAGTCCAGAAGAATGGAGAAGTTGGGAAAGATCAAATTATTTGAAATACATAAATTTTTGTAGATAATTTCTATTTCTTATGGTTGGGAACAAGGAAGAGCTGGGGTTTCTTTGGGGCTTATCATTAAATTGAAAGAAAACAAAAAAGAAAACCACAAAGGAGGGATTTGAGAGCAACCCTCTAGACAGAGTATCAGAATGTTTGAGTCCAAGGGCAGTACTCCAAATAGCCTGTATTATTTGGGCCAAGTTGTTTTTTTCCTCATTTCCAGCAGTTCTGGGGTGAGAGAGTCACTTTCCTGCTCAGATATCTCCTCTCCTCCTGGCCATGACCAGTTCAATGGTTTCTTAAAGGTGCCAAAAGCACAGAGATTCTGAAAAACATAGTTTACAAAAAAAACTGGATGCATTATTACAGTATGGTGAAATACTATGTCAGTAGTGTTATGCAGTTATTGCTTGACCTAAAACAATCCCTCAGTTTTACATAGGTCACTTTTACAACATATGAATTTTACAGAAGCAATGCTGGGTTTTGTTTTTTCACAAGTCCATATTTTTATCTTTAGTTTTTTAACACAACACTCAGAAAATCACAGAATTCAGAGAATGAGGGGGAAAGGAGGGAGAAACCCATGAGAAAAAACTAAGACTGGTTGCTTAATCCCCCTGAAATCCAAGCTCCTCAGTGAGGGCAGAAAATGTCAGGGAAATATTGGTTTTCCTCCTTTAAATAGATGACTTTTTTTTTTTTTCAGTAGATACACTTAGAAGCAGTAAACACAGAACATTTAAGGAATTTTTATTTTTATGGCAAAATCAGCTACAGCCTTTTCATTTCATTACCTCAGTTATGGTAAGAAAAATAATTTTAGTTTTCATTTACGATTCCAATTTGTATTGACACTAAAGAGAAGGTATCCTGCTGTTAAGAGGAACTTTTCAAATTAGACCCACACTTCATGGTCTGTGGTTGAAAAAAGGATTTCAAAATCTAATTTTCTGAAATGTCAGAAGTGAAATATTGCCTTTTGTGTTTGTCACAACTCCCTGTGACTTGGCAAAGAGGATGTCACTGCAGTGCTTATTTGTAAAATGGGCTTTGTGCAGCTGTCCTTTGTACCCTTCTGCCAGGCAGAGGTGAAAGAGAGCAGGGCAAAAGTGAAAGAAGAGTTTGGTCTCATTAGTATTTAGGCTGATTAAGGGGAAAAAGGCTTTGGGCAGCCCTTCAAGCCAAAGAACAAAAACTGCTGCTGGTGCTCAAAACACTGTGAAATCCCACAAAGTTCAAACGAAGCTACTGAAAGGAGAGACAGCATATAGTCCAAATAAAGCAATTTTGTCTCCCCGAGTTCGGGGTTCAGCAGTTCCTCCTTACAAACATCAGTCCCAGGCTGTGCTGTCCACAGGCTGAGCTGGACTGGGGGCCAGCTGAAGGATCAATAGGTGAAAAGTGGCTGATGAGTAAATAGGAAAGGACTTTGCCTTTAGGAGAAGAACAGGCATATAAATTATTTTAGGGGGAATTTTCTGTGTTCTCTCTCTCATCCATGTGATGGAGATCTTCAACCAAGATTGCTTCATTTTATTTAGTTTCATTTTGTTATGTTTTAGGGTGGCTTTGGACTGGAATGTTTTACATTATACTGCATGTCATGATTTGAAGAATCTATGATACCAGGAAAACAGTGCAGTGGTTATTTTATACAAACCCAGAGACAGACCAATTAGGCAGGAGGAATTTTAATTCTTATTATGTAAGTTATATATGCATAGGCTTGATCTTTTGTAAGAGACAGGGAGAAAAATATTCTATTTAATTAAAGACACTAGTTTGTATTTGGTGAAAAAAATAGCTTTATTCTCAGAGTCAGAAAACCTCAAATTCAAGTATAAAATATTTATGCAGCCTATTGCTGTGGATAGCTGTTATGTATTCACACACATTTATTCATACTTCACTTAGGGAAGCAAAAGTGTACAAATCCAATTAAACACAAGAGAAAGCAAAATAATAGCTTTTCCAAGGTCCCCTTTAGAAAGTGATCTGTGAAAATGTCTGGCTGTGAGTTCATACACGGCTATTTGTATAGCTGTGCAAACAGACCTCAGTCCCTGGCAAACAAGGCAGCCTGGACAATGGAAATCCCTCCTCCTCCCCTCTGAGAAAGATGGGCACAGAACAAGATTTTGGTGTGACCTCACACTGCAAAGGTGCCTTTCCTGTGGCTTCAGGAGTAGGAAATCCCTGCTGGTTGTGTTGCAGTCTTCTGGAAATCGTTGGCTTTTCAGCTAGGAGAGCTCCCTTATGATCCTTATGAGTTTCTCAAGGAAAAGGCATTGCCCTTGCTGATGTTATTTTTTTTTTTTCATATTTTATATTTGTCTGGAGAAAAGCAAAGGACCCACTCACAGTTGTTTCTTGTCCTGTCTTAGTGACTAGGATTGCTCAGGGATTGCATCAGCTCTGACCCTCGAGGGCAGCAGTGCAAGATGGAGCAGCAAAGCTGTCTCTGAAGAGGGCAGGAACCTTAGTGTGCTCCACAGCCACTGCTGCTCGTAATTAACTCTCCCCATTATCCCTGCAAGTGTGAGAATCCCTATTTTACCAGCTGCAGGTTTAACAAGACTCTTCTCCTCCCTACCGAGAGCATGAGCCCTGTTCCCAAGATGACATTTTCTACCCCATGTCTTTGCCCCGAACACAGACCAGCTTTGTGGTGGAAATCTCTACTCTTCCTCTTGGTTTTGAGAGGCCAGAAGCCCTGAGGAAAATGCTTTTGGCATGAAAACAAATCAGTTTTGTGAGTGCATAACTGCAGAGGGAATTAGCAGGTGGAGAGGGAGGGCAGAGTGAAAATAACTTTGTTCTTAATGGTTCTGGAGTCTGAACATCTCCCAAAGAGCATGGATTTTAATCCTGAGGATCCATAGATACCTTTCCTCATGTTCCTCCTTCCTGACAGCTGAAGTGAGAGTGAAAGCTAGAAGAGGTGAGGGAAACTGAGTGTCTCTTGGGGGAAAACACAAAACCAAACCAAAACAAAAAACACCTATGCTTAGAGCAGGTAAAATGTAGTTCTTTCTAACATGAGTTTGAAGCCAGCTACTGCTGCCATCCCTTTCTGTGACCACCAATGGACAGAGAGCATTTTCTGTCTGGTTTTGTCTCAGAGGGAGCTACCACACTTGTAGCACTGTCAGTGTAAAAGAGTGACCTGGTTGCTAGTCAGCTTTTTCTCTTTCCCTACCTCCTTGTCTTGAAAAGCAAGGCAAGAGATGTCACTTAGGCAAGTGGTGGGGTGAAGGGAAGGTCCCTTCACCCTCACAGTGCAAGATTATTTTGGGCAGTGTGACCTTACTGTGAGCATGGATTCACCTGGCAAATAAGGGAGTGCTGATTTAAGGCATCCATTGCTAATAATTAAAGACACAGACTTAGCTGTGGTGTATTAAAGGGCAGTTTACCATGAGAGCCTGGGAGTTGCCATGTGATCATTTCTGGGATTTGACGTCCCTGTAAATCAGATGGGCATGTTTCCATTCTCATGGGTCAACAAAATTATGTCTGGGAGACAACAATCCAGTAAAGGTTTGCAAAAAATGAGCCCTGATGAGCATTTCAGTTCTTTCATTTGCTTTGATCAAAACTGGTTCCTGTCGAAACAGTTATTCCTCAGATTTTTTTTTTTTTCCTGTTTATCAGTATCCTACCTTTTAACACATTGTGTCTTTCATGCAGTCTGGAATGCCTTCAGCTGATGATTCACCTTACATTTTTATGCTAAGAGGAGACTAATTACCCTCTGGAAAAGCCCACCATCTTGGGCATAAAGGAAAATTGGGCTGAGTAGCTCCGACTGAGGCATCAATTTAGTTTTCCATGAATTTAAAGCAGATGAATGCTTCCAAGCACCACGGACTGAGACTTTGCAGTATTTGTGAAAACTTGCCTCTGCACTTGACTTTTAGTTGCTATCATGTGAAAATATTTAAGCTGGGAAGAGAATGGATGAATAATAAAATTGTGACTTAGTCTAGAATGTCTCTCCCTGGGGGATTAATGTGTCCACCACCAGCATGTCCATCATTATTGGTTGCACAACTTTGCAAGTTATTAATAAATAACCAGAATAGGCAACATTATTTGCTGCAATGTGCTGTCAGCCCATTTCCTTCAGCCAGCACCTGGACTGATGGTGGCTCTTTGATGCTTCTGTTTTGCAGATGTTATAGAGTTTTCCAATGGAAAGTCTGGTGCTGCTGCTGAGCTTTTGTTTGCTGCTGTCCAATACACAACAAGCACCATCGTAAGTACATTTTTTTATCAATTCTTTAATCCTAACAGATCACTTGAAAGAGACAGCAGGAAATATTCTCTCTCTGGATAGAGAATCATCAAAGCCAGGTTCTTGGACCACTGAAAATTTGCGAAGCCTAAAATAAGTAAGAAGTAAAAAGCTTAAAACCTCCCTTTTAAGGGAGAAATCTTCTCTCAATAACCAATAATTAAAAATGTCCTACTAAAGCATGTTATTCATTCTATTATTGCTGTTTGCTCGTCTATTGTTTGTGACATTTACTGGATTGAAAAATATTGGGGAAAAAAATCTTTGTAATTGGTTTATACATTGCAGAAAGCAAAAGTTTCACTTTTGGAAGACTTTCAGTATTCTTCTGTACTTATCCTCTATTTTAGTGGAGATTTACATATAAGTCAGGCCTTGTGTCTCCTTTTACTAGAGCCAACAGACTCTGAGTGAATGAAATTAAATATCGGTTTTATTCCCTGATTTCTATACCTTGAGTTTCATTTTACACATTTAAGAAAGGAGAAACTTTTTGAAAAGGAAGTAAAAAAGGGAGTTCAGCCACCTCATTCTGGTAAAAGCAAAATCATTTATCTTTCATTTTAGAAGTCTTCTGCAGAATAATTTTTTTCCCAAAGAAACTTTCTTGAGCTCAGTTCTTTGTCTATGTGGCATCATACATGAAGAGACAGGACTTGGCTCTTCACACAGTTCTCTGACTTTTATATGTCAAATATGCTTGAAAAAAATGAAAGGATAATGATCTACATTTTAAAGGTCATTAAATCAATTGCTTAGAAGTACCAGAGCGGAGTTAAGAATGAAGGAAAGTCATAAAGAGGGAAAAAAAAAAATCCCAACCAGTTTAGCCTCCAGCTCAGCCCTTCCTGGGACTGTAGTGTTAACTTCTGTGGTCTCTCATCTCCAGCATTTCACAGTGATATTGCAATGAAGATCAGCTACTTCTAACCCCATATATATGGCTATATAGGAAATGGATACTTCTTGACATATAAGCATAAGCTGTCATAATGTGGGTGCTAGTACATGAAGACACACAATTTTGTAGCATTATTTGTGTATTTATGAATATGTATTCATTGTCTTTCAATGCTTGGCCATGATATGTTTCAGAAATTTGGGTTTATAGATCCTTCTCTGAGTTACACCAGGCTATAAATTGCATTGGTAGTCCCTGGGACATATTGCAGGCTTTTTCCTCTCCTAGGTATGTATATTTTGTAGGACTTAAATGGGACAGTTCAGAATTTGGAGATCAGTCTGAGAAAATTGTCTTCTTTTAACCCCTACTTGGACTAACAAGGGTGATGGATTAGGTGATCCCCACAAGTCCCAAGCTTAGTTATTCTTAAAGTCTGTTTTATCATTAAAATTCATATTATTTGGACATTCATTGAACATATTGGGCAATCTATTTCTCTGTTGTTTCAGATTTCTTATTACTGCCCCAAATGTGGTGCATTTGGGCACACATGAGACAATAACTGTTCAAGTCCATGGGGCACAGAGCCCTGTGCAAGTTACTGCATACTTCAAAGATGAGACAAAAAATCAGCTCCTATCAGAGAGGATCTTCTTTAACCTTAACCAAAATAATGGCTACAAAGAGATGAAAAAGATAATGGTGAGTCTGCCATCATAATGATGCAAATTTTTTACGTGCTTATAGAAAGTACATCATCTGTACTTGCAATAGGTTGGAACAGAGACAACACTAACCCATAGAGACACAGGACAAAACACCAATTCCGGTGACATCAGAACCCTGTTCGCCCAACCAGATAATAAAACAATGCCTAATGTAATTTCAGTGATGATTGTGAATATTGTTTTGTGCCCATAAAACAAGCGCATTATTCTGTCACATGGTGATAAATTAAATTTAATTTAAACACATTTAATTGTTTTATCACTGTTTGTTTTTCTGTGTCACTTAAACTATGACTGCATTCATGCCTTTGGCTTCCTACTGGCCATTTTACAATATAGGAGAAACCTTTAAAAATGTGCAGTCTCTCAGACCAAAGCTTGTGTCCTTTCGGCAGATTTTTTAATTAATTCTTTACATCCTGCTTTGCATCATTTGCTTCTGGCATGATTCTTTGAATTCTGGCAGGATTTAGTTCAGTAGTACTAGTCTGGGCTGTTTGTTTGGAAAACAACACACAGGAAGATTCAGTTTCTCTCGAACAGCGCTAATAAGATCATTTAAGCACTTCAGCTGTTGCGGGGCCTCAGCTATGTGGTGCTAAAGTTGCTAGGGTCATCTCTGACTCTGTGGGGTGTCCCCTTTTGTTCTCTTCAGGTCAAGCCAGGGGCTCTGCAGCAGAACCTGTTCAAGAAGAGTAATCTGCCACATGTTCTGCTGGTCACGGAGAGCAAGGAGCTCTATTCGACTGCCAAGAGCACTCGCATCCTCCTGTCCTCCAAGAAAGGCTACATTTTTATCCAGACAGACAAGCCTATATACACACCAAGCTCCCAAGGTTAAAATACAAATGCTGCTGTTCAGGTGTTGAATATGGGTGTTACAAGGGCATGATTAGAAAAAGTAATAATGACCTGGTTGTTCCTGCAGCCAGGGCTTCTGCAGGGTCTGCTCTGCACATGGCAGTGACCCCTGTGGAAATGCCTCCAGAGACACTTTAAGGGGAGACAGACAGAACCTGCTCCTTTGTCTTCAAAAAGCTTAATAATGACTTTCCTCTGGAAAACAAATTTGTGAGAAATCTGCCAAAAAACAGACTCCTGTTTCTTCTGCTTGCAACGCCAGCAATAAGTAACTTTTGCTCTTTAAGACCAATGCTGCTTTGTTACTTACCAATTTAACTAAATAACAAAGAGGGAAGTAAGAACAGATTTTCAGTTTGGTTTCAGGTTTCCTTCTGCCTCAACTGCAGAAGGAATACAAAAGTGAGTGAAGTTCCCTGAGCAATTTTCAGAATTTGCTTCAAAAATTTACCTAGCTGTGTAACATACAAAGCCAATGGAAGAATGCAATTGTCTTTTGAAATGTCTCAGATTTCTTTTCATTAAAAGAAAGTGTTTTATGTAAAATTCAGTAACTCGGTTTACAGCTTACAATAATTAGTATCTAGAAATGCCAGAAAGAAATATGTGAACATATTTATTCTTCTGTCAAACAGTGAAATACAGGATCTTCATTCTGGACAATGCTATGAGGCCAACAGATGGCATAGTTACAGTTGCTGTGCTGGTAAGTATGCAAAAATACTGCTGATGAGTGCTTCTTCAGCACAGGAACTGTGGAAAATTTTCACAAAAAAGCAAAACTATAGCCATGGCTCCTCTACAGAACTCAGCATGAGTTATCTCATAGTGAGAAATGACTAGTCATTTCTGACCCATGAAGAGAGCAGGGAGGGAAACATTACACGTGACTATGAAAGTAGAAAAGCAAGCAAAGCATTTTCTCTTGCATATGACTAGTATATGAATTTGAGCTTTTGGATGTAAATAAACACCTGGTGCATAATTTCGATGTTTGCTTTCTCTGTCTTAACAGAACTCCAAAGGAATGGTTGTTAAAAAGTCAGACCGGAAAATAAACGCAGTGTTTGGTGAACACTTTGATATACCTGACATTGCCGAGTATGTTACTGCTCTGCCTTCTGCTTTAAAACCTGTAGATCAGGATTTTTAACTCCTGAGTTTCTTGAATTACCTTTCAAAATTATCTTTCACCATGGGGCAGATATTGAGCCTATGATTAATATCTTTTACCTTTAAGCACCTCATCTTGGAGAGATGAGTCCAGCATTTTCTGTTAATATGCTGCAATTAGCAACATGTATCCTGCTAAAGAACAATTTAACAAACTGCTTAAATATCTGCTCAAACATATGGCTGCATTCAAGAGAGAACTTCTAAAAGGGACAGTTTGCAATGTGTCATTAATTATTCCTGATTTCAAACAGTCAAGTTTTTACTTAATATTCAGTGTCTTCTGGCTTGCTATGTTGATTTTGATATCTCAGTGAAGATAAGCTGTAGGAAATATTTGATTAGTTCTCTGTTTCTGAGGACTTTTCAAAGGTAGTGGTTTGCAAATATGTTATCTTGCACTTCCTCATGGAGTTATTTTGAGTGTTTCCTAGGACATTCAGAAATGTATTTGCTGGGTCCTCCCAGCAAAGAGTAATCCATCAATTAATTTGTTTGGGATGAGATCAAAGGAAGGAAAATATTATAATTCAGTGATAATTTATATTTTGGCATCATAAAATATCTGAGGAATTGTAATTAACTATTTTCTGCTGAATCCGAACTTTAGGCCTGGAACTTGGAAAATCAAAGCCTGGTTTCATCAATACGAAATGTCTAATGTTTCCACTGAATTTGAAGTTAAAAGATACGGTGAGATATTATTAAATCTGGATTATAAATATAAGAAATTAACACTGTGTGTTAAAAGAAATACTGCAGTGATTTAATCTGACTGTAGTTAGGCACTAAGGATGACTTTCATGGTGTTTCAGTGCATCATTGCTACCTCTGATGCACAGAAGAAAAACTCTTGTGCGGCTTCCTCTTACATTTAAAAAAAATACACCTTTGTTTTTATACAGATTTAGTAACTTTTTTAGCACTTTTTTAGGACTTTTTAAACATTTTATCACAAAACATTGAAAGGGTTCTCCTACTGCAGGAAAAAAAATGAGATGAGCTCCATTTTGAAGTCATTGCAATTCCGGCTAAAGTTTCCACTGAAGACTATGAAGAAAAAAAAATGCCCATTTTCTCTCAGTAGCATTCCATGTGGAAGTCTATTAGAGTTATTCTTATACTCACAGAACCTTTATTTTTAATGAAAATAAGGGCCCTGTGGAGAAAGTAAAAATGTAAATATTTAACAATTTGGGATAAGAAGTGGCTTGATTTATTTACACTGAAATGATACCTTCTTGTAAAATTTAGTGTGGGTTCGTTGTTTTGTTGCTTTTTTTTACCTTAAAGACAAAAGTAAACCTCAGGATTGTATGAAAATCTCATTGTAACAAGACTCATTTTGCCTTAGCTAGTGGAAGTAGCAGAATAGCAGAAATAACTTCATCCTCTCCAAACATTCTCTCCAAACACCTCCCAGTTGGAGCAAATCACTCTGATATATCTCCAGGAGCAAATAGTTTGGCTTTCTAGGAGCAAATTCAGTGTGACACAGCTGATGCTGAGGAGGTCCCAACCACACTTAGTCCATTTCAGGGTGGGTTCAGTTCAGTCTGCTCCTAGTCCAGGGCACTTCATGCCTATGAGCAGTTAGAGTTTATCTTCTGTCTTATTTTCATTGTAAATAAATAAATTTTGGGTGCTTGAAGACTGCTCCACCATGTGAAGCAAAGCAGAATAAGGGAAAATGATCAGGAGATTTGCTTCAGAAGTGCACTGCTAATTCAAACTAAAACATCCCCTCAGTGCAGCTGCATCCTTTCAGTATGTTGCCGCATGCCAGGACTTTAAGGTATATTTGAAACTCACATGTCGTGACTTTTTGCTTTTTTTTTTTCCACGCAGAACTTCCAAGCTTTGAAGTCAAACTCATCCCACTTCGTCCCTACTACCACATCTGGAACGAAACCTTTGTGTTTGATATCGAGGCAAAGTAGGTGTGCTCAGAGCCAGGCTGGTTTAGGAGGCAGATAAGCAGATACTAATTTTGTGACTTCTTCCTACTTGTTGTCATTAACAGCTAACTAGCTTCTGGCTTTACTTGGATCTGACTAATCTTAGATACTCTCTTTCCACTCCTGACTTGAGACATCAATGTTGAGTGCTACCTGGGTCCAGGTCGTGGTGATCAAGCTGGAAAATGATTTTCTGAATATTTCTGTTTGCTAGCAAAGGTGGCTATTTAGGATTCTCCTTTGTTCTGCTAAGCAAGGTTCCAGGCAAACTGATCACCTGGTTTTCTTTACACTTTTTAGTTTAAATACTTAGAAATGTTCTAAAGCCTCCAGTGTGCTATGTAACATAAAACAAGTAGAGATGGATTCAAGTTTGGGTATGGAATTTTCTCAAAGCACAATGAAGTTTGTACGTAATAACCCAGCGCTTGTTTGAGAGTAATGATTTCATGTCTTCCAGGTAGATAAACAAAATTAATCAGAGGAGTTTTCATGGCCATCACTACAGACATGTCCATTGCTGCACAGTGCACTGCTCTGGATGTGCCGTGGTTACAGACCTCTCACACTGGCCAGACCATGGGGCAGGGCTCAATGGAAAAGGAATTACATCTGGCCCCATATCAAATTAAAATGCCATTAAACACAGCATAACATGGGAAGGCAGACAATGAAAAATTAACCCATAAAAGTATTTTTAATAAAAATAGGCTTTTTGCTGTTGAATTTTCAAGTTTCATAAGAGTGGAAATGCTAAGAAACTGCCTGTTAGGAGAACGACTAAATCAGAACTTGATACTTTTTTTTTCTTTTTTTTCTTTTTCTAAAGAGGAATAAATGTTGTGACATGAGAACAGGCAGGTGGAAGCAGCTGGCCTTCTTTCACATTTGGGAGAAATCAATTCAGTTTCAAAGGAGTGAGGACTGTGGATTTCTGACTGCTGTCCTTGACGGTGCTGGTCCTTCCATTCCCCAGCACACCTTGAGAGAGCAGACAGAGCCTGCATCCACCTCCTTTTGCTTGGCTGAACAAACTAAACTCTTTTAATCTCCTCTTGATCACCTTCGATTCTTTATTTGGTTCTGTCGACTAACTTCAGTCATGATCACTTGATATTGTGATATGAAATGATGTCAAATCACTGGCTTTAGTATTTTAATCCCTTATAAAGTTTTCCCTATGCTATTGCAGCACTCTGTTTTGAGTTTATGAACTTCATATATATTTGGCTCCTCACTAGCATCGTAATTATTTAAGAAGAATAATTGAGGTTCAGTAAGTGGATACCATCACTTTCTCCATTGGAAAAGCTCCTAGTGGTGCTACACAGGCCTGCGTGACTTTCATCAAAATCAGCATATGGAACGCCTGATAATTGAACTTATTTCTCTGAGCTGGCCATGCATGTAATGAAGTTACTTGCTGTATTGACTGTTGTTTCCCGTTTATTAGCTCTGGCATTTAATGCAGTTTTCATAAGAGCTGCCTCTCTGTTGGCTTTATTGGTATAGATCAGTGCTGCTGCTGAGGTCGGTTTCAAAGAGGCTTTGTTTAAACAAAAAAAGCCATTGCAGGACTGAGGTGAAGCAGGATTTCCACAAACAAAAGGCAGCACTGTGTCCGTGACAGGTCTCCCGTAGCACCTTGCACACTGTGCGGCCAGAGGATGCCATCTGCCAGGCTTCCTTGAGTAAGGAGCCAGGTGCAACAGCATGTCCTATCCTCCCTCCCCAGGGCCTTTATGGAGTGTTTAGGGCTGTTCTGGCCTGATGCTGATCTGGCAAGCATTTCACTCACAAGAAGACCCTGTGCTATATTGCCTTAATCTGTGGGAGTGCCATGGGGCAGAGGGTGTCCGCTCTACCCAATGCAGGTGTTAGAATATCAGCAGATAGGGTCTTCCTGCTGCAGGTCTTCAGAGGCACCAAATACTTCATATCAGTCCTGAAATGATTCTCTGATCTCTTACTTTTCATGCTCTGCTCATGACATGTCTCATACAAAGGAATTAGCTGTTCATCCAAGTTAAACTACCTGGATGCCTCCCTTGCTTCCCCTGAACATGATGAGTTGTGTAAGAGCTCTCTGTGCAACTGAAGTTCTCATTAATTTTTTTTTTTTTTAAATTGACTCTAGTGCAAATTTTGTCAGATGATGTCTCCCCATATGATTCTGCCAATGTGATTTACTCTATATATATCTTTGCATTTGAAATCACCACCTGGTACAGGGATCAGTAAAAGTTTTCATGTTTGAGTTACAAATGAGTGGGACTAAGTTTTTGTTTTCAAGATGTCAGTTACAAATGGGATGCCTACAAATATTCCAATATTTTTTCAGCAGAAAATGATTAGTCTGATTTATGCTTGATTTTTATTAAGATAATAATCCCTCTCCTTGCTTTTCTTCCTTCCAAAGACACTCTTATGGGAAAGAGATTCAAGGTGCTGCATATGTGCGATTTGGCATAATTGATGAAAATGAGAACAAAATATTTATTCCAGGCTTGGAGCAACAGCTATCAGTAAGTATTCAGTGGAACTACTCTGATTTATCCTACCCAAGTTGAATATTGCCAGAAATTCTGGAAACTTAGAAGTCCAAAATACTGTAGTCATGATATAAGCAACACTTTATTTCTTATGGCAACAAACCAGTAAGGGTTGTCTTTTTCCTTCCCCCCCCACCCCCCGCCCACTTTTGTTTTAGATCCAGAACGGAAAAGGAAGAGTTACTTTGAGTACACCACTTTTGGAGGAGAAATTGAGAAAGAGTATTTCCACTCTAGAAGGGTTCCATTTGTATGTTGCTGTTACAACTGTGGAAACTGCAAGTGAGTTCAGTATGGCTTAGCTGATGCAGTCTGTAAGAGTCACACTGATCTTTCTCTAGTGTAATCTATTATGTGGGAAATCTTGTCTCACTGGATCCATCTTTGCTGCAAAGCTTGCTCATGCTGTAGGGCATGACAGCCTCCTTCATCTGACCCCTTCTGTACAAAACCTTCATCTCAAGCGGGATTCACTTGTCTGAACCCAAAAGTCCAGCTTTTTTACCACTTTAAATGCCCTGTGGGATCTTCCAGTGCTGCCCCAGGAGTGTCCAGGCAGGTTCCTTCACACTGCTATACTTGCTGGGCTTGGTACTAATTATATGCATGGCAGGGCAAGGGGGGTGGGCTTTACCTCTCAACTTGGAGTGTTAAAGTGGAAAATAAGGACGTTGAAATATATTTCTATGTGCATTTAATTTAAAACAAGCCATGTAATCAGTTTCTTTAGATGTAGCTGTGGGTAGTGGTGTGACTGGATATTAACCAGAAGAATTATTATTTTAACTAGAATTATCTTAAATGGAAAGCAGTTGCTCAAGCTCCAAGTTGCAGAAGATGACATTAGGCAGCATTAACTCTTGCCAGTAGTTGAAAATGAAAACAAAATCTTTTAGAAAATTAGATATCGAAGGTATGCAAGTCCTTAGTTAGTGCCCCCATAACAACACATACTGTTTGATATTAACAGGCGGTGAGATGAGGGAAGAGGAACTCAGCAGTGTGAAGTTTGTGAGATCTCCTTATGCTGTTGATCTGTCTAACACCAAGAAGTATTTTGTGCCTGGAGGTCCCTTCTCTGTCATGGTATGTAGAGTTCTGACTGTGTCTGTCTGCCTCCATAACAGTGCATTTACATTTTCCCTCTTTCCTTGTCTGATCCAGTGGCAGGTCTCAAGAACCAGTCCAACACAGGCATACTGTTTGTGTGCCTGGTTTGTCTCATTTCTGTATGCTCAGAGCCTGAACAGCCAGAAAATGCTGGTTTTCTGCTCTAGAAGTTAGTGTGCACTGTTGCCCTACAAGGTTTTATAAAACATAAAAATCTCTTCCTCATTTCCATATCAAAAGATTGAAAGAAGAATATCATAACAAATTAATTCCACATCAAATTAAAATCCGGAAATCTAAACCAGGGTATTGTCTTTTTTTAAAAAATGAATTTAAGTTTTTGTGGCTTCAAACTTCACACCTACAAGATTTTCTAGAGTTTTCTACAAAGAGTAAAAGTCAGAAATTTACTTATATAAAATAACTTATAATAGTTAATGACAAATACCTCTGGGATCTGCCTAGACCAAATGGATGCTAAGTGAGAATCTGGGGCAGCTTGTAATCTTTTCTCACAGATTTTTACCATATCTGAAGTCCAGATTGAGTCAATTGCTATCCCCTTTTCTCAAAGCTCAAATTTTTGAATGCTGACATGTACAGTTTTATATTTCTTCTCAGTTTATAAAAATTATAATTATAAATTATAATTGCATCTTGTTTGTCGGCATTTTTAAATATAGAATTTCCTTTAAATAACTGAATGTTTTTTTTCCCAATAGGCATCTGGCACTTTTGTTGATGGCACTCCTGCTGCCTTTCTATTTGTCACTGCCACTGTTACTGTGCCTGGAAAACCCCCAATGAAGAAGACTGCCTTCTGTAATGCAGAGGGTCTGGTCTCCCTTACGTTTGACATCCCCAGAGATGCTCAAGTGCTTGAAATAAAGGTAAAGAAAATGCAAACACCCTTGTTTTAAAGTGTTCCACTGAGAATTGCTCATAAGACAATTCTATATTACAGTGAAGATGATCAGTTTTCCTCAAATTAGCACAGGGTGTGGAACATGATTTCTTATACCACCCACAGAACTTTGTGCAGACTGTGTAAGATATGTTAGAGAGATGGGAAGAAAGTGAAGGAAAAGGTCCGGAGCAATGCAGAGAGTAAGCTACGTCTGCCCACTCAGAGGGTTCAATTATGTACACAATATAAAATGGGAAAAATCTTGTCTGAGTACAAAATCACTTTGTGTTTTTTGACCCATTGATTTTCATTTACAAAAAGCCAAGGGTGAAAAATACCAAATGAAAATACAGCAAGAGGCAAAATGGGGTGAGAGAATCAAGTAATTAAAATCCTGAGGTTTTGCGTGAGGTTCTGCTAATGAGATCTCAGCAATGATTCCTCTCACTTGACAGCATTTTCCAAATAACCTGGCACAATATGAATTATTGGTGACACTATACACTGTCTCCTGTGGGACACTTTACTCACTCTGTCCTTTTCTTCCCTGACAGGTAAAGGCTGAGGAGGGTAAAGAAAGGTTAGAATCGTCTGAAGCCAGTATCAGAGCTGAAAGATACCAGTCTGCTTCCCCAAACTTCCTCAGCATCAGCATCCCACACACCATTGTGGCACCTGGAGATATCTTACCCGTCACCTTGAATGCTATTCATCACTCTGGCAGTGGAAACATTGGCTATTTCTATTATATGGTAAACAGAATAGTACCATATCAGTAATTTCTTTTAGAAATTATACAACCTGGAACATTTACCTGGTTATTAATACAAAGGGAAACAGAGCAGTTCCATAGCAAAGGGCAAGTGGGATGAGCTCTGGCACACCTGACCCACCAAGACAGGCTGAAGGAACTGGGCTTGTTCAGTTAGGTGAAGAGCCTAAGAGGAAGTTAATAGCCACCTAAAACTACTTGAAGAGGAGTTAAAACAATGGAGACAAGATTTCCTAGGTGGTGCCACGCAATATAACAAGGGACCAAGGTTAAAAATTTCATTCTGGAAAAATCTGTTCACTAGTGATGAATGCAGTATTAGAAGAGGTTCCCCAGCAAGCTGAGGGATTTTCCAGCCTTAGAAAAATTCAACATTTAACAAGAGAAAACCATGTCCCACCTAGCCTTACCGTGGTGATGTCTCATCTCAGAGCAAGCAGCTGGACTGGAGATCTCCAAGATCCCGTCCAGAAATTATTTCCGTGATTCTGCTATTTTTTATAGGTCTGCAATTATTTTTGGGGCATGTAAAATGCACAATATTTATTTTGCTGAATGAGACAAATGTGTTCATGGGTACATTCCAGGAGTGAGTCTGTTGAATGTAAAATGTGTTTAATCCCCTTCTCCCTCTCTTTGTCCTAATTTCCCTTGGCAGCCTAAATTTCATGGGACAATAAGTCCCAAGATATCAGTTCCCATTTATCTCTAATAGGCCTCTGATATATTGGAATAATTGTATCCCTAGGAGTTATGTTTAGGTTTTGGGGGTTTGTTTTCATTGGATGACTTATCCCAGGGGTGGAATTGGTGCTGCCAGGCTCTGGGAAGGCTTAGTGCTGGGCAGGCAGGATATATGGGAGGGACGGTGGCAGACACTGCTGGAGCTCAGCAGTGAGGATCTCTCCCAGACTCTGGTCACCTAAACAAAGGCAGTGAGGATTTCAAGCCAGGCTGCAGCCTTTGTTTCTTCCTGAAACCCATTCATTGTGTGTTTAGGAGAGCTTCATGTATTTTGTTCAGGGAAGAGCACTGTCAGTCCTGCCCCTGTGCCTGCTTTTCATTCCTCTGAAAGCCCATGAAATAGTTAACATAATGGAGGAAGGGAGGAGTTAAGCAGTGAAAGATGGGCTGAAATCAGTTAAAGACCAGTCTGTGATGCTTTATCCTGGAACCTCCTGCTCACACCTTCCCATACCATCTGAAAGATTCAGTACCAATTACAGATTAAATAATGTTGACATCCTCCTGGGTGTGGTGACCAGTCATTGCAGAAGACCAAATTTAGACTGCTCCCTGGGTACCCCTTCTCAAGCTGTAAGATTGAGTGGAAGGTGACAGATTTGTGATTCAAACCTGAGCCACAAGATCAGTGTAGCAGAGATTCACCACCACAGTGTGCAGGTCTCCTCCAGGCTTCCTGGTATACAGCCTGGGAATTAAAACTGCAAATGCCATTAGAAGAAAATATATTTTAAACAGAAATTGCCTCAGGAAAAACAAACAAAAAAAAGAAATTATATGCAACATAATGCCTTTTCTGGGGTATAGTTACAATATTCGATTTGTGTTTGTCTCTGCCTTGCAGGTTGTGGCAAAGGGACAAGCTGAACTTTTGGGAAGGGTCCCATCCTCAAACAAAGTAATAAACCTTAAAATCACCGAGAAGATGATGCCTGCTTTTCGCTTTTTAGCCTACTACTTCATTGGGAACGAGGGCCGTCAAGAGATTGTCGCTGATTCCGTGTGGGTGGACGTCAGGGATGCCTGCGAAGGAAAGGTGCTTTCAAAGCTCGTGGCTTCTGCTATTGCATTCCAAAATGAAAAAAACCCCACACCAGCAGAGCAAGTGTAGGCCTGGGATTAAAAAGTAAAAGACATGTCATTTTTATTGAAAAGGAGTCATCAGGATTAATGCCAAAAGGTATAGCTCAGAAAGGCTCCCAGGTAGTGCCTCAAAGAGATGAAAAATGCAGTTTTGTACGGACCCCCCCCTCCATGAGATATATTAGGAATCCAAAAGAAAACACTGGTAAAATTGTTGAGAGAGCAGAATTTCTTTATAACTTTGTCTTTTTCTAGTGATGTATGTCACATGAAAGAAAGTGAAGCCACTTATTGAGAAAAATATTAATTTGAAGTAATTTTTCAAGCTTTTTAATTTTTGATAGAAGTAATTTTCTGAGATTTGGTAGCATTTCAAAAGCATTTTTAAAAAATTACCTTACATAGAAAATGAAGTGTGGATAAAATAAGAGGCCCTCTAAACCTTTCTTTCACCTTCCTCCCGCTCTTCCTCCTCCTTCTTTTTCAGACCATAAGGTAAAAAGAAAAAAACAAGACACAGGAATTTTTCTCAATAGCATGAAACACAACTGCTTAAAAGTGTCAGTTGTCTAAAACTATTTTTTCCACTGAAAGGGCTTGTTTTGGGAAAAGAATGTGAAGGCCATTGGGAAAAAAGAATTTTCAAGAAAAAAAATTATTTGCATTTAACACACAAACCAAGTCTTCACTCATACAAGGATAAAATTCACTTATGTTCATGGACATTTCTATTAATAATTCCCTATTATTTCATAATCACCATGGCTACATCCTCTTAAACCATGGAAGTGTCTACGTCAGAACCAGATCTGTGTTTACTCAGTCATGCTAAAAAATGCAAGTATGTGACAGAAAGTAGGTAATGTTATTACAGACTTAAGTTGGTTAATTTTGTGCATTAATTAGTCTTTTGCTGTATTTCATGGCAGTTTTTTTCCACTGGAAAATAATAAAATTACATTGAAAAGCCCAGTTCTGCAAACCCCTTACACATTTTTAATTCCCATTAATTCCCATTACATGTCATTCAAAGTCAGCTTCCAATATTCTGCAGGACGCATCTTTTAGTTGCTCATGATTTCCTTCAGTGCGAAATATCTGCACCTACATGTTCCGAAATGCAGGATCACAGGCAGAAACTCAACAAAAGAGGAATATTCTCCAGCCTCTGACAGCTGACAGTCACAACTGACAGTATTCCTGGCCCAAAGTGTCTTCACTTTTTATTAACCAAAATGATATTTTTGTTTCAATCTTTTCTATTTAGATTAAAGTGGGAACAGAAAAAGAGATATATGAACCAACAGACCACGTCAATTTACAGATTGAAATGGACCATGCGGGAAAAGTTGCCTTAGCTGTGGTTGATAAAGCAGTTTTTATTCTGAATAAGAAAAATAAGCTTACAGCCAAAAAAGTAAGATATTTGTAAGAAGAAAATATCATATCTACTAGTAAAGCAAAATTTTCCATGACTAACGAGAAGATCAAAATCTAATTTATGTCTATTAATTGATTAAACATTGTTTTGTTAAACTTGAAAATGCTTTTTCTTTTGCAATTTGGGAGCTGTTTAAGATGAATGGTATATTTAAGATGGGGATTTCCATTCTATGGCAGAGTTTAGTAAATTTTTTAAAGTTTGTAAACTTTGTAGATTTAAAAAAGCATTGCTTGAAAGCACTCCCTAACTAAAACCTCCCTTAGCTTTAATCTGTTTCCAAATGCAGCTTGCACCACCAGTTTGTCTTGCTTATGTGAGTCAAAGGCTACAAGAATTTTTCTGATACATGGACAAACCCTTTACAAGCACATACAGCCCATCTGTGCTATTTTATTTGGCAGGTATTTAATGCTATGAATTCGTATGATCTTGGATGTACAGCGGGTGGTGGCGCAAATAGCATTCAAGTTTTTACTGATGTTGGTCTGGCTTTTATATCAGACATGATTCAATCCAGCATTCGGGAAGGTAAGTGTGATCTGCCCTTCCTTTCCTTTAGAAGTTTGTGTAAGACCACTGGAGATCTGGGGAGGCTGATTGCTTTAAAATCAGAAACATTATATTTTGATATTGTAAAATCTCCCTTGCCCTCTGCATTTTTCTTCTGTTCTTCCACTGGATGATGGCAGCTCAGCTATCCCAGGTGGGGGCTGCTTCTCCTTTGGTGACCATCTCAGCTGGGGCCAGGCAGCACTTGGCTAGGGCTGGAACATTTGTGGATCTCTCAAATTGTGGGTCTTGTGTGAAGAAGATGTGTCATAATACAGGTCTCCATAAATGATGGGAATGATCAGGTTGTTCCTGTCATGTTATCATGACCAAGCACTTCTGTTCTGCCTTCCCAGGATATAAATGCCTCCAGGGTACCAGAAGGCAGAAGAGATCTTTGGATTTTCAGAAAAAAATGTCAGGAATTGGTATGTCTGCTCGTGTGGGTGGCCTGAAGGTCTAAGCAGGGGAGGCAAAGGGATCTGTCTGGGATATGGGGGGCAAGAAGCGATGGCAGAGTAAAGGGTACCAAGATACTCTTAGTCCCAATTCTTGCGTTAACTGACATAACCCAGGACAAGTGTGTGTACTATGCTTTTTGACCTGAGGTATCATTCATCAAAACAGCTCAAAAATAACCCAAACTAAAAAAACCCAGAAGATGGCTGCAAATTGAAACTAATCCACCACTTTATAGTCCCAAATGTGAAGCATTTCTACTAGATAACATGTCATGTCATCAGTCATGGCTTTTCAAAATGACTCGTATGGTCAGAAAATGTTTTATAGATCCTAGTTTTTCCTTGATACTCTGCTTTGAAGTTGTGCCAACATTGGGACTTTTTGCTTCAATTAAGAGAAGATTTGCATTAGTATTTGGTATAACTTGAGGACAAAAAAAAGTTTATGCAAATTGTTAATTCCTTCCCAGAAGACAGGAAGGCTTGGAGCTGTATTCTTCTTCGCTTTTGAAATCAGGCTCCTTATTCCAGAAAGACAACACGGCCATGGCTATTTCTATTAAGATATCTAACTCCAGCATGCCAAGGAAATATTTTTAATTCATAGTCTGACTCAAGAGAAATCTTAGAACAGAATATCTAAGATGCTATAGAGCCTGCGCTCTCCTCCAGTTTTGGTGGACTGTTTCTAGGATGGAGAGCAGGTCCTAGGCTGAAGATTGACTGTTGCAATGGAAACAAATGTTAATGGCAAAGAACGACAGGAGTGAGTGTCATGAGCATCTTACACCTAGTGCGCCTTACAACACTAATTCTGGGCTTTAATTCTATTGCAGCCAGCAGATACCAAAACACTGATGTACAAAAATGCTGCCAAGATGGAATGAAGTTAAATCCCATGAGGTTTCCTTGTGCGAAAAGGCTGGCAAAGGTGTCAGGCTCCCACGAATGCAGGAGGGCATTCCAGGACTGCTGTGAGAAAGCCACAGCCCTCCGGAAGCTGGCGAGGCAGAGGAGCAGAGTGGGCTTGGCACGACGTAAAGAGCAGTGGCAAAATACACTGCCACTTTTACCCTTCTTGTGGGGGCAGGGGAAGCTCAAGGGGCATTTTTGTGCTGTGGGGATGGGGAGGAAGCTTTCACATCAGCATTTCAAAGATCCCCAGTACAGTGCAACAGCCACACAGCATTGCATCTTCACACCTGCGCACTGGGATGGGGGAGTGGGGTGGGATTACTTCTTGAGGTGAGAAAAGACAGGAATCACTCTAGCCACTGCTGGCCCCTCCAGTCTTATGGAGGAGCTGTTGGCCCCTGCCCACACCCCAGAGAGGCCACAGACAGCAGAGCAGGGAAGGGTTGGTTGAAGAGCAGGTTGTCTGCATTTAGGGCTCTAAGTGGTCTCAGATTTATGACTATTTTATTACTGGTACTACTATTATAACACCCAAGTACCTTCAAAATGCTCTGTCATGAGAAGGGGACACTTTAGATAGGAATAATTTTGTCTCTCTCTTCCTTTCTTCTCCCCAAAGTCTCTCTCTGGACACCCACATTACATGTTACCTCATGTTACCAAAAAAAAAAATTACTTTGCATCACAAATGACCCCATTCTGATTGAAATTTCTGCTGCCATTTCTCACAGATTCCCCCTTTCATCCTCTGCCTGTCACAAGTATGGGACAGTGGGAACATCTTTGCTAGCCTTACTAAACGGCACTTATTTCTCCTTTGATAGCATATAGTCACTGAAGTTGGAAAGAGGAACTATCTTTTTGTTCAATGACAAGCTGTGGTCATTGCTTCTCTTTTTTCAACATTTTTCTTTAATGTACAAGATGAAACACAGATGAAATCTTTTCGTTCAGAGCATTTTTTGTGCTCTGACAAGCTGACTCCCTGCAAGACACTGTAAGGTCAGCAGCCAAAGCCTTCCATAAAGAAAGCTCACTCCTGTTTTGCAGGACACAATGAACATGAAGAACTGTTTGATGAAACCTCTATCAGCTTGCGCAGTTATTTTCCTGAGACCTGGTGGTGGAGTTTTGAAGAAGTGGAAGGCCCTGGAAAGCATAGGTACTGTGATGCCTGAATAGGTGAATATGTTTAAATTTGTACTGTCAAATGTATTTAAATATCAGCTTTATGTAGTATCTGATGCAGTGGATTTCAGAATATTTGCAAGTACTTTGTCTCCAAAATGAAGGGAGCATGATTTTCCTTTACAATACTCAAACATCATCAAATTACAATGTTTAAGTTTTATACATGCCTTCTAATACATTTTATTTTGTGTTATTTAGTGTAAAAAACTTTGCTCCTGATTCCATAACGACCTGGGAAGTTCAGGCAATAAGTATATCTCCTGAAAAAGGTATAAATATTGGGGGGCTTTTTTGTCTGTATCGATGAAGAGAGAATGTGTATTTTTTAAAAGAGAGATACAATGTTATGTTGACGGAATAAAATAGTCTGTACTGAAGAAAACATAGAGTGTTTTGATCATGATATTTACTTCTCTCTTTTATGCCATGTTAAAGTCCAACTAGAAGTTTAGGTGTAGATTTATATTTATAATAGCAACGTGGAGTAGAGTTTCAAGGATGATGGATCATACAATCAAAACTTTTATTTTTCCACTCTATAAAACACTTTGTTTCAGCTTCCACATGGCCAGGAGGCTACACAAAAGGTAGCAGTAGTAACACCACTTTTCTTTGAGTAATTCTGGGATCAAGTTCTGGCTGTCTCAAAGGATGGAAATCTGTGTCCTCTAAGGCAGAGAAGAGCAGCAGGAAAGCAGCAAAGGTCCATCAAGGGCTGGATGCCAGAGAGCCCAGGTTTCAGGTTCTGCTCCCTGGGCGCTCCTAGGAGTTGATGAGGACCATGCAGGATGGACAAAGGGTCCATCTGGTACTCCCCCTTTGGAAGGGGAGGCTCATCCAGGGGTGCAGTGATGGGCACAGAGTTTATTTTCAGAAAGCAGGGAAAGAACATTTTGTTTTAAACATGGCCTTCACAGGAAATCTGGGCCACATTTCACTCACAAAAAATACAAACACTCCTGCTGAGTTTTACCTGTTGAAAACCACGGCAGTGACTCCAGAGGGTAAGCCATCTGTCCCTGAGATAGGTCTCCAGTACAGATGAGTTTAAATGAGTTCTGAGTATGCATGTTTTCCTCTTCTGCTCTTGACCTCAGAGGAGCCGAGGCATTGAGTGTTGATTAGATATTTAACTTCTATCAGCTGATGCTAAGTGTGTAATTCTCAATTCTAATTGTTTTGTCTTTTTTCTCATCCCAGGGTTCTGTGTAGCTGACCCCCACACCTTTACAGTTTTCAAAGACTTTTTTGTGTCTCTGAGATTACCGTACTCAGTCAGACGACACGAGCAGCTAGAAATAAAAGCAGTGATTTACAACTACCTGCCCAGCGATCTCCAGGTAGCGTTATCAACATCTGCTGCCCCTTGCATGCCCTGCTAGCTAGATCTGTAGTTTTGTAATAATTTAATGGAAGTTACCTGGCCACCCTTCAGTGCCCCCCTACAGCCCAGACATAATGCTCCCATCTTGAAAGTTTTCCCAAGAACAGGATCCAGTTCTATTTGTTAATCAAACTTACTGTATAAAGCAGATTTCATTCACCATGTTACATAGCCATATCCTTTGTTTGGTTTTGGGTACATCTTCCCCTCCATTTAAGCAATCAGTTGTTTGTTTGCTGCCTGCTGATCTGGGCAATATCCAGCTGCTAATACTGATATGTGCTGACACTCCATACGATACAGAGGTAAATTATGAGCACACCATCCAACATGTCATTGTGCATACAACACAAAGCCACTTTTTGTCTTCGTGTGACTCCTGTGCAGTCCTGCACATGGCCACAGCTGTCACTGGGCTTAGGGCCTCCACACTCCTAAGGCTGATATTTTTTTTTTCACTTCTTCCCATCTCCCCATCAGCTGTTTGGCCATCTGAACTGCATTGAATCGTGTAGAGCTGGGATGTATAAAAATGTACTATCCTTCTTCTTTCACTGTGGTTCAGGTATAGGCCAAAACTCTGTTGTAAGTTCAGTGTAATGAATAAATGTTAGCTGATTTACAGCCCTAATTAATAGAGCTGAATGCTAACAGGCCATGGGGTCACGGAACAATTTACTTTGGAAGGGACATCCAGAGGTATTTTCACAGTGCAGTGATGCGCTAGGACTGATCCTGGGCATTGCACTGTCCCCGCAGGTGACAGTGAAGATGGATGCGGTGAAGGGGCTGTGCACTGCAGACACAAAGGAGAAGGCTGTGCAGCTGTCACTGCTGGTTAAGGGGAACTCTGCCACACCAGCCTTCTTCTCAGTCGTCCCTCTGGCTGTGGGAGAAATTCCAATCACCATCACTGCTTTCGACCGGGACTCTGGGCACAGTGATAGGATCAGGAAGAATCTCAAAGTTGTGGTAGGTATAACTAATCGAGGGCTGGCACTTCACAAATATGTGCTTGTCCTCAAATACAACGTTCACAGGTAAACAAGGTGGTTGTATTGATTATTTAATACTTTAGGTCTCTTTCAAAATTATAAATTATAAAGGAGGAGTCTTTTAGAAAAAATTACTTTTCAAGTGCCAACACAGCCTCATTACAGTATCCAAGTCATCCATTGAGATCTCTTTTCTGCCCACATAAAAAGTGCAAAATATGAATTCTAGCCCCCCTGATGTCAGGGGATAACCATATAGGTAAGGATAAGACACAGGATGCTGGGAACTTGCTCTTGTTACAGGCTACAACTTTTGTAGATATAGACACAACCTTGGAGTTAAATGTTACACCAAAACACTAAAAGTAACTGTAAAAATAGCTTTATTAAAACTGAAACTGTAGGAAGAGGGATGTGAGGAATCAGAAAGAAAAAGGTTAAAGTCTTACACCCAAGATGTACTCAGAATTTGATGGATTTCATACATGAGAGGTTTACAGACATGCGTGCCTCTCTGAACTTTAATTCATGCGTCACAAAGCTGAGAATAAATTTGAAGTTTAATTTTGGGGGATTATTTTTGGTTAAAGGAATTTCATCCAGAGAAATGTTTTAATAGTAACACAAAAACATCAGTAAAGTTTATTAGTATTTCAACTGGAAAATTGAAATTCTAATTTGAAGGCTGAGTTTTACCTAGAGAGAAATCTCCCTTCAAGATCACTTATTTGTGCCACCTGCTGGCCTAGTGCTTGGGCGGAGCTCAGGGGTTTCGTGCAGCTTAATTTCAGGTGTGAGTTCTTGTAAAGGTTTTGACTTTTCTTTCCTTTATTGTGCAGGCTGAAGGTGTTTTACAGAAAGAAGAAGAGACCATTTGCATTAACAGTGGCTGTAAGTTACACAAAAGGGTTAGATCCATATGAGGTTTGGGGTAGGAATGAGGAGTGAATGATGGGTGCAGTGAAATACTCCTTAATGCACTGATGTTCCTTTGGTTAACCAGAACTTGTCAGAAATCTCTCCATCCAATACATAGCAAAATACTCNAAGGTTGGATTCTAAATCTTTAGAATTGATTGATTTTACTTTTGTTTTCCAAGGAATCATTCTTTAAATATTAACTGGGCATCTATTTAATTTAGTAATGGGTCTTGAAAGATACTAAAACCAAGTTTTGTTTCAAGTCTAAAATATTGCTAAAGATTAAAAATTAAATCAGTTTTATAAAGACAAGTATTTTTTTCATAAATTTCCATTTAACATTTCTGATAAAATTTCTGTCATAATTTCCATCTGCTCCAAGATGTTCGAGGAAAAGTATATTCTAAAATTACATTGTATGCTGTTTATTTTTTTAAAGTCTGGATGTAGATATCTATTTATTGTTTATTTACAGTGCAGTCCCATACAGTGGACCTGAACAAACCATCTAATATGGTACCGGGTTCTGATAGCCACGTGTTAGTTAGCCTGAAAGGTAAATGTAATTTTTTTGTCAACATCTTCTCCATAGGTGACAAGGGACAGGCCCCTCTGTGCTGCTCATTCCTGCATGGCAAGTCTCTATTCTCTCCTAGTTTTAATGTTATGACTCAAATGGTTTGTGCTACTTGACCAGGTCATAAAGCAAAACATCCCCAAGGTTGATCCAGTAGCTTTTTATCTTTCTAATTACTCCTTCTTACTTATAGTGGTTGTAACAGCTTTATTAGATCCATCCTTCCTCACTGTGCTTGATTAACATTTTGGGGAGACCTGAGGTGAAGGGAAGAGTTGGCCTTCTCTAATAACCCCACATGGCATGTAGGTCTGTAGAAATCTGTTTAGATTTCAGAAATAAGGATACCACACACTGATATATAAGTTCTGGAGAGTTTGATTTTTCTGAAGAGGAGATATGTACAGTTTTATATTCATTTAATCAAATACAGCTGTAGACATGCATATATATACTCATGCATACATATTATAAAAACACCTATTAGCAACTACTGTTATTAGTGATAAATACTTTTTTTTCCCCCCAGAAAATATGAAATAATGCATTTGTGACACCAAGAGTATTGGCTTCCGTTTAAAACCCCTGTTCTAAAGTACAGGGATCTTCGAATTTGTCAAGTTATAAAATTGCAGAGAGGAAAAAAACCACATAAAATGTTTGGCATGATTAATATAATCTTTTTATCCCTCTGTGGGAGGATCTGGGCTGGTTTGACAAAACTTTTCCAACCCAAACCTGATACACTAGTTTTTCCCCTTTTCCTCGCTTCCCTACCTCCAGTAGCCTCAGGATTCTTTCTCCTTCATATTTCTTCACTGTGCCAGCCTCCTTTCTCTAGCTTTCTCAGAGCCTGGCACCTCATCCTTGCCCTTCTTCAAAGAGCTTTATGAAGTCCTAGGTAGCTAAAATGTTTAATAGCGAGGAGTATCAGGCCATGTTGGAATGTCAGCCTGTAGTTAGGATCACCTTTCTTCATGTTACACCAATCAGTTATAAATAAGATACGTGCTACGACTTTGTTTTTTGCAACAGGGAATATTATGGATGAGTCTGTTGAAAATTGTCTGAGTCTCAGTGGAGTCGAGAAGCTGATTCAGGTGCCCACAGGCTGTGCAGAGCAAACGATGGTGAAAATGGCCCCTGCAGTCTATGCTATTGAGTACCTGGATGCCAGCGAGCAGTGGGTGAACTTCAACCCCGAACGGAAGCAGGAAGCCATCAGTATGATTGAAAAAGGTACGCAGAAAAAAACAAAGCGAGATAAACCAACCAAAAGCCAAAGGATGAGATCTTTGTTACCCGTTTTGTTGCCCAATATCTTATCACAGCCACACAGAAATGCCCCTGACACTCTGCAGGCAGACAGACGTGAGAGACAGAACTGGTGAGGAGGGCTTAGGAGACTAATTGCCAACATCTGACACTGGATGATATTGATATTCATGGTCCTAAATCTCTGGCCTAATTTAGAAGTAGAAAGTAAAATCTGAGCCCATCAATGAAAATTCTTTTCAGAGTAAACGGATAGCAAACACCTGTTGCTCATTCCCTCCCAGTGTTCAAAATCAACCAAGATAAGTCGTATCCCATGGATCACAGACAGGGCTTAGGATGGCCAGCTGGGATGTAGGCATCTCTGTCCATGGCTGTTGAGAGGAGTATGACAAAGGAAATTCCCAGTGCTAATCATGACACAGACACTTCCCTTCCACACTCCTGTATTCATCATTACATAAGCTACAATGACTTCCACAGCCTTGGGCCAACCCAGGGAGGGAGGTTCCCTGGGGAGAGGACTCCTGCAAGTCTGCTTCTAGAAGACTCCACTCCAAGAGATGATCCAAAGCTGGTATTAAATGTACAGCAAAGCCAGGACCATGGTATGTGGAAATGTTCCAGCCCACAGGAACGAACACAGGGAGTTGTCAGTGCCAGAGCAGGTACAGCTGCTCTTTCTAACTGTAGAGTCGTGCTTGTGACATAAAGCAATATAATGCACATGTCATTGTGATATTCAGACATGAGACACTCCTTTCATCAGTGAAAAACAAGTGTATAAATACAGAAAAAAAACATGCTAGTAGTTGCTGTGTGAGGGTTTGCCTATTTATTCAAGACTGCCAAAAGTGTCACGAGATCACTAATCAGTGTTTGGTATTATCAGCATCATTTAGTCCCTACATTATGCTTTTATTTATTCTTACTAAAGTTCATCAGTGTAGAAAATGAGTTGTGTGGCTATGACACAAACTTTATCAAGATAATAGCAGTCAAGATCAGAGGCCCTAACTCATGCTTTCAAAGAGTGTGTCTGACCCAGTAGATAATGTTCTGTATACTTCTTGATTCAATGCACCCTAAAGTGAAGAGCTTGAAAAGCTGTCAATAATGGGAAATAATTTCCCAATATTCACTACACATGAAATGTTTTGCAACCATAGGTATCTGCAGTTTTCAGGTTGTCTTCATGGCTCAATTAAGTCAAACAAGACAGAGGACCTTCTACCCCTAGTGACTTTTCTGTGTCAAATTCTGCTGACCCAGTCATTTCCTCCTTAATGCCCCAGTGAACACCTCTATGAACTTTTCCACCAATCGATACAGAACATGTCCATGTTAATATGAGTGATACAGGAAAATGCCCAATAAAAATGGGTGTTCTCTGAACAGTTATGTGCTCTCTTCTTCATGCAGGTTATACTAGACTGCTTGAATTTCAGAAGGAGGATGGCTCCTATGGAGCATTTAAAACAACCCCGAGTAGTGTATGGTAAGTGATTTTTTTCCCCTGGGTTTTTATTTTTGTTTATTTGCTTGGGTTTTTTTCTAAGTTACCTCTATTATCATTTGATAATTCAGTTTTTCTTTGGTGATGGATTTTGAAAATCTGGTGGATATGGTGTTGCCTACGTACTTTTGTCATGAATAATCAGCCACAAAACTCTCTGAACATGTTCAGTCCTTGGTGAAAGAGATTTATACTGAGTCATTGATTATTTTGCATTCACCACAGCATAGAAATATTCATGCTGATGTCAAATAATAACTCACTAGGTTCCAGTGGGTGCACTGTATTGAATATGAGTCTGTGCATAAAATTAGTATGTCTGTTTTCCTGTCAATATAGTCTTCCATAAATATCTGTCACCATGAGTTTGGAAAATTTTCTTTTGCACAGGTTAACTGCATTCATTGTAAAAGTACTCACAAGGAGCAGAGAATACTTTAGTATCCAAGACAGTCACGTTAGCAACTCGATTTCCTACTTGGTTAATCAACAGCAGGAAGATGGTTCATTCCACGACCACCACCCCGTAATGGACAGGTCGATGCAGGTAGGTCATCTGTATTTAGAAAAATTTTTTGCCCATTTAGGGCTAATAGGGATTGAAAGTAATATTGTCAGTTGTTGAGTAACAAGAAATGTATCTAAATAAAGTAAATCTGTAATGTAAGTACAAAATCTGTAATGCAAAATTAATTTGTTAACAGGTTTGTTGTGTCAGAGATGCATAGCAAGCCCTTCACCACCTTTATCTTTTTATCCAGTCTTGGATAATTTTTTCATCTATGCCTATAAAGCACTTAGAAAATTAATTCTGAAGTTCATGTTTGATAAAAATGTAAACCTTTTATTGCCAAAGGCAATAGAGTGTAGAATTGTAATTTAGTTTCGAAGGGGCATCCAGAAGTCATCTAGTCCAAATGTTGTTCAAAACAATTCTAGTTATATCAGATTGTACAGAGCCATGTCCGGTTGAGTCTCGAGTACCTCGCAGTCTGTCTGGGTTACCTGTTTCAGTATTTCACCCTTCCTATGGCGAGAAAAGAAAACGTTAACACTTAATCAGAATTTCCAATTGCATATTTTGGTCTACACATCCTCTACAACTGTCCAGAAACACAAAACTGTTATACTGTCCATGAATTTAGACTAGGAAAATAATGTGTATCTTCTAAAACTCATTGAAAATGCAGTGTAGCAACCATTTATGAGAAACTATGCATTAATATTATTAATGATCTGTGTCAAAAAACTAGCGGGGCTTTCACCCTCAAATCCAGTTTCACAGTTGATATAACACTTTTGGGGATAAAGAAACAAATAGCTCAAGGATTGGTCCAAGGGTTTTGGTTTTTTCTGATCTATGTTCAAGCTGTGATAATCTTCTATTTTACATATACTTCAAGAGCTTTCAGGCAAAGAAAGCTAATGAGGGCACTGTGTTTACTTTAGATCATTTCTTATCCCTCTTATTGATAGTATTGGTGTTTGAATGCCTTTAGAGAAGAAAAATTCTGTGTGCAAGATAGAGTGCTCCTAACTGTGTAGGAAGCAACAAAGAAATTAAAAGAACTCCATTCCACTAATGACTGGAAATTAAAGCCATGCATATTTCAATGAGAAATTGCAGATTTTTAGATGTAAGATAAGTAACCAAATATCTGATTATCAACTGAAGAGCATGGTGGATTCCTGACCTCTTACATTGTTTAATGCACACTGGCTGCCACCATAGAAGATATACTTCAGATGGGCACACACTATTGAGAAAAACTGAAAGTGACAGCTATACGGTACTTGGTCAGATGGTTTGCAGAGAAGATCCTTGACTTCACAGAAAGTGATTTTCTAGATTTAGCCACAAGGGCATAGATGCACTAATAACTTTTCATGTTTCATCTTTCAGGGTGGCATTAAGTCAGCAGAAGAGGATTTGGCCATGACAGCCTTTGTAACCATAGCATTGCAGCAGACCCTGCATGTCTACCAGTCACCTGGTGTGGTACGAAGCCTGAGTCTTTGAGCCTGAAGGCTAAATATGCACAATTGCACATTGCACAATGGCATATCCACCCTACTATCTGTCAGAGTACTGCAAGTGAGGAGTTTAAAATCTGCTTACATCTGTGGTGGACAGGAAAAATGCCATGGTCTAATGTACAACAAGGTGTTTCGAGCTACACGGTGCATCATCAATGGCTTTAATCACTAAGCAAATATTATTACAATGGTCTTAAAAATTACTACAGTAAAGTATTCTAATTTCCTAGTACTCTTGCTAGCAGTAAGAGTTAGTAGGTGTCAGTGATCTTTACAAATGGATCCATTCTGTTTTCACAGGCACGAGTGATTACAGGAGCTGTGGCTTACATGAAAAATCAATTTTCAAGAAATACTGACTGCTATTCTACAGTCATCACTGCTTATGCTCTGACACTTGTTCAGCCGGATAGAGAAGAGGCCCAGTTTGTGAAAGAAAAATTAAGGGGCTGTTCTTCTTTTGATGAAGGTATTGGTAACCGTCCTTAAAAATCCCTTTAGAAAGCACTTTTCCAAATTGAAACACTCTGAGCACACTTATATGGACAAAACAAATTGAAGCAAATGAAGAACAATTAATTTTATACAACTGTGCATACACCTGTGTAACACATTTAATTATTTAAATTTCATAATTAAATAATTCAATGTTTGAAATTTTAATATGTAATTTTAATAATTAATATCACTATGAAGTGACAGCATAGTGAAGCTTGGATCATGATCTAGTCTGATACTAGAATTGGAACAAAACCACAGCAAATATAGTTTATGTTTTCTGCTTCCGTTGGGAAGAAAGAAAAATCCAAGCCAAATGAGAAAGAAGAAACTTCGGGTGAGAAAATAGCAACATATTGGGAGTATTCCAGACTGGACTTGTGGTCACAAGGGAAGGTGTCTCTTCCAGCCCCCCCTGCTTTCAAAGCCCCCCACCCACTCTGAGTGCTTCTTTCCAGCTCCCCATGGATGTCACCTCTTTCCCCCACAGTGTGTGGCTGTGGCGACTGCTGAGTTAGTTGGTTGTGTGGCCGCCCCACCATCCTATTAATTCCTCCCAGTATGTTTGGTAAATACATTATGGCTTAATAGCCCCGGTTTAAACACAGGGAATATGGTTCCCCTTAATCAAGGCTGGATTTGTGGCTATAATTAATACTAATAAGTTTGAGGCACCACCAGACACAATGCTACCACTCCATCCAATGGACATCACTGTACAATGGGATCATTAGACTATGACGGCTGGAGAAGTCAAAATTTAAAATTGTGAGGTTCCTTTTCCATTATCTTTGCTTCCCAACTGATTTGTTTCTCTCATGAAAGCATCTGTGTCTTGTGGTTCTGCAGCTCTTTGACATGAAATATCTGCTGTGTCGAAAAATAACAGTATTTGGCCAACATCTCCACCAAGGGATTAAAGATGAAATTATTCTTGCAGCAAAGCAGCAGCGTTATTGGGGAAATGGCAACAACGCAGTCTCGGTGGAAACCACTGCCTACGCCCTGCTCCAAACCCTGCTCCTGGAAGACATGGAATATGCAAGGCCAATTGCTGCATGGCTGACAGAAAAAAGGAACTACGGCGGAGGGTACTGCTCCACACAGGTGCCTGACCACTAGCTCAGGGGGAGACTTAAGGGGAGGGAAGGAAATAAAAGCCCCATAAAGACTTTTTCATTAATATTTCAAGGCATTGTAACAGTTTTCAACTTTTTTGTGTAAGAGTGACTAAAGATTTTGGGTCGTTAATTAACAATGGGCCAAAATAAAATGGTTAAATGGCCGCAAAGAAGATTCTTTGTCTTCATGAAGAGGTATGATAATCTAAGGTCAGAACTCCAATGGGTTTACAAATTTAGTGCTATAAGAAGAAGCTGAGAAATTAAATTAATGGCCTGTGCAAGTAGGAACGGACGAATACAGAAGAACTTCAAAGCAGCAAAAAGCTGAATTCAAGACGACTGATAATGTCATCTAACACTTTGTTGAAATAACCTGGCACAGCCGCTAGTTTTTTGCTTTTCTTTCTCACCTAGGACACAGTGGTGGCCTTAGAAGCTCTGTCAGCATTCAGCATACAGACACTGAACACTGCTTCCACTGACCTGACCGTCAGGCTGGGAACACCTGGCAGGAAAAACTACTACAGCATTGTTCTGACTGATGCTCATGAAGAATTTCAGAAGCAGATAGAGGTACACAACCATTGGTTGTTTTGAAGTTTTTTTTTCCCCACAAAGAGGAGAAATTGAATCATCTGGCCTAGGTTTTCTCATGTTAAGCAACCATGATGTAGCTGGTTTATATTACCTTGAAATAATTTTATCTGTTAAACAACAAAATCCTTTTAAAGTAAACAAAACAAAAAAACCCACCCAAAAAAACCCCAGAAAACAAACAAGCAAAAAAACCCCAAAACCAAAAAACCAAAAACCCCCAAAACAAAACAAAAAAACCCTGAAACAAGCAAAAAAAAACCCAAGAAAACCCAACCAAACAAAAAAAATTCCCAAAAACTAAAACAAACAAACAACCAAAAAAAAACCACACAAAACAAAAAAACCCACCAAAACCAGCAGGTGCTTAGCAGCACATCTGAGGGGTGCTTTCCTGACTCTTTGAGGACTTTGGTGATGTGAACCTCTCCCAGTAGTGAAGAACAGTCAGGACCCCAAGTCTTTCTGGGGAATGAGGAAGAAGGGGAATATTCTGATCTTCAGTGTGCTGAGAACTGTGAAAATGTGAGATTCAGAATAAGAAGGAGAAAGTGAAGTTGGTAAAATATGCCTATGGAGCCCTAAAATAGCAGAGAAAGGTGCACCAGCTCAGCACATTTAAAACCTCATGAAACTTGAGGTCTCATAATTCTTTCCATAGCTCAAAGTTTTCCCTAAACAAATTTGGAGGGAAAAAGGCATAAAAGACTGTGAAGATGACAGGAATACAACAGATCAAATTTTGAGCACAGACTAAATACCTTTTTTTTTCCCCTTGGTTTGCAGTTTGAACTTGGGAGAAAACTTGAAGTATCTGTACACGGCAAAGGAAACGGGACAATGAATGTAAGCTGTAAATTCAAAATCCAGAGTTGCACTGGACATCTTTTAATCTTTTTTTGAAAACGAGTTGAAAAATTACTTGCCATGGTCTCAGCCTTTGTGTTCCTACCTCCAAAACTCTAAAATTTGTAGCCTAAAGCCTGTCCTTAGGGACAGTCAATTTTTCCTGTCTTTAACTTTATTAAATCCATGTAATGTCAGTGCTGACAGAGACAAGTGGAGTTTGAAAGACCTCTTTATGGTTGGTAATGGAGAGTTATCTCAAAGGAGTCCCACACCATTTGTGAATTGCACATGGGACCTGCATACACCTGTGACAGTCCTTTGTGACCAGACTGTGTCACTGGGGGCTGGTGTTTCTCTCCACACTCCCATGTCCCACCACCATGTGTAGAAGTCCTGGATGCATAAGTGCCTTGTCACTGAGATTATATTTTTAGTGGCTTGCTGTTTGTGTATTCATCTTAGATATTAAAAATGTACTGGTCACCTGAGCTGAAGAACAACACCTGTAATGATTTGGTTTTGACAGTAGAAGTGGAAGGGAGCCTTAAGTACTCTGGTGAGTGAAAAGGGCAGGGGTTGGGTCTCAAAGGTGGAACGTTTGGCCAGCTGCTAATGCTGCTCCTTAGCTTTCCAGCCTTGGAAAGTGGGAACAAATGAATGAAACAAGGCAAGAGAGAAGCCTCTGAACTCTGCCTACCTATTGTTTCATTTAGCTTATTATTCTTATTTTTGAATAGTATAATAACTATCTGAGTGACTGTAGGTGCAGCAAGTACTTAACAGTAACACAGGTATAATTAGAAACTCATTTTGAGAAATGGGAGCTGAACTCCCTTCCAAGAGGAGAAAGCCCAGCTCAGTTCCCTGGCTAATAAGTGACGTACCACATGGGCTTAAAACTCTTTGAGGCAGATCTGTCACAGGTTTTCCATATGAGCAAGAATGTCTTTTCCATCCCCTGAAGTGTGCATTCATCATCATCTCTGCCTCATCTTTTTTCTCTTTGAATTGTTAACTTTTGGAGAGAGGTATTGTCCTTTACATATTTATGCATAGCCTAAACCCCATTCTTAACTACATTTGTTAGTTATTCTTATTATAGTTTTTCCTAAAATTCTATCTCTGCATTGGAAACACTGAGACAGCATACAGTGAACTGTTATAAAACTCACAGTGATGGCATGTCTGCCCACTGATATTTATCATTATACCAAGAGGAGCCAAATCACAGGCAAATTGTGCATGGCTGACCATGTCTCTCACCTCCAGAAGCTGAATACTCTGATGAAGACAATGATTATGAGGACTTGACTACTGCAGGAAACAGCACAATTGAGATGCTGTCTGAAATGGATTGGTTTGATATCCGCAGCAGAAGAAAAAGGGATGTGACCACTCCCAGCAAAACAGAACCCTTGGAATATAAAGTCTGTGTCAGGTAGGTCTGCAAGATCAGCTCTTCATTTGTTTCTAATTCTTCTTGGTGACCCTCTTCATATCCAAAACTCAGCATCCAACCTAGTGATATTCTGTGAGTCTGCATAGGCTGTGAGTGTTTCCACACAATGTATGAAGTTTATTTACATGGCTTACATAGACTTCAAATGTCCACTGGAGATTCTGCCCCATCAGACTCTGGGGAGGCTCTAAAGCTGATAAGCTAATCATTTGAAAGAAATATTTTATTTAAAAAATCTAAATACATCTGGAATTAAGTAATAATGCATTTATAGAGTTTCATTGCTTTCTGGAGAGATGCTGTTACTTCCTTTGTGGTCACACTTTGGCCTCATAAAAATAGAAAGGATGACTGCTGCTGTCTGGAAGAGGAGACAGATGGGATATTCTGTTGTGACAAGAAGTTGGCAAGGGTAGAGGTAGTAAAAAAGAAATCCTCCCGTGAAATGTAACACTGAAAGACTTATCTTTTCTCCCATTTACAGTCTGGCATTGGTCTCAGAAACAGAAATTTGTGGCTATCCTGGGTTCCCCTCCTAGAGAGGAGCAGGATGGCAGAAGCAGGTTTTGCTCCCCAGTAGAATTTTGGTTGTCCACTGGCTTTGGCAAAGCCCTGAAGATGGTGGTTTTACGTCCCCTCCCAGACATAAAAAACGTCAGGGGAGGACTGAAGTTATCCCAATTCCCAAGTTTCACTCTCCCTCATTAAGCACATATTCAGTGTTTTGTGTACTGGCCAAAGCACCACTTTCCCCATTAATTGCTGAGTTACATTTATCAGCTATCAGCTCCACTGTTCTGCAGCACTGCTCTGCTGGGTGTTAGAGTGAGGCTTAGGCAGTAATGTGAAACTCCTTGCAGTTAAGACATGGGAGAAAAACTGAAGGCATGACTTACATCACTATTCTTCTTCCCTACACTGTGGTGCACCCCTTATGGGAAAGGGAGAGTGCCAAAATAAAAATTGCTGAAGTACAACTAAGTGCATGTGAAATATCTCATGTCAAGACAGCCTGCGTGAGTGCACAGCAGCTTCATTTTCCAGCAATGACACAACTATCTGATTTTTGAGAAGGTGAAAGCAGAAAGATTGGAAATCCAATACATATATTTAATGGAAAATTACAGCAATGAGGATTTTTGCCTCAGACAGCAAAGGCAATGTAAATTTGACTTAGTCCATGAAAAAAATTGGAGAAATTCATTTCCTATGTCCACTTTGTAGGTAATAGACAACAGAGACTTTGTCAGTGCTGTTTACTTCCCTGTCCTCAACAATGCTTTTAAAGTGGGATGAACTGTCTTTTTCAGGTGATTTTTTTTGCCTATCAGCTCTAAGGAAAGTCTGTATGAAAAGCTCAGGCAAGGCGCTTGGGTTTTGGATGACTATTTGAATACTTTAGATGACTCATTTTACCTTGTGACTCTTAATGAATTAGGCAGCTAATTTTCAAATTAAAATCCACTTAGGGAAGTTAAATGGAGCAGAATGTTTTGCTTTACCTTTAGCAAGCCTGAAGAGCCAAATTCTTCAAAGCAACCTGGCTGTTCAGTGCAGGTGTTCACTGCTGACCATCTCCCGTATAAAGGTCCACAGGTTCCAAAGCACCAAAGATGTCCCTGGTTGATCTCACTCTGCTGAGCGGGTTGGAGCCTGACACAAAGGAACTTGAACAGGTTAGAAACACACTTTTCTGTGCAACCCTTTTACAGACCCTTTAGAAAATCAGTCTTTCAGAATCTTTCCAAAAAATCCATCGAATAAACACATGAAATCAGATTTTGGATAGACAGACTTTCATTATTCTCATTCTGATGAAAATATTTTCTGAATGTATACAAGAAATGCAAAACTTGTGGTAAAGAGTAAACCTTCTTAGGCCCCTTGTAATAGAAATCAGGGCAAGGCTCAGGAGGGCACTAATGTGCCTCTCCTTGCCACGTATCGCTGTCCTGTGGCACGCCAGGACAGTTCATCCTGTGTTTGCAGGGCGGAAGGCCAGCAGGCTTTTAGAGGTGGTTGGCAGCAGGGCACAGTGACAAGGAGAGGGGGCACAGCACTCTGAAAACGTGTCTACGAAGTTTTGGGTTCTGGAGCCTGCTCGGTTGAGGGAGGTGTGCTCAGTTTTGTGCTCTCAGGGACTGTCTCCTTTAGGGAGGAAGAAAGAGGGCAGAATAAAGCAAGCAGCTGAACAAAGAAAACTAGAATATGGAGGGTGGTAGAAAAGGTATTCCTGTTCTGCCAGGGGGTTGTTCTGATTTGTTTGTTTCTCTGTTTTCCTGCAGCTGGTGACGGCTTCAGACCGGTACATTCAGCACTTTGAGTACAAGGAAGGGAGGGTTTTGCTCTACTTTGGTGAGGTAAGCAAACCCAATGATTTTCTAATCCCTGTCATCTCAGATAGCATGTAGACTTTTAAAAATCTGATAATTGTATTTTTCACACTCCATTACCTTTTGGTAATTTTTGTCATTTATTTATTATTGAACTGCTCAGTGGAAAGAACAGAGGAAGGGAAGAAGGGAAACACACCTTCATCTTCCACCTTTCTACATCCCAAGAGATGCAGTTCATATTCAAGATTTGACCTTTGGCCCAAGAAAAAAGAGAAATCCTCTCCCTCTCTAGCCAAGAAGGGATGCTTTTCATGCATGATAACAAAAGTGGTGGTCCACTGGTGGTCCTGTAAATTCCACATGGACATCTTGCATGTCAAGACCAAGATCTATATAGTGACAAACAAATGTAAAAATCAGGACCCCTAGTTTCTGTGTATATTTCCCAATATTTTGGATAATGACTCCGCCTTACACCCACTTGAGTTTCTTCACCCCCACAGCAAAAGCAGATATCAGTATTAACTCAGCTATGCTGTCAGAAACAAGTGTTTAACAACTAGCACAGGCACAAACTTAAGGAATTGACTGAAGAGAGAGAATTTGTTTTCTCATCAAAACTGTTGTTCCTTTTTCCTCCAGCTCCCAAGTGGACCAGACCCAGATTGTATATCATTTGGGGCAAAGCAGATCAATCCCATGGGCTTGGTTCAGCCAGCAAATGCCATCCTTTATGATTTTTACAACCCTGGTAAGGGCACAGAAAAATGATGCACAACTGCTTGAAAGAGAGACTCTCCAGTCTACAGAAAGTTGATTTTGATGTAGTGTGTGAAACTACTTAATTTTGTCAAGTGATAAAATAACCTGCTTTGCATACTGTCTTCCTGTCACTTCAGATTATCTAATTAGAGATCTTCTCAGGAATGGTCCAGTATTGCAAAAAGACTGAAAATATGAACTTTTATGCACATGGATTTTAAAATCAGATTTCCTGAGTTCCTGTTTCTCACGGTGCTTTTAAGCATGTTGCACTCACATTTAAGTTTATGAGGCTGTATTTTACACATCTGAGATAGGCAATCTTAGAGGTTTGACTTATGTATTGTACTTGCTGGGGAAACTAGTCTGGTTCCCTGTTCAAAGAAGGTTAAATGCAAATCACCAATCCCCCCCATTTGACAAAGTAATGTAAACAATATTCGAAAATTAGGTCAAATCTCTACTTTGCCTTAACTAAGGGATCCAATACAGTTTATACTGGGTTTAAGCCACTAACTATCAGTGATCCTCTCTTCTTCTGAAACAGTGCAGCATTCACTGTTTTTCTATGGTCTAAAGATGCTTTTAAGATGGATGCTTTCCAGACAGAGCAAAACAAAAGGAGGTGCGGGGAGGGAAGAGTACGACTTATGAAACCAAACCAAACAAAACCCCCAAAAGACAACAACAACAAAATTCCCAAACAAAAATTATCCAAACTGAGCAAAAATAACCCCAAACTGTTGCCCAGCTGAAAGGCAACGCTGTACTCTAGGTGCCTGAACTGCAAGTGTTTGTGAACTGCTGCTGCACATCTGATCCATTAGTGCTCTGCTTTCTCTGGACCAGGGGAAAGCTGGGCTGCAAATATAGTTTGTACTGCACAGACTTTTCCACCTGAGCCCTCTGAGCCAAGCTGTGTTGTTCCTTGTCCACAGACAGGAGGTGCAGTGTGTTCTACAGCGCTCCCAGGCACAGTGCCATGCTTTCAAAGCTGTGCCACGCCGACGTTTGCCAGTGTGCGGAAGGTAAGGAATGACCACACGGGCTGCTCTAAAAGAAGGTAGTTACTTCTAGGAACAATTAACATGGGAATCGTTAAGCCCAAAAAAGACCATTAGAATTATCCTAATTTATAATACAGGACACATTGCATCCTCTAGGATGTTTGGTATCAAATGATTTTTTCCTAAGATATCCAGGATCCTTTGATAGCTAAATGCAATATGTATACATATGTGCATGTGTATGTAAAACCTCCCTATCACACCTCTAAGAAAGTTGTTCTGCCATTTTATTTTCTGCAATATTGTTGTGTGAATGTGGAGGTGTAAACTGTGTATCTGTCTATGTATCCATTCCTACAGAAGTGTGTCGCTTATTTTCTTCCCTCCAGGTCCCTGCCCAAGACAAAAATCAACTTTTAGTAAAGCATTAACACAAGCCACACGCGTTAGTTTTGCCTGCTACCAACCTACTGCAGATTATGGTAAGGCACGAAAGACAACTCTCAATTTCAACATAGGTTTTTTTTAGAAGTATAAACTTCTGGCTTTATATGCCCAGACCTCTACTGAATTGAGTAGGGTTTCAGTATATGGCCTAGAGGCCGAGAAGATGAAACAAAGGCATGTGTAGCTGTAGTTATCAGGGCAGTGAAGTGGGAAGTAAAGGCCTTGCAAAGATGCAGTGGGATGCTGGGGGAAGAATGGACATTATGTTACGGGGTTTAGAAGAACCCATGGTGCAGTACCACAGTCCCCTACATCCCTCATCTTACAGGATGTAAATAGAGAGTAGGCTTTCCACGCCATGCCAAAGATCAGCAGCTCCTTCTGCAGGTCTAGATGAATATTTTTTCCTTTGTTAATTTGCCTTTCTGGCATCTTCTTTGGATGAAAAGTTGGATAAACTACTGAAGGAAAACTGGCTGGGCACCATTGGTAAGTTACATGCTAACAGAAGGACAGGAAAATGAATGAAAACCTAATCAGAGAGGAGCTTTCTTGAAAAAATTAAAAAAAAAAAAAAAAAGAATACAAATCTAGATGCTCTTGTTTAGTAATCCCATGGTGTGTGAATAGATGGTGCACTGGCCTCTGTATAGACACTTGGTAAAAGCACACCCATTATTCAGTCTTTGGATGCAATTTCACATTGCCATCTGCCATCACAGAGTTGTTGTCTCTTGCAGCGTACGAGGTGGAGATCCTCAACAGTACAAAGAAGAATGTTTTTGATTACTATGAGGCCAAAATCCACAAAATCCTTAAAGCAGGTAAGTATCAAAATGTTTGACTCCTTTCATTCACCTGTAGGAAAGCTAGGCTGATTAAATGCTAGCCAGCATGAGCCATACGGATGCTGCCTTCTGCTGTGGAACAGTATGGTCAGATAAACTTCTGACCAGGCTTTCAAGAAGGCTGATTTATTGCAAGGCTTGCTTGGTGCAGCTGCCTCGCTGTTCAGTTCAGCTCAGGCAGGGGTAGTTTGTTTGGTTCATATTGTGCAATCCCAGAGCACAGAAGCTTCAATCCTTTCAGATGAAACTAAACTAGAAGACACACTCCACTCCATGGGCCGCGTTGTGTCCATGGCTATAAACTGGAGCTAGTTTAAGATAAACCCTTTAAAAAACACGAATAGTGTAGATGTTTTTTGCATCAACTAGTTCCTTTTATAGACTGTTGATTAATCCTCTTTTTTCGAGTGTAGATATATCCACTGACCTCTGTCCTGATACTGGATGAAGATTTGAAGTGCTTATTACTCAATTTATTGTTAAGCAATTGCAACCCTTGCAGAACAGGCTAAGAGCTGTCCACAGTGGCTTGCAGGAAGTCAATGAAGACAGGAAAACTTCTGGGACTTCAATTTAATAACTAAAGAAATAGAAAGGCTTCTTTGTTATTAGGTGCAGTGTAAAGATTTGCATGGCTCTTAGACAATGTCCCTTTGCAGGCCTGCCATCCCAGCTGCCCCCATGTGAACTCAATCAGCAGCATCAGTGAGCACTGATAGCCTTCAAAGTAATTTCTGGGGAAGCTGTCAGATGACAGGTCAGACTTCAGCTGCTGTGGTGTCATGTGGTCACCAGTTTTGACTTTGGCAGCCAGAGATTGCCTCTCAAAAAAACATTAAAGGAGGCATGGAGCCACATGAGGATGAGAAAAAGCTTTGGTGTTGCACCCAAATCAGCCTATGACTGAACTACTGTTCCTATCTTTTGTATTCTCTGTGGCTCTTTTGAGTGAGATTGGACTCTGTTGCTATCACCAAGTGTAGGTGAGAATTAGTGGGGTAAAATCTCATTCTCTGGCCCCTGTCATTCTTTCCTTAACAATCTTTGAAGTAAAGGGTTGGTTCAGAAGACAGATAGAAACACTTATTTGTGTTTGAGAGTCAGCAAAAGAGAATTTTGCAGGTATGTGCTTCTCAGATTACTTTGGTTATTGGTAGAATTAGTGTACATGTTTTGGATGGCTAATATTTATGCTGTCCTATGAGTCCGTCAGGAGTTCTTTAGGGGAACAATATAGCCCATACAAAGTAGCACAGAATCTTTTTTTCTCTTCTTTTTTTTTTTCCTTTTTTTATTCTTTCCCATTACAGATTCTAAAACTTGAAGTAATTGTTTTCCTTAAATTCTGCTCAGATACTTTGAAACATTAAATTTCAACTTTTTTTTTCTTTTTTTTTAATTGGAGATTTAAAATTGAAAATTACATAATAACCTGTTAAGATAATAACTCAAATGCTTATGCTCCCACTGTCTGAAGTGTATTAGACTATTTGTGAAGCATATGATCCGAGAAACACCTCAGTAATTTAAGCCCAATGAGGCATAACGACATAATTTTCTCAAGTAGTAATGACCCATCTATGCATTCCATGAGCTAAATGAAAATTCAGGACACCATATAGCAGAGGAACAGCAAAAAAGTCTTGGGTTATATGAGAAAACCTCCAGTACTTAATACTATCTCTAAAAATGCAGAGGTAGAAATACTATATATAAAACTAATATAAGTTTTAACTACGTGGTAGATAAGGTTCTTAAAGCTAGGTTTCACAGATTAGCAGTTTATGTCAAATTGTCTGAAATCTAGGTAATGTTAGAATATTCTACTTCAGGTTTTTACTTTACATTTAGGGGTTTGATTACTAGGCTTTCCATACTTGTAATATAATACTCTATCTTACAGCAGAAACTGCACAAGTTTCTGTTAACTGATAGAAGACTGTGGTGTAATTTACCTGTCATTTAATCTGGTTTAATATTGAATTTGTCACCACGGCTGTGCAGGAAATTTCAAATTATAGTTAGAGCAAGCAATTAGAATATTGCTGTTATTTGTCTGCTTTTGGTTTTGTTTGGTTTTTTTTTTTTCAAATAGATTTTGAAACCTGTTGTTCTAGTTAAACAACATAGTATCCTCATGACCTGAGGCCGGTCTGATGAATAAGCATCTTTTCAGCTCTCATGTCAGTGCAGCACCTGAGCAGCCACCTTGGCTGCCTTGGCTGCCCACTTCTGTGGTGTGCAGTGCAATTCTGAATGGATAATCTTCTGGGCCAGAACCCAGACCAGAATCTTCTAAGTTATTTTAATGTGGAGATCACTAGGACTATGTCCTGTGTATCAGATTCAGAAGGAATAGCATAAAGGCTGCATCAGTGACCTTCAGGTCAGGTGTGCTAAGGAGGGTGAGATTTTAATACTGTCTGCTGCATTGTTGGGCCTCAAAATGTTTGAATTTATTTTGCTAGCTTTAAAGACCACTCTGAACCTGAGCATTCTGCAATAGAAGATAAAATGTTTTCTATTTTCCTTGGCTTTTCCTTCATTCTCGGAGATTTAAACAAACTCCATAAGGTCTGAAAGGCTGTAAGATCTATAGAAAAGTAGTTCCTTTGACAGCTACTGCAAAGGCCAAGAGAACCAGCTAAGGCAAAATTGGCTTACTCTTTGTCAGGTCATTCTAAGGGAAATGTATCCTACCATAGCACAGCCATTTACTTCCATTCCAGGCCGCAATTCCCAAATGAAATATTACCTTAGCTGAGCAGTGGGGCAAATGATCACAAGGGGTTGTGTCCTGTGGGCTAGAGTTCTATTCTTTGTTAGAAAAGCTCATGGGGTTTTCTCCTCTTGTCCCACAGCTGCTGATGAAAGCATCCAAGTGGGTGACCACCGACAGTTCCTGACACGCTCCGCGTGCAAGTTAAACATTGTCCCTGGAAAACAGTATCTCCTCATGGGGAGAGATGGCGAAACAGTTGATTGCAACAACAAGTAAGTGCAAAATGGTTTCTGAGCAGCAGCAGATGCTCTCACGGACCTTAAATCCAGAGGAAACACAGTCTGTTAGGATACCTTCAGAGAGCAAAGGCAGCACCAAATTTCTCAGGGACTGGTTCTGCTGGATTTACTAAGATGCAAAGGGTTCCACTCCATAGGCAAAAGGGAAGCTTTGGGGGCCACCCAAATCTATCGGCTCAGGGATCTGTGCAGAGCCTGGTTCCCAGACTTCTCAGAATCAAATCTGGCCCTGACTCCACTAGGTTAAAAACTCACAGCTAGAAAAGGAGAATGGGAAAACCTTCACAGTCCATCTACTGCAAATGCCTTAAACAGCTCTTGTATTTGCAAAAGAAATGTGTAGGACCGTGACTGAGAGCTGCTCCCAAAGTTGTTGTTATATCATGCATGCAAATAGCATATTCTTCTCTTTTTTTGCTGTCATATTTTAATGAAAAAAGATAATTTATCTGAGTAGAGATTTATTACAACACTATCAAATATTCAGGGAGGAAGACATCTTAAATGTTTCATTTCCCTGCACAAAACTGGAGAAAGATAGTGCCTCTGAAAGCTTCTAGGGAGGATATCTCCATCAAGTTGTGAGCACCACTTCCTAAAAGCTTTAAAAGTCCCATCTCCATCTCTATGACACCAAAGTGAGTGCCTAAGTCAGTGGTCTGCTTTGAAAGAAGCCTGACAGAGTCTGGGATCTCCCACCAGAGGCTTAACCTCCAAAGTCTTCCCCAGTTCAGTCATGAAATAGTGAAAGTCACATGGCTTTTCATCACAAAAAATTAGGAAACATTTTTGGATACTCTGTTGGAACTAAACTCCCCCACAATGTCCGACTGGTGTGCACCAGGGCCTTTTGTGCCACTCTGCAAAACTCTGACAGAAACTTAGCCCAAGCTCACCCGACACACTCAAAACACAAATACAGACAGGTCTGACCCAGCTTGGCACTGATGCTTCCCAAACTTTATTCAAAGCTCAATTAACCTTCTGGTGAAACCAAATTTCAGGCAAGTTTTTCACTTAGTATCACTCCTGATCTCAGAGATGCCTCTGTGGAGGGATGCAGCAGCTCATGGATTATGCTTTCCCATTGCTCCACGTCAGGAATAATGACTAACCCTCTTTACCTGTCCCATTTTCACTCAGGATGCAGTACTTACTTGATGCACAAACCTGGGTGGAGAAGATTCCAGAGGTCAGCGAGTGCCGCAGCACCCTGCGCCGGCAGAGCTGCGCTCACCTGCAGGATTTCCTGAGCACATCTGACAGCCTGTGCCACATCTAAATGACGGCTCTGAGCCCCACATCTCTGTGGGACTGCGGCTTGTCTTCTCATGGAATTCTTCCTGCAAAGCCTGTGCATCCAAGTGGCACCTGAAACATTGCAGGGATGCTTCTGTTGCTGTTTTGCTGATTGGGGTATCCCCTTGTGGGGGGGTGTGTGTGGCTAATACAACAAAAATTTTGGTTACTCTACTAGTTATTGTGTTTGTTGTACCTGACACTGGGGAAGAGAGAGCAGGAATTCCTGTCTCCTTGATCCATTATACAACAGTGCAATTGCCCTGGGGAGAGTCAAAAGAAAAACATATTGTGCTTGCAGAGCTGATTAATTCCTGCGCACTTGGGCAAGAAAAAACAATTTTAAAAAATGGCCAAGACATTTTCATTAGTCGAAAAGAAAACTGGGCATTCATGGCCTTACCTGTGTTACACTGTTGCTGAAAGAGAAGAGATACCAATACTCATGCTTCAACACATCAGCTAGTTTTTGGATGTAATGGTGAATCCTGCTGACCCTGCAGCTGGATTCCATACATTTCTGAAGCTGGAAGTGGCACACTGGCTATGTCCTGCGCTGCACTGGGAGGGCTGCACAGGCTTGTTAGGCTGGTAGCTCACTGAAGGCACAGCATTGTTTTTAACTGCACTCTGTAGCCACCTGTCTTTCAAGCTTTCCTTTTTTGTAGAGTTTAACTGAAAACTGCTCTTTTCTTAGGATAAGAAAAAGTCTGTAGAAAATGTTTTGTTAACACTGATAAGCAGACAACTTTCAACTACAGTTTTTGCTTCTTTAGTTTGCCAGCAATATGCCATTTGGCAGTCATGTCTGAAGCAGAGAAGAGCTGAATGGGTCACCATCCTCAGATGCTCACACCACTCTGTGTGCCAGCAGCTTCTGAGCACAAGCATTTGCCACCTGGACTGCTTGTGCTACACCGCAGTAAAAATAAGAAGGGCCTGTTTCAATTACAGGATAGTTACTAGGTCCATGCTGGGGTGCTCAATCTGGAGTCAAATGACCCTACAGATAGGAGGGGAAGCAGTGATGGTCATGTGGACAATACATTACACTGAAACAGTGCCTACCAGAACAGCTTCATCATAAAAAATTCCAGATTCACGCTAAACAGTTCACTGCTGTGTGCCTGCTCTGTGTTTTTGTGACCAGCTATTTTTGTAGGCTGCAACCCCAAATTTAGTATCAACTGAACTTGGATATCAGCAATATTTTCCTCTGTTCAATCTTCAGCTGCCAAGCATTGCACAGATGGAGGGCAAGGAAGGCTCATTTTAGGAAAACCTGTATCACTGCTCCATGACGTATGTAAAGGAAGATAAGAAACCTGCTAAGGTGTAAGACAGACAAATTAACAGAAGACCTCAAGGTTTGCCTCAGCTTTCACATTTAGGAGATATGACCATAATGACTGGTGATACATCCTCTTTATTATATTACAGAGCTTATATAAATGTCAGTGATATGGCAAAATACAGCTAAGGTCAGTAAAGCAAGTACTAATTTCTATTAATATAAGATAAAGAATAGGCTGTTTCACTGACATACCAATTATCCAGTAATTCTGCTAATATTTATGAAAGAATACCTCTGAGGTTAAGAGCCAATTCTTTCCTTTCCGCTCCACAGGGCTTGAGTTAAGTACCAATGTCTGACTTTTCTGCTGTGTGGAGCACATCAACAGCTCAGAGGTTCCAGCCTAGCAGAGAAATCATCAAATAATTGCAACACTCATGACTCTGGTAAAGTGTGGTGAAAGCATCATTAAAATTTTATATTAGGTTTAACACGCATTTTACATATTTTCTTCCATTTTATTTGGAGATAAGTCTAAGCTGGAACTACTTAGTATCTAAATTTGCAAATGCAGTCTCAGTGTGGGATTATTAAACTAATTTTATTTTGGGGACAGAGGACCCAAACATGCTTCTAATGTAACTCTGCCTCATAGGACCCCCTTGCTTCCTGGGAAAACCTTTAAATCTCTCTGGCCTAGGAGCGAGCATAGAACACTTTCTATCTCCCTGTACTTTTCTGCCCCAAACTCTCAAATATATTTATAGGGAGAGGGAAGACAATGGTGGAATTATTCTGTGTCTCCTGTGTGGCTCCTCTCCTGCCTCCTAAATTATGATCCCCATCCTTTCCTTAGGTGGGCACTTAGGAAACTTCTCTGTTTTACAAAGAAATACTATAGAAACTTCCTTAAGCAGCACAACGCTGTAAAAGTACACTATGGGCGAGACACAGCACAGCCCTGCAGCACTGGCACACTCATCTGTGCTCTGGCCCCTGGCTGCTCCTGCAATCCACACCACCATGACCCTGGCTCTGCCCATGGCCACTCCCCTGGCTGCAGAGGGTACAGTCTCTCTTTGGTTTGACTATGCCTCTTCTGTGTCTGAAAATAGTAAATCAAATGTTGCATTTCTTCTCTGCTCCCTCCTTGGCTGCCAAATCAAAAAAGAAACCAGATGGCATTTTAAAGCACACAAAAACTCCATTTTGTACTCTTACTTGTAATGACAGAAGACAAAAGTCTTGCCTCAGTCAAGGGTCTGCTCAAAACAGAGCTAATCATGAGCAGCAAACCTCTTTCTCCATGTTTGCAGCTGCCTCTGTGCAAGGACTAAACTGATTTATTTAAGCCACTGGATAATTTCAGAATTTTAATTGCTTTTTGATAGACATAACTCTGCTACAAGAACCTGGGGAAATACCTTTAGTATAACTGTTTCTGACTCTAAGCAATGAGACGTATAATTGAATAAAAAACCATGCAGGCAGATTTTGTTATCACTCTTGAAGAAAGAAAGACAGATTATTTCTACTTTGCTACTCCTCAGAAGACATCTCTGTGCTTGTCAGTGAATTTTGAGAGTCAGATTTACCTAGATACTGTGTGCAATCTCCTCACGACTTTCCAGCAGCTGAGCCAAGCTCTGTGTGACCAGAACGTTTCTCAGGGCTGTCTGGGACAGAAGCAAGGTGCCAGAGTGGACATCAGCGGTGTTGGCAGCAGCACTGACAGCGCTGTGGGTCCTGTAGTGCACCACCCCATCGACCTGGGCAGGGACAGCATCGCACGTGAGAGTCTGCATTCGAGAAATGCACACAGTCACAAAAGATCTAAAACCACATCCTTTGCCTAGGAAGGGGAATATTTTTTTTTACCCCTTAGTGAGTAAAAGGCACTGATAAACTCAAAGAAACTAAGAATTTCTTTTGATTTCTTTGTCATTCCCCAAGAAATAACTTCAAGAAAGGTGTCCAGCATCAACAAAGTTTAAACTGGGGAAAATGCTGTACATAGCCTCTAAATAACTGCTTCAATAGTAAGAGAATCTCACAATTTGAATTAATTTCTTCTGCAATAATAAATGATGGCTATCCTCTTCCTTTCTTGTAGAAAGTGCCACTAATGATTTTATACATTTCATGCAGCTTGGAAAATCTGTACTACTTCCCCATAACAATGTAAGAAACACCTGCAAATTAAAACAAAAATAAAAAGTGAGAGAAACTGTGAGAAGAAACTGCAAAAATATTTAAGCATTTATAGAAGAGTTTTCATCTTTTGCCAGGCAAGCTCCCTGTGCCTTGGAAGGCAGCTGGTCTCAGTGAAGAACTGATGATGCTCCACTCTCTCTTCCTTCCTCAGCATCTTTTGCCTGCAAGTGAATGCTTCACAGAAATCCTGCCAACCGCTGCAGAAGCCTGGCCAAAAGTTGCTAAGTCTTGTACAACAAAAGTCCTGCAGCCATCTTTCTTCCAGCCTCGTGTTTTGGGGAAGCCATTTTTCATTTCACCCCACACACCCCTGCAACATGTATTCTGAGAAAAAGCTCTTTCTGTGTACAGAAAAATAATAACCAAAAAAACAGCTCCTGGAGAACACAATAGGAAATTCTAGGGACCAAAGGGGTCCTGGAGCTGCCTCTTCTGCCTCTGCTCTTTGTTTAAGGAAGGGGACAGCAGTGACAAACTCCATGAGCAGAATTGTTCTGCCATGGGGCTGAGGCCACACGGAGCCAAAACTTGCTCAGAACAGGGTTAGTTGGGAATTTTGTAGCCGATTCTCTCTTGTCTTCCATGTCTCTCATTCACACTTGTAACAGCCTTCCCTTATCTCTGACCTCGCAGAACTTCTGTGAGCATCCAGAACTTCTTTGGGCAAGCAGTTGTTTTGTAAGCAGCTTGAAATCCAGAAGATACAGCAAAGAAGCTAAATTCTGTACAGCAGAGTGGCAAAATTAAAAAACATGTGCATTATTTTTGATTGTGCCATGAATCCACTGCATATTTTGTTCCTGTCTTAGATGGTGCTAGAGAAGTTACCTCTTGTGGAGGAATCTTACAACTAACCATCCTATGATCAACCTTGATAAATGTATCTGCACATGGAAGTACAAGGATCATTCCTGAAAAATAAAAATAATTAAATGAAACACCTCTGAAACTAAAGGCCAGATCCAGGTATCTTAGATAAAGTAAACAGATGGAAATACACACAAGATGGGGAATGACACCCTACCTTATCACTGCAGCTCTCCTTTCTGCTTACAAGACATGACAACAGTGATGTTTTGCATTTTCAGATAACAGAGGGAAGCGCAGATATCTGCAAATAATGTGAACTCATTAGAGCTTAATGACCTAGGACTCTGGTCTGGGAATGGGCAGCTTGAAGCTCTGGTCTGAAGTCTGTCATGAGACTTTTGGCAAAAACTCCTTCCAGGCCTTTAATTTTCCCTTTTTAAACCATTAGCCATTTATGGTTCAGTATATGTGTCCTCAGGAAAGACATCACCCAGGTCCAGATTCCTGCACCATGTGAGGAACATTGTCCCCATATGTGACAAATCCTGTGAGAGTTCCAACTCTTCTTCCCTGGAGAGGGAGACTGGACACAACTCCTTATCTTCTATTCTTGTAATCTCAGCACCTTGCTTGGGTGCCCAGAGCCACAAAGAAGAGCCCTGTACCAGGACTGGCTGCTCTTTAGACCATATGTCTATTATTCAAGAGGAAGCACAGTATGTGAAAAGGACTTTTCCTGTTATTTCAACTTCCAGTTTGCCCATTTCATTACCCAGAGGTGACAACTGCACCAATGAAAACACCTCCTGTAGCTGGGTTTGGCCTGTGATTTGTAACCTGGTCTGAGGGGACAGTAACAAACTCACAGTATGGATGCTGAGCATCCCTGCCCTGACACATTTACCATTTTCAGAGGAGAGGATAGCAAAAGAGCTGGCAGCAACAAGCAGTATTGGAAGTGAGGTACAGGGAGAGAGGTTGCAGTCACCTGAACATCGCATTTAAATCCCCCTGCGGTGCCCTGACACTGTCTGCAGCATGAGCTCATCCTTCTGCTGTCCAGCCCACTCAGCAGCAAAGCCAGACCTGGTATCAGGGCACTCAAACTTCTGTGCTGTGACAGCAGGGTGGCTGTATCTTCTCTTCAGAAAAGTAAGCAGTCTGCAGGTAAAGGAACTGCAGCAGAGGGGACATTCTCATTTGCCTCTATTCTATGAAGAAGGATTTCATGGAACCTCTGCAATTCTCCATGTGGTTAGAGAGCATTGCAACAGCATAAACAAACCCAGAGGACTTTAGCAGAATAAAACTGCACGTATTCACCTGGTCCCCTTGCTTTCTTAGACAGTAAATGCCCCAGACAAAATATGTTCATATTCTTTGATAACCTAGGAAAATATTTTAAATTTAGAATTTTACAAGTAATTCTATTCTCACTCCCTGATCTGATTTCTTCAGTCTTTGGCATACATATTAAATGTGAAGGAAATAATATAAGAAGCAAAAAAGCTGCAAATCACATTTTTAACATCTTTTACTAGACTCATGATTTCCTGGAAACACTCAGACCCTGGCCTTGGAAACAGGTTACAAAAGAGATCACATATGAAAGGATTGGCACTGATCTCCAGAGGGTACCCCAGAGCTCTCGCAACATCAGCACAAGGCTCAGAGGAGCTGTAGGCAAAGGGGATCTCATCTTTACCTTAGATAATCTAAACTACTTCACTTACTGCATCACGACCCCTGAAGGTCTGGCTTTCAACTGATGTTTAAGTGGAAGTTTAACTGATTATGGAAGTTGAGACTGGAATAAATTAAATAAGGAAGTTGTGGTGATGCAGAAAATTAGTGAAAGAATATGGATCTCGTTTCCAGAACACATCTTTGCTACAAGCCATTATGATTCCCAAAACATGAATGTGAAGTGCCTTGTCCTAACTAAATCAGTAAAAGAGTAACAGCAATGATAACAGAGTGCCAAAAATCCTGCCAGCTTACCTTAATACAGGCCCAGATGGAAACTGGAAAGGTAATATGCACCAGGAAGAATGAAAGGGAAACTAGGATCCAGCCACAGACACCAATTCCTTCCCACCTGTCAATGATAAAAAATATAAGGAAGAAGAGCAATGAATGCAAAATTTGCATAGTTGTCCCAGGGATGTAGATCGAGCCCAGTGCAATCATATGGAACCACAAAATCCAGAGACTCACTCCCTCTTCCATCACTCAAAGAAAGCCATAAAAGACATAAGCAAACATCCAACCTTACGGCTCTTTTGCCTAAAAGGTTAAAAAAGATTCAGAAAATACATTTTGCAACAGGAAAGAAAGAGGAAGAATGAAAGATGTTATCAAAGTTGGGGGCTGTGAAGGAGAAATAAATCATTGAGTGGAGTATCCATGAGTATGAATCTGTCAGTGTGTCATGGCTGGGGCAAAAGTTTTGGTTTGTGTGAAATAGCTAATAAAGTAAATGAGGGGAACTCCTGCTTTCTTTAGATGAACATTTTGAGGAATGTTGATGGACCAGTCCCTCCATTGGACCATAACCTTCAAAATTAATGCTTGTCAAAATGCAAGCCCATGCATTCTAAGCAGTTGTCTCAGTGCATTCAGCTCATCTCATCCCAAAATTTCATTCTAATAATAATTTAAAAGTATAAAACTAATTCCATTATTTTAGTGCCTGAAGGGAAGACAGTAGTGAGTTGATATTCAAATATTAAAAGTTTGGGAGGCTTTTCGTAAAGAAAGTGTGATGAAAGCTGGTCTTTGAAGACAAGAGCAGCTGGAGGTCCTGACGTCCTCAAAGAACAGGCAAGGAGTGAAACAGGACAGTTTTGCCATCAGGACAGAACGCTGCAAGATCCCCTGAATTTTGCTAAATGCAGAAATGCATCAGGAGAGTCCCAAGGAAAGCAGAAGCAGCAGGGATGCAGGCTGAGCTAGTCCCAGGGCTGCCCAGCTGCCTTGCTTGGGCCAGAAGAGGAATTTGACAGGCGTGAGGATCAGCAGATGGGAAGCTGAATGCCACAGCCAACGTTTCCCAGTGCAAGAGGAAGAGGCAGGACAAGGGGGCAGCCTCAGAGGTCTCCTCAGAGAACCTCCCCCGCGCTGATGGAAAGGTGCAGGGCGTTTTGAGTAAGTTATTTCAAAGGCGTAAGGCAGTACTGGGAATTTCCGACATGAAATAAAATTCACATGCAGACAGAAACTGATAAATAGGAAACAATTCAATTTCTACTGTGTGAGAAAAAACTGTGGAACAGCATGAGGCTGCCTGATCTGTAAGGCAGAGGCTGACAGACCAGCAGTGCAGGACTGACAGGTTTGTCAGAACATTCCCATCACCCCCGGGGAAGGAGGAAATACAGCACAGCCCTGCTGGGTCCCTGGGCAGGGCTGGGCTGTGCCTGCTGGCAGTGGTGGCTCCACACCTGGGTGTTGCATCCAGCCCTTTGCCCACCCTGCTTCTGAGGCCCCCAATGCTGATTTAATCACTCACACACAGAACATGTTTGCATTCAAAAGGGCCCCGTTTCATGCCTCCCTGTGACGTGGGCACAGAATTGGTGCACTGGGAGTCCAGCTCTCCTCCTCATCCTTCCCCAAAACCAGCAATTTCAAATCCCTGGTTGTTTCATGAGGTATCATGACACAATCAACAGAAAGTGGAAATAGCTGGGAACAAATTCCTGGACTCAGCAGACTGATACTCAAGCAGCTGAGAAGAGTTAGGGGTCAAGATATCACCCCTCACCACTATGAGCAAATAGCATGCATCCAAAACTTGATGAAGTACAACTGAATCCTTCTCCATGAGATCTGTCCTAGAGATCCTGATGCCAGCTAATAATGAAAGTTCCAATTAGAAAAGGAGGATATCAAAGTACGCCTTCTAATGAATGAAACCTCCAGTTCTCCAAAACCACCACATATCTTCTCTGATTGCCCCGAAGTTTCAAACCATTTAAGCACACAACAAAGGAAAGACTCTGGAAAAAAACAATAGTGAAGAACCAGTCACAATCTAATGTATCATTGACCTGGGTTTGCCACCCCTGCATATGGATTATAATAGCCATAACCACCAAAAACCTCACTTGGGTCTGCAGTCCAGAGCAAACCAGGAGCTGCAATGCACCACAAAATGTGAGAGCTCGTAACTCAGCAGTTGTGGAAAAGCTCCAGGACACTGGAGTAAGATTCACTCCATTTTTTCTTGATACACTCATTAGGCTAAATCACAAACACACTTGATAAACAAACTCATTATGTGGGTTTAAAACTTGGAAAGCAAATGAAAAATGCAGTGTGGGCAAAAATCTCCCAAGTCTCCTACAACAACAAAAAGATGGAGTAGATCCAGCCTCTTTAACCATGTACCTTCCTGCTTTCTACTAGGGGCTGAAACATTCTTCTGTCTTCCCTAACTAGATCCTATTTTCTTCTTTTCAGCCCACACCTCCATACAGAGGTGTATCAATAGCTGAATCAGTCTTTTTCATCCATGGGGTCATGCCGGCAGAAGGCAGATGCTGCTGCATGCTGCCAGGGCAGAATGAGGCAATTTTCTCTGTCACTCACAGTGGCAGATTCTGAGTTTTCATCTCCATTCTGTGTTGGACATCACATGCAGATCAAATGCACTTTTTAAATTGTTTGTTTGTTTGTTTTGGGGGGTTTTTTTGTTTTGTTTTGTCTGGTTACTTCTGCTTTTTATTATTATTGAGAAAAAAACTCACTCACACACACAAAACAAGGCTTACCAATCAGATGTTGTGTTCATTTTCTTGTGTCTCTCTCTGGGGATCCATCCCCTTAGAGGGAAGCTCTACACAGACGAGACAGCAGCTTACCTTGAAACTGAAATGCTCATGCAAAATGCTGAAGAGGGAGGCAGGGTGAGAGAAGGAGAAATCCCTTGTATGAGAGTCTTCTGGGAGTTAGTTACCCTGGTGAGGAACGGATTCTTACAAAGTCTTGTGATGCAACTTGACGGTACTCTGTGGCTGTCCTCTGTCTGGGGTGCACTTGGCCCAGCCGGTCTTAGACCCCACAAAATGCAAGCTGGAAATAATTTCTATGAACCCATCACCAAAGATTAAAAAAATCACAAACAAGACAGGAAGAGAAGATGAAGAGAAAACCAGTCCTGTGAGGAGCAGCTGAGGTATGGCCTGAAGAAAATGAGGCTCAGGGGAAACCTTAACATGCTCTACACCAGCCTGAAAGGAGGTTGCAGCAAAGTGAGGATTGGTCTCTTTTATCAAGAAACATGCAATAGGATAAATGGCCTCAAGTTGTGCCAGGGGAGGTTTAGATTAGATATTGGGAAAAACTTACTTCACCAAAAAAAGTTGTCAAACACTGGAACAGGCTACCCAGAGAAGTGGTAGAGTCCTCATCCCTGGTGATATTTAAAGAACATGCAGATGTGGCACTTACAGATGTGGTTTAGTGGTGGATTTGCAGTGCTGGGTTAATGGTTGGACTCCATCCTAAGAGGTCTTTTCCAGCCTATGATGCTATAAAGCCAGAAGGCAGAGATTGAGTACTGCTCCTCTCTTGTTTTGGAGCTCAGATACTGTTCAGATCTCAAACAGCAGCAAAATAAATAAACCTCCAGGTGAGGTCTCCAAGCTGTGCAGAACAGCTCACCACACCCATCTCCACACTGTCCATCAGTATAGGCTGAGCCCTGTTGAGCTGGATAACCTTAAAATCACAGCAGAAGCATTTCAGCTCCCAAGTCTTAAAACTGCCCCCAAATAAGAGTATTTTTCACAAAATATTTTGACAATCAAATTAAGCACACCATTTCAGACTAAGCAATTTCTGAAGGCTGTAGCAGCAGAGAGCAACACGCTCAAAGGACAAGGCTGTTGCTTATTTGAGTAAAAAATGAGAGGAATTTTTTCATATGCAATTTATGAGTTTGACATATAGCTGCATTAACTACATGGCTGTTTTCTGTGGGCATCTGTTATCTAGAGTATCTGTGAAGATCTGGCTCCAGCTTCATTTCATCCAAGTCTTCCTCCCTGCCAGGAATCACACTGGCCCCAGATGGGTCACCCAAAGCTGACTGTTCCCCAGGGAATCCTTTTTCAGTCTCACAGAGAGGAAACCACACCCCTGATGTTTTAAATCCCACTGAAAGACATAAGCACAGCTTTAAAAGTCAGGATCGACATGCTTATTGCAATATGATCCCAAATGTGTGACAATATTAATTTGAAACCATTTGTAGCATTTTCCTCATTATTTGATTTCTAAACACTGATCAGTACAACCAATCCTCTTCAGGGCAGATGCTTACTGGCAGGGTAGCAGGCATTAGCAGTGACAAGAGACATGTGGTTTAACTACTTCAGAAGCAAAAAACATAATATGCAAAACTATCCCAACTGATTTTTTTTTCATTTTAGAACAAAAAATAGTTACTGAAAATAGCTTAATTTTGAACCATTTGAATGCCACAATTCGCACAGCTGTTTATACCATCAGATGAATGAGCAAAACATACTAAAACTTAACAGACAATTACTCCCTGTTTATCAACAACTCCCTGAGGTGACTGTAAATATAGGTGAGTAAAGCAGATGGTATTAATTCGTGTTCAGGAGCATCACAGTATTAGTTTCTTCATTTTAACTTCAGCTGTTCTTTTATTCCCCCCTTTTCAAAATTTTGAAATCAAAGTCAGGGTGATCTTAATGCTTTTTCCTTGGGGCTACACTGGGGCACGTGGATAACTCATGTCCCAGAGTACTATAAAACACTCACAGAACAAAACACGTGAGAGCTCTGGGGCAAAACAGTTCACAAGCTGCAAGTTCACTTGCTGAACAGCCTGGTGCAGTCCTGTAACACGGGGCACTGCCACAATGACCGAGTTCAAAACTGCTTTAGCAGAACTAACTCAGAAGCAACCTCAGATGACTGTGGTTCAGGCTGGTGGCAGTTCAGCTATTTCTGCAGTTTTGTATTTGTGATATAGCTAAAGCCTTCAACTTCTATTCCAGAAGCAGCGTGAGGGCTCAGATCAGGCATGATCAGGTGCTTACCTGTAAGCACATCATTCTCCAACATTTATCTGCACCAACATTTACAAATGGCACCAATCCCTTACAGTGTCTCTACAATGCCCACTTGCTCCCGCTTACCTCACCACCCAGGTGTAGACTTAATCCACAGCCACATCTAGACAGTGCCAATCCCAAAGGTATAAAAAATAACCAACAAGCAGTCCTCACATGCGATTTGCAAAATTGTAGGTTTAAATTTGTCTTTTTCTGACCTTTTTAGGCCCATACTACTTTTATTCCAACGCACTGGGCTTCAGTCAGCTCCTATAGATTTCTCAGCCCTTTCCTGGCCCATTTCTGCTTATTTGCTTCAGGTTCAGCATTCCTTTTCCCCTGGTCAAAATTAAGAAGACAGGACAGAGAGCAGATTAACAGTACTGTCCTGTTGCTTGTAGGAACATCCCCATATTGCTGCTCTTCCTCATGAAAATGACATCAGCTTTCAATACCTGAAGATCTAGAGAAGACAGAAAACTCCCCTGTGGCCACCAGAGTAAATATGAGAGAGAGTCAAAGGTATTGCTCCTAACTCAATATGAAAAGGAAGGCAATTTTCAAGAAAGTCAGGACATTTATACCATGAAAAGTTTCCTTTCAGGCCCAGCCAAACTCCCAACACCCATTTGTGAATCAGAGGAAAAGGACAGAAAATTACCGTTCCTCTCCTATTTCCTGCAGCTGCAATTAAAGCACTTGAAAGAAACACTGAAACTTGTGTTCGCAAACACAATCCCCATATGTTCTTAGTTGTTGCAAAAAAGATTTTATTTCAAGGAACCCTTCACTATATCTTATCTTCGCAGTCTGTCAATACACATGAAATAGAGCAGTCATATAACTAACTTGAATAGTGAAAAAAAAATCAATTAGTCCAGAATTAAAGTCATACAGCAAGAGTCCTTTCCCGGCACAGGCTCAGTTTAAGGGGGTTTGCCTCAGGAGCAGACGTTTCCTCGGCTTTATAAAAATGGTGCTCAAGTAAGCATGAAAGAGCTCAGGACAAGTCATTCCCTTCAGAAATTCCAAGGCTGGGTCACAGGAGTTTTCTGCAATGCAGAACACAGACTTTATTCCTAAAGAGGAAAAAAATTAATAAAAAACAATTTTACATCAGGAGAAATATTTTAAAAATTGAATTTTAATCCTAACCACTGAAGAGTACAATTTACAAAATCCTGCTCAATATGATTCAATAAGAACCAGAGAGCCCATTCTAGACATTAGAAACATTACAACTGAACACGTTTTAACCTATTCACTTGTCTAACACTGATGGGAACATCAAATACTCTTCCCTGGGCAAAGTGACTGGACACCACCCAGTAACTACAATTCTTCAGGAGAAGAGCATTTAATATAGTGGATTTCACTACTTCTCACCTGTTTTCATTTGGAGAAACAAGGCTTGAGTCTCTTCAGTATCTCTGAGGTGTCCAGTGCTCAGACAGGAACCCCCATGACCCACAGCCATTCAACAGATATTTTTAGAAACACAGGCACAAAGTGCTTACTTTCTGACAAAACAGTATTTCTTGCTTTTGACTGCAGGGTAATGTGAATTAGTTCAAACTTTGATTGCTTGATGGGGAAATGGATTAAAATAGGATGTCAAACTCAGCACCCCAGTAAGGTTGCAAAACGCTCACTGACTTTGAACTACTTTACATTCACATCTAGGGGAGAAACGCCAATTTGCTCTTGAGAAAATACCTATATCTTTATCTTCTCCAACTGATCTACAAATCTACACAGATCAAGTTACGGAAAAAAATGAGAAGCAGAGTAAAATGAAAGATGGCAGAGATCTCTTCCACAGATTTCTTAAATTAAGATACAAGGCACCAATTCTAAGAGCAGTTCAGAGAATCATCAGAATCATCAGAATTTAACAGGTTTCACAAAATAAAAAAATGTAAGAACACAACATATTTTTTTAGTAAGTTTGTAATATGTAAGTTTGATTATTAAAATGTCAAAGAACTTATATTTTTCATCTAAAAAGTTAATAAGATATTTCTCATGTCACTCTTTAGGAAGTTAATTTTATAATTCTGGACAGAATTCTGCATTGAAAAGAAACAACATAAGCAAGATCAAGCAATAGAAGTATCTTAGTAAAAAGAAAGTTTATTCATTTGTATTTTAGGTAAATATGCAAATAGTCAGCAAAGCCTTTTTGCCATGACTTTAAACTTTTTATTTAAAAAAATTATGTTAAAAACCAATACAGTAATTTCCATTAATGTTCTAAAAAAGTTTGTTCACATCTTGAAAGAAAATACATTAGCAACATCTCCCAGCAGAATCAATCTTTAAAAAAGTAAAACTCTAGGTGCAGAACATTTCTACAGTGTAGTATCCTCTACATTTTAATTTAATCACATGATTGAATATCATTCATCTATACCGTTTCTAGAACATGATCAAGAGTATCTCTTAGATGATATTCAATGATGTGTTACACATTGCCACAGGTACTAACATTATTAGAAGAGTGCACAACTCAATTTCACTAAAAGCAAGACCTTTCTATATGCTGCATCGTAACAGTTAATTTAGCTAAATGCCTTTAAAATCGTACGTTTTCCAAGGAAAAATACTAAAAAAATCCATGGTCCAAATTCTGCTCCCACTTATATTCACATAATAATATAAGCACCATCAAGTTGTAGTTTATAGTTGAAAAGCACATAGAGAACCAGTTTGTTTATGAGTATAAGGGAGAGAAGAACTTGCCCCATGTCTGTAAACATTCACATAAGTCTGCAGTCAAAAGTGCTGGATAGGCAGCCTATCCGCAGTACAATTATTTCACTCAGAGGGGTGCTGGGGGCAAGGAGAATATTGTGGAGCATTATTTTAGAGGCAAGTTAAAATGCTTTTATGTACTTTGGAAAGACGTATTCTCAGCTAGCTAAACCATACTCCATTAAACATAACCCACTTCTACCCAAATACAGTACAGCATCATTTCCTAGCTTTCTTGTTCAGACAAAGGAGTACTCAATTCAGCAGCAGGCCCATGACAATATTCTGAAGCGTAAGAAAATCCCCACACACCTCTGACCTACCCTCCCATTAACATACTGCTGATGCTAACAGGAGATCCTCATACATAGGAAGAAAATATCTGAAAAACAACACACTGACCTTGATTTGTGCACACACAGGAAGTGTGCTTCTAGACAAAAGATCGTCTACAGCTTTAATTGTCTAGTTTCAGTCTAGATCTCCTTCTATATTAACCACATATACCATACAAAACATAACAGAAGGATAGGTGCTTATACACACTATTAAGTATACTTGGTCTCCTTAATCAGTTTGACAGTCAATTGTCCTATTTACATAAACATCTGTTTGAATGTTCCTGATCCTGTAAGACACCAAACACTGAACGCTTAAAATTAAAGGAGAGTCAAGGATGCTCAGCAATTCACAGGATCAGACCCTGAATCAATTGAATGCAATCACAAATTAAGTTTGACATCTGACACAGCCTCCTGGAAACATTTCACCCTCATGTTTTCTCTTTCTTTCCCCAACTCAGATCATGCTCCCACTATCGCAGAGACAGCCTTCAGAGTGAATAGGATCAGGCTCTGTCAAGCAAACACTGCAGTCTTTAAAAATGTCTGGTATTTACTGCCATCCACTCTGGGGCAGACTTGTTTGCAATGAAAATGGTGTTCCTGGTGTTGATGGATAGTTAGCAAAACCTTCAGGCTGAGCTGTATAGTTCTCCAGAGCAGAAGCAGAATGTGCCTTTAAGGAAGATAAGAAGTTAGAAAACAGCACTGATAAAAACAAGGAAACAAAAATCTAAATTAAGCAAAATTTCAGCCACAATACCAGTCCTACTTAAGCCAAAATAAATGGATTATAATCTCAAGTGTGCAAAGAATAGAGATGAGCAATGCATCCATACACAGATGTTAAACTGTAGTGCAACTATTGCTCTGAAATACCAGAGAATGAAGAAAGCAGTTGGATTAAGAGGGAAAACAAAGAAGTGTTAATGGCATTTGCTTTCCAGTGGAGTAAGCAGCAGCTGAGTTGGAAGGCATAGCTTAATCAGGAGCTGTAATCTTTCAGTGACTTTGAACTTTCTTTCTCTTCATTGCTCAAATAAGAAAGCAATCTTTCAAATAAGAAAGTGTTCATTTTAGTGATTGGAATTTGTAAATACGAATTATATTTCCTCAATGCAATCTGCATATATTTCTACAGAATAAATAGATTTCTGAGCTGCAAATGCAGCATGGCCTAGATGAAGTTAACTTGCTTCTTCCAATCCCCTGATATTCAAAAGACATCTGACAATATGCTGCACTCTGAACAGTACTTAGGCACATGCTCCATTTCAACAACTGATGTGTCACAGAAGAGAGAAAACATTAATTCAAGACACTCAGCTATCTCTTACTATTTTGTAGAGAAGGACAAATTTCCTACAAGAATCCTTTATCTGTACAGAAGCTGTTTTTAACAAAAGACAAACTAAACATATAAATACAAAGTCTGATGATAGTTTCAGTTAACTTATCTAGATTGATGGGTGAAACTAGCTGTTTCATGGACAAGAGATGATGAAACTACACATTACCTAAAGCTACTTCAAGCTTATATTACAATTGTATTTGTGGGAACTATCAAGAGACAGGCACACCCACAACAGACACAAATTCAGGACAAACTGATTACATGTGTAGAGAGGCACACAAATCACAACAAAGGGTCTACAGAAATCTCTAGGTTATCCAAATGTCAGACTGGAATGAGCACAGATTTTGCATTGGTATGGTCAGCTCATTAGATTTAACACAAACTCTGTAAAAAAATTCATTTGCATTATCTTTTCTTTTACTTCTCCCCACTTTACAAAGAACTTTGGAAAAGGTTTTAATTTCATCAAATTTGTAACACAGAGAAGCATTGCACATTGGCCTTGAGTAAGAAGTTAATACAAGTTGTTTTTTGTCAACATCCTTGTAATCAGTTCTCACACAGGTTAAGGGTTTTAATCATTTATTGACTTAAACTAATCCCAAGGAGTTAACAGGCAAGTACATGCTCAAGAGTTCCCTGGAAGCAGAACAGTATTAACAAATAGGCACATTACCTGTAGTAGTGCTGACTGTGCAGCTGCACTGTGCTGCAATTCCTGTAAGGAAGATTGTGCGGCACTTTGGGGAAAGCCAGGGATACCAGGGAGAGATAAAAGACCAGGAAAAACTGTATTTCCCGGAGTCGGCAGTCCAGAAGTCAAGCTGAAAGAATGTCAAAATGAGGATATCATTAGAAACACCTGCACCATGGTTTTTTCTATGTTTCCCTCTCTATAGGCTTATATCTATATAAATTACAAAAGCATTTCTTTTTCTGAATCTCATAAAGGCCAGAATTTCTAAACAGAAGTCCAGTCTTTACCCACCTAAAAATTATTTATCCATACACAAACCAAGAAGGTCTGCAAGACACCTAAGTGGACTCAGAATGTTTTGCACCTCAACTGTGCCTAGAGTTTGCACAAAAAAAAACCCTTTACAGACAAGAATTTATGCTGAGTACTTCCTTAAAACAGCTAAGATACTGTGTGCTATTACCTGTATGTGTCAATGGATGCCCACACGGAATCCATTCTTGTAAAGGCCTAGAGGGTGCCTCAAGTACCCTCATCTGGGAAATAAGATCACTAAGCACCTCACTGGATTTGACTGTCGTAACAGAGATGATTGAGGCCAACCCATTTAATCACTACCATCAGCTTCTGAAGACAAGTAGAAATCCACTAGTGAACTAACCTTAAAAATTATCTGCAATCAGTAACTATGAGTGAAAATACTGTCTACACACCTAAAGTAAAATCGGTGTTCTGCTCAGGACAAAAAGAAATAGTTCTGACCTCCTTCAGAAACAGTAACATACCCAGCCTGCGCAACAAGTGCAGAGTTGAAGTTTGAGCTAAAGGCCGAGGCAAACCCTGGCAGGACTGGAGCCGGAGATGGGGCTGTGGCAGCTGCCGGCAACGGTGCAACTGCTGCTACTGCAGAAGATGCCTGGAGGCCAGGGAAAGAAGGGAGAGCAGGAGTGACAGAGGGTGTGTTAGAGACAGGAAAACCAGGGAAGGATGGGTTTGATGATCCCAGAGGTCCCTGGGCAACAGAAAAAAGGGAAGGGACAGCACTGGACAAGTTAAGCGAGAAGGGCGGAGCGGAGACTGTTGCGGAGGCGGCGAGTCCTGAGAGTACAGCGGCGGTGGAGCTCACATGGGCAGTGGGCACGGCTGAAGTGCTTGTAGCCGGAGCGGCCAGCAGAGACCCTGGGAGAGTGACGGGCGGGGTCAGCGCTGGGTTACCAGTAAAGGCAAAGTTACTGGTTAGAGACGTGAAAGGAGGAAGGCCATTGAACACAGGGGCAATGGGAGCAGAAGAGCCATGTGAGGCGAGGGAAATGGAAGCCAGAGAACTGGAGTTGTTCAGAGGAGCACTCAAAGAGGAGAGCCCTGACAACGCTGGATTCAGGGAACTGGGTAAGCTGACTGGCACTGACGCTGCTGAGGTGTAAGCACGCCCGAGCGCTGACAGTCCTAGAGCGCCATGAGAAGGGCTGGCTGAATGAGCAGGACCTTTGAAGGCCGACAGGGTAGGGCTCATGGGTTCTGTTTTGACCAGAACTGGGATACTTGTGGCAGCTGGGGCTGATGAGAGCTGCTGGTCGGGATTAGTAGGACTTGTGCCATGCAAGAGGGAGGCTGATGAGCCACAGTTGACTGGCATAATCGATGGCGAAGTGGTTAAAGGTGACTGTGCGGGCAATGTTGGAGGAGTGGAACTAGAATTGGCTACAGATGGGGATGGAAGACCTGGAAAAATAGCCAGCCCAGGTGTGGAGGAACGCTGTGGGTTGGGGGTGGCTGATGGAGTGTAACATTTGTTGACAGAGGAAGTGGGAGGGTCAGAGCTTTGATTAGCAAGGGCAGATAAAGAAGCAAGCTCACTTGTCACAGCAGAAGGTAAAGCAGATGAATTGATTAATGAAGTGTCATTTGATGTCAGAAATCCCTTTAAGACAGACAAAATTGGGTTAGGCAAGCTAAGCGAACCAGGAATGGTAGTGGCAGGAGAATTTGCAATTGTGGATGGAACAGGACTAGAAATCCCTTGGGCATTGGGCGGTAAGGACAAAGGGAGGCCAGCAAAAACTGATGACAATGGAGCAGGATTATTAGCAGAAGCAACTGAAGAAGTCGCAGAAAATGGGAGGCCAGCAAATGGTGTAGTAGCAGATGCAAAAGCTTCAGTAGGTGCAGGTGTGGCACATGGAGTGGAAGAACCTTGTGGAGCGGGCATAGCAGCAGGGATAGAAGCCAGCCCAGAAAAAACTGCAGGGATAGGGGTAGAGGTTGCACTGTGAACAGATGTGACAGGAACACCAGGCAATGAAAGGGATTTGATGACAGTAGGGGTTGGGGTGGATGGCTGAGATGTATGGATGGAAGAGGAGACCTGTCCTGGGAAAACAGGAAGGACAGGGGTAGACATGTTCATCCCAGAGATGAGTGGAGTTGCAGGTGCTAATGGATGGCTTATTGCCTTGACAGGTGATGGGGTAGGGACTGGAGTAGCAGCAGGTGTTGAAGGATTAGAACCATGAGGAGTAAAGAGCTGATTCGCTTGTGCAGAAAAAGCTGCAAAGAAACAAAACCAGTAAGAATACTTAAAACTGTCAGATATGTTTGAAATCAACACAAACACATTTTATACAGCATTTCAGAATATGATACACAGGCAATAGCTAACACACAATGTCTACATATAAACAATGAACAGTGCAGCCTATGAAAACAAACCAAAAAGGTACACACGAACACATCACACAAATCGTACACCATGTGGGCCAACACTCCTTTTTAAAACACTCTGTGACATCTGCTACCTCTTCATGATCTCATGCAAAACAGTTAGAAACTCAAATATACTCTGTAAGAACATCTAAATGACACAGGAAACACCCTCCCTCTGGTCCCTAACAGTTGGCTGTACCCAAACCAGATCTAATATTGCATCAGCATCAGATCACCTGGGCTCCTCTGCATCCACTCTCACTGAAGGTCAGAATTTCCTTCAGAACCAGTTAATTCAATGTATCATGATTTCAGAGAAGTTTAGTCAACAACTGAAGAAAGCTGATTTCAGGTGCTGATAGTTTTCTCTCCTTCAAAATCAGGTCATTCTCTTCACTGTGCTTCCTTCAGATTTTGATTCTAAGAAGGTACACTTTTAAATTCATGTATCACACTACAGTATTTAACTAACATTGGCACTTGATTTTATCAACAAATAGTTCTAGAAGTCTTTAGTCAGGTGTCTCTAGTAAAGGCAAGCACCTGCCACTAAGAGTATCAGCTTGTGTCAGTCCTACAAAGTGAGAGACATCAGTCAAGCTGCAGGAAAACAGGCAGGCACACTGTGAATGGGGAGGTGGAGATTACTGGAAAGGACCTGCATTTATGAACACTGGCATGTCAACAGTCTTGATATGCCTGCCTGTAGTTTCCTGTGGAACATGAACATGTTAAGAAGTCATTCCTCTCAAACAAACCTTGTGCCTTATTCTACTTTTGGAATAATCTGTTCAACTGTAAACAAGCCACTGATCCAACCAAACTCATCACCCATAACTAACAGCCTAAATGTCTCTCTTGCCCAAATTCTCCATTTAATTCTACACACAAATTAAAAAAATTACTCTTTAAAATCTTGGACCTAAGTTCATATGACAAACTCCCATTTTGTGTGTCTTGAAACTCTAAAACTATCAAGTCTGGAAACAAACTATTTCCTTTTACATATTTTAAAAAAACCAAAACCCAGACTTCCCAGCTCTGGATTCTGTTCTTTTCTCACTCTTGTTTCCAAGCTGAAGATTCTTCTAAAAATCACAGTTATTTAATCCTGATAGCCAAGATAATCACCAATAAAATACAGCTGTAATAGAACGCAGGGCTGTAATTGAGTTTGTCTTCCGAAGAGAATATTTCACTCCTTACACTGTGTTCATTTAGCTATACCAATAAACTTTGTAAAATACATGCACATTTAAGGAGGGGTATATAAGAAGAAAGTGATTCTTCGAAACACTTCTGTAGAACCATCCCTGGACACAGAGAAAGAAAGACAAAACATAACTTTTGTTTTGTCCCTAGAAATATTTACAGTAGCTAAACTTATCACAGTCATTTCATCTATTTGCAGTATTTGTTAATATGCCTGACTCAATAGTCAGTAAATTCTCAAATTTGTATTTGTCAAATCTAACAAACTATTATCAAAGCCTTTTTATAAGTAGTTCCTAGTGGGATTTATTATTATGATTTGTACTAAGTGTACAAAGCACCACATGAATAAAAACAATAAAAAATGCACAACTGTCTCTGTAAAAAGAACAGGATCTTACAGGATAAAATAAAAGGGCAGGTAGACATAGTTGGAGCTAACAGTCTGGGATAAGACATTCAAAAATCTCTGAATCTCTCTTGCATTCCTACCTTCTTATTACAACTGATATATGAAATTAAAATGTCAATGGGTTTTCCAATAGATGTCCGAGTTTTTAAAATTACAGATTTACTGAAGTATTTAAGTGCACTACATTACAAAGAGTATTTTGATTTAGTTTTTTACATGATTTCTCACATACTTATATAACGAAGAACATAAAAAATTTTGATAAACTAACACAAAAGGATGAACTTTAATGTTTCAGTGCTTCTAAGTGACAAATGTCTGATGATTTTTTCTCCACTCTCAAGAAATCCAACAGTAGCTACGCACTTAGAAGCTTATGAAGATCCCACTAAACAAATCAGTTGTTAACATTTTCTGAAAAAATAACGAAGATACAATCAACACAAAAATTCCCCTGTGGATTTGCAGTTTACCTTGATTTTGGGAAGGTTTTGCCTGGCTGGAAAGGTCCTCATTTTCTAAACAGAAAACAAGAGCTTGTTATTTAAAAGCAAATGAAACTCCAGCAGTGAATGATGCACTCACAACAATGAACCAGGAAAAATAGCATGAATATTTTTAAATATATGCATGCTTTACCTGATACCACTTGATTAGCAGTGTATGGAGGAGGAGCTGGTAAGCCTGGAGCTATGACATTGGCCATTGGAACTAAGCCAGCATTGTTGTAAGCACCTAAAAAAACAAAGGCAATACACAGTGCTGTTGTCAGAAGAACCTGTAGCTAGATGAGCCAATAAGCATCTTCTCCTTTAAAAGAACATTTTCCAGACTGTAAGACATTCCTTCATCAAAAAGCTAGACTAGTTAATTTTCCAGGCTGGATGTTGGCTTTTGCCAATTCTGCCTGAATGGCATGCACTGTGACCCAAATCCCACTAAGGGAAATTGGAGAGAAAGAGCCTGAAAAAGTCAGGTTTCAATTCCCTTCAGTTTTTGGGTTTTTTTTTTAAAAAAAAAAAAAAAAACATAGGGGGAAGAGTAATACAGAGTGTCTGCAGCATCATTGGTTCCTTTCCTATTCCTAATTTATTGCAACTCCTTCTTCAACACTAAAGCCTTGACAAACAAAAGAGGCAAACACAGCTCAGTAACCATGACGAGCCCTTAAACACTAGCCAGAAAATTCAGAGAAAAATGTTCCATTTCAAGTACTTAATGTAGTAGTCTTCATTATTCCTTTAAATGTTAAGAAATTCAAGTGGATTAGCAAAGTATTTTAATACAAAATTCTTGCAGCACTTAATGTATTAAAAATACCTTTTTCCTCTCTTATTTTTTGAAGCAACTCTAACTGTTGTACTGCTGTGGTATGATGTGGTAGCTCTGATGAAACATACCTGAATTGAAATTGCAGGAACACAAACACATTTCACAGTGGTCCTGAATTAATAGTTTAAGAGCGTAAGAATTTAGGCTTCATGGGAAAAGGTAGCACTTGAACAATACTGAAAGTGCATCAATTTGTCATATACAATTCCCTTCTGATTTCACATTTTCACAGTAATTCCACCTCATATTAAGATTTCTTGCACGACAACTCTTGCCTGAAAATCAGAAAAGCAACTAACAATCACTGCATCACCCAGGAAGGAAATGTTCAAGAGGCAGAAAACAATTCATCATTCTGACCATTGACTGAAATCAACTGCATTCAGTAATTTCAGGTCAGCATCTGCCATCTCATTAAACACACACACACATATATATAATTTCACCAGTTATGAGTTCTGTTGTCACAAGTGCTTTCTTTAAAAATATGTTGCAGCCTAATAAGGCCCTGAAAAAAGCTGTTTTTTAAGAAGCCCTCAAAAGCTGTTTAATATCCTAGAATTATACTCTTATCCTGCCACAGGCCAGATTTTTTAAAGATAATTTAGATAGGATTTATTTAACATAAATTTGAGATAGTCTGCAAGTTTCCTGTACAGTTTCTTGGGAGCAAGTAATTTCGTGGGCATAAATAATCAGTCTTAGTTTAGTCCCTAGTAGTGCCATTTCTCTAAAATGGCTACAAAAAGACTTGCAGACATGGAGTTGATTAGATGACTCGCCCGTCAGGAAGCTTGCTAGGAGTTCTGCTTCACTTTCTTATCACCTACCCGAAAAACTCCCTGAAATCCCTAACATCGGTGAAAAACAAGTGTCTAACCAGAGCACTCCTTGTTTTGCAGTACAGAATTTCAAGATTAGAAAAGGCTTTCAGCTGCCAGACCTGAATCTGACTACTTCAAGTACTCTAAGCTTTCTTCCAAAGAAAGGCCAATTGCCTTGTTCCCTTCCAAAATGTCTGGAATCAAACAATTGATGCAGCAGAGCAAAGAGAGAGGAGTTTATGAACAAAGGGTCAATCTTACCTAAGGCACACGGCTAGAAATAGACCAATGGCAGGAAAAGGCAATCACTATTTCCCTTCTGAGACTGAAACCTACTTTTCTTTTAAGAAACTGTTTATTCTTCATTATGATGGAGCAAAGGCAAAGCTGAAGGCAACCAAGAAACAGATTACAGCCCTTCAGCAAATTCTTATTCAGGGCCACGGCTGACCATATGCAAAGCTGGCTTCTACAGCAACAAGTCAGATTTGTCAAGCCAAAGCCCAAACCTTGGTCAAACATTACAACAAAGTCACAGTCCTAGTCTTGTCTATATGCACAATGCCTCCCATAAATGAAATATTTTGTCATTGGAACAGGATTGTGAATTTTTCTAATGGACGTTGGAAAAAAAAGTCAATATATTCCTCTCTTTATCAATTCTGCTGTCATGACAAGGAAAGGTAGAAACCAGTACCCAGAACATGCTTAGGGAGCAGAAGCCAATTTCAGATATGACCATGGTCAGAGAAACTGACACTTGACACATTACTTAAAAGGCAAATGCATGAAACAATAGCATTGAGCTAGAACACACAGAAACCTTACTTGGTGCAATAGTTGCATGTGGCCGACATGGTGGGATGGGGTATGGAACTGGTTTGTGTGGATTGTACGTTGATGGAGCCTACATAAACAAAAAACAAATGGGAAAAGCAATAGTGAAAGCATTACCTAATGTTTCTCAGACAAAAAGCTAACATTCAGATACTACTACAGACTGGCATTCTTCACTACAATATATCGATATGAAATTTCTTTGTCATATCCATAGTGACTGCAAGTATTTCACTCTTTCTGAAAAGAATGAAACAAACACCAGTAGTATACCTTTAGATTTTAATATAAAACTGAGGTGGCAAAAGGAACTCCTTTCTGCCTTGCTGTTCTCACACTCTGCAGTTTTGGACTGACTTCTCATTTTAAAGGTTTAGCATATTTAGAAGTAGCAAATATTTCTGAAGGTACCTATACCTTTAAAATAATACAGCTTTGTGGGAAACATTTTGTAATAAAAGTGATAATAAAACATTTGGACGATACTTCAAAGTAGTAACAGGTTTGCTGGAAGTTTGTCCAACATGTTTAAAACTTTTGAAATACACATCAGCTGTGTTGTTAAGAAACACGAACCTCTTTCTAAGGCACTGCTGTAATTCACGTTTCAAAGATGGAGGCATTTTCTGTGTTCATGTGGGAAATCCTCAGAGAGCAGCTCATAATGGATCACTAAAAATGCTTTCAGTTTTCTCTTCTGCTACTGTGATTTAAATTCTGTCTTTAAATGCACATACATTGTATCCAGTAGAGAATCCTCTCCCTCTACAGATAAAAGCTAGAGCTCATTTTCAAGTTAAATAAAAAAAGACTACGTAATATTCACTATAGAAGTTTAGCTTCAATTAAATTGCTGTTCTACAGTCTTCTTGCACATAACAGCATTTTATAACAAAGCCTCGTTGAATTGGCTGGTGGTTGTTTTGGAATTTTTCTAAGTTTCATTTATTTATTTATTTATTAGACGTACTGGTTTGGATGGTCCAAGTATACGGGCTGCTATTCCCTTTCCTTCATTCGTACATTCTTCTGTGTCCTTTTTGATAGGGGTTCCCTGAAACAAAAGAAAATTAAACCAAGCATTAATTTAGAAGCAAATTTTGCTGTACAATTTCTGTCATATTTTATTTTCTTAGTGAACTACATTTGAGTTTTTGAACATTCTGAAAGTAACCATGTTTGTCAGGGAAAAGAAACAAAACCAACCCTTTTAGGCTTGTAACATAATGAGTGAGAGCATTCCAATAGCTTGGTTTGTAACACTGAGCTTTTGTAATGAGAGGCATTTTAAACAGTCCATGTTGATGATGGAATTCTGCATTTTAACTTGTGGATGTGATAACTTTAATTTCGCTGCTCACAGGAAATGCTTAACATGCTTGTTTAAGAGCCCCACTAAGATTAGCAGTAGTACTGAAGTGACCTTTTTAAGTCACCTTATCAGTCTACTAGTAAAGCTCTTGACACCTCTCCTGATTCTCCCAAATACTGCTGGAGTCTACAATATTTTCCTGATATGAACAATGTCTTATATATGAAGTAATCTTTACTTAAAGAAGCATAGAAAAAATGGGCAAATAAAAATAATGCAAGTTCCCTGTAAATGCAGAATGGGGTAAAAAACCCAAGCAAACAAAAAAAACCAACAAACACACTTTGGCTTTGATTCCCCCCCTCCCTCCATGTGTATGAATTCAGGGTTTGGTTATACTGCAATGAATCTTAAATCAAGGGTTCATTTGTGGAAAGCAAAAGCATAGGATCATGCTTACTGGAAAAATTCCATTTATGCGGCTTGGTTTGCCCTTGGGATAAGGATTGCCAGGAATCATGCCACAGGATGATATCATAGCATGAGGAGCCTTACAACCTGTTTTTGACGCCTGCAAAACAAGACAAAACATTATTTGCTATCAAATTCAAGGCTTTAAAGAAACTAGTTACTATTTCATGACATTTCGACTGCATGAATCAACCTACACAGAACAACTGTAATCTGTGTCTCAGGTCTTATTCCAAATAATACAGTGGAAACTTCTGCCAAAATCCACCCCTGCTTATACTGAACTTGGGCTTAAGCACCTGGTGTTCTCTAAAACAAAGACAAACTGTTTCTTTTAGCATTGGTTGCAATTCCATGTCCCTGTGTCCCATGTTGCTAGTGCCTGACAGAAACTTCCCCTTTTGTTGCACATGTATTGCACCGCTCTATCTTTTTACAGTTGCTTGTTTCAGCTTGTCTTCTACCAGCAGTTCCCAGAAGTCCTCATGCTAAGTCTGACCCCACAATGACCATAAGGATGCAAACAGAATCCTAACAGAACCAAGGATGTCTGTTTATCCTGATTACCTGTTCGAGAATTCTTCTGCATCTTTTCTTCTCTGACATATTAATTCTGAACAGATCTTCAATAAGGCGATAATTCTGTGCATCAACAATGTTGCTATAAAGACATTAACAGACAATTGCTGCCATCCCATTTGCATAAGCTGAAAAAATGCACCACTGAAAAGTGACCCACACTTAGTTCGCCACTATGCAAAAGTACATTTAAAAAACATAATTAGTTCAGATCATAACATTGTTAATATTATTATTATTATTACTATTATTAAAGTAAAAACCCCAGGCTTAAATATGGACTTCATACCTGCAAGTAAAATACATGGAATTAGAACTAAATTTCAATACAGAACTAAATATCAATACAGGGCAACGGAGGACAATGGCTAAACTTTATTGCAAAAATAACTATGTTGAAAAAATGAATTTTGCATCACAACAGCTCATGAGAAAGCTTTAATTACTACTAACACACAATTCCTAGCAAATCAAAAAGCCAGCAGCTACTCAGTTTGCCATTGTTTCTTGCCAGTCTGGTAGAAAAACAAGTTTTCAGCTAATTTATTTCGGAATGAAAAATATCAACTCCTGGTAAATCTCTCCAAGTTGTGCAGAGCTAGTGAAAGCCTTCACATAGCTCCAAAAACCACTCCTCCTCTCTATTCTCCCCAAAACAGTACTAGACACACCACAGAGAACTAACTATGTGACTATAAGGAGACCAGTGCCTCCTTCTACACACCTTTTTCAAAATTCTGATCAATTTTTTGACCAGCACTTTTCTGTCAAATATTACCTGTGCCATCCAAACTACTGGAAGTACAATACAGTACCAAAAAGGAGGACTCCTCAAAGGGGGATATTAGACAAAAACGGAATCAGTAGAATGTTGAATGAAGACATGAAAAACATCTCAAAGAACAGTAATAAAATGTGAATGAGCTTTCAGCTTTGTTCACTATTCCTGATTAACCAAGTAAGCAGCACATAGATTTGGACTAGAATTTCTAATCATGACTCCCTTACTTTGCTCTTGTACTGTAGAAATTCCAACAGCTAAGGAAGTTATTGTGCTTTCCTCCCACATCAGCTGAATTGTAGCAGCTGAAGATTCCAAGAGCTCCAGTCTCATAACAAGAAGATAACAGGTCAGTCTAATGTACCACTGCTTAACTTTCCTTAGGCTACCCTGTTTTGTTTTGGTCCGAAATAGACAAGTAGAATTCACATGGCTTCCTTAAGCTCAACTCCAAAAGCAAAATTATGTCTGTATCCTCAGTCTTAATTGTTTTATGGATATTTATATCAAGAATTTATATGCCCCAGGAAGTTCAAGCAGGCTGTAACATACCAGCATTCATAGGGAATACAGACACGCTTAAAGCAAAAAAAAACCCAAACAACCCAAAACAGAACAATATTTTACATAATAAATCCCCTGAACCAAGCAGAAGAGTTCCATTTTAAATATGTATAGGTAATAGATCCTTGTGTTCACTAGGAAAACCCCCACTAGCAGCTGTGTTCACTAGAAAAACTCCCACTTTTTCCATAAATATAAATTTAGAAGAGCTACACTTTTTTATGGACAGTAGATCTGTCAATTTAAGAGATCCATTTACTTAACACATTTCTACATATGCAATATTTAGAGGGCTTTTCAAACACAAAAGGGTCAATTCCCAGAATTTCCTGGTCTCAAGTCTTCCTGATTCAGTGAGCAGAGAAATAAGCTTAAGGCCCTCTTGGTTCTCTACATTGGAAGACCACAGTAAAAACACTGGCAAAGTGGCAGTCGTCCAGCAGGCAAAGCCCACACTGCGGCATGCTCAAGACTCAAATGAACTATAGAATTTTCCACAATCATGGAATCATTGTTTGGAAGGACCATAAAGATCATCTAGCTCCAAGGCTCCTGCAGGTGAGCAGAGACATCTTTCACTAGATCAGGTTGCTCAGAGCTCCACCCAGCCCAGCCTCGAATACTTCCAGGCATGGGGCATCCACAACTTCTCTGAGCAACCTGTTCCAGTGCCTCACCATCCTCACAGCAAAGAATTTTTTCCTAATATCCAGTCTAAACCTACTCTCTCTTTCAGTGTAAGGCCATTCCCCTTGTCCTGTCACTACACTCCAGCTCTCTTGCAGGTTTCCTTCAGGGGCTAAAGGCTGCAATTAAGTCACCCCACCTTGTTCCAGGCTGAATAAACCCGATTCTCTCAGCCTTAAGTCTACTTCTAATTAATCTTTTAAACAGCCCCATAAGTAATGGATTTGTGCTTTACCTTTACCAGGCACAGTGCTTCCTTCTAGGAGCATCTCAAGTTTTATCTCTTCAAACAATGAGCTAAACCAATACAAGTTAAGGAAATACAGCACAAAAGATACTTACGAAGCTAAGATTTCAAGGGCAATAAGTTTATCTTTACTGAATGTGAAGCAGTTGAGAATATTAACCATTTTTGATGCTGGAACTGCCACTATTTTCTGATAAAAAAGAAAGAAAAAGGTGCATATGAAATAAAGCAGTACAACTATTTTAAACTCAGAATACAACTCAGTAACAGCTTCATATGGTGTATTTCAGTAAACTTTTAATAGCCTCTCCCTCCCATTGGGAAGGAGACTTTATAGGGTAAAATTTGAACAATTAGCTCAAAAAAGCATTCATCCAAAGCAAAGAAATCAGGAGAGTTAACAATAGTTACAAAGGTTACATCTGCTCCTCTGATACACAGGAAAGCAAAAGTCACTTTAGTCAGAAAAGATACACAATTAGAAGCATGAAGTTTCATAGCTTGATACCACTAAAGGAGGAGATGGAAAGTTTGAAGATTTATAAAGGGTAGACTGACTCATCAGTTGAAAAGTAGGTGTCATAAAATTAAAAAGACATTAAGAGGGCAAATTTATTCCACAAGATTATGTCACAAGAACTTACATGTTGTAAAGCCTTTATTGCCTTTAGCTGTGGTTCAGCCCAGGAGAAGTATCTCAGTAATTCAACAACCTGCAACAGGGTAGAGGCCTTCAATTAATCTTTTAGATATATTAAAAGTGTATGCTGAAAGCATCAGTATGACCTTTCCACTTTAGTAGTACAGTGGTATACTGCTAAAAAACATCTGTCTGTGGTGTCTGATTGTTGGTGCCTACCAGCATCTAAGGTTCTTTTCATTTCTAAGTAGGCACCTAAAATTTCTGTTTTATGAGATTAAGATTTTCTGTGAAAATATTTAAAATACTTACTTCTCTACACGTATTTGCATATATGCATAACAATGCCACTGTGTTAGAATGAGTAAAAAAAATTAAAAATCAAGTGTCTCTGAAAAAGCTTATCAACAATCAGTATCTCACACAGCTTATTCCCAAACATACACCAAAAAAAGCCAGGAAGAAAAGAAACAGGAAAAAGAAAATCTATATGTTATCATATTATACATTATTACTAAAAGTCTGTTTAGAAAAAAACATGCAAAATAATCCTAAATTCCATTATCACAAATTTATACCATTTTCCCCACACAATAATAATGAAAATAGTGGTTTTGATGACAAAGCAACTCAGAACTATTTTTAATAGCTTAATGTTGATATAATAATAAGGAATTAAATCTCCTCAGTTAACAAATAAGAAAAGTTATTATGACCTTCCTCAGTATGACAGGAGACAATCTGTCTATATTACTGAATACACAAAACCAATAGCTCCCATTAAACCCATGATAGTGCTGACTTTACCTGTTCACTGGAAAAGTATCCATGAACATATTCAATAGCTTTTAATTTGTACTCAGTCAATACAGCCTAAAAGATATAGGAAAAAAATATGCATAATTAGTGACTCAAATTATAATTATAGCACAACCATCCGCTAATCTATTAATCTAAAATCTGCCCCTACAAAGTGACATTTGTATCAATTACACTGCAGCACTTTGAAGTAACAGTATATTCCTCAGGTAACTGAGAACAGTGAAAAGAAGACATAATTTAATTATTCTGTTTAAAATATACTCATTTTTTAATTTACTTCATTTTACTTTTTTTGTTGTTGCTTATAACTGTACTGAGAGAACATCATCACTCTTCTTTTTGCTCCAATGATTTACATCAACTTTATGTTAAACAAGATAATATGGTTGATTATTCAGACGATCTCTTTGTATGTCCCCGGTAAACTAAGTACCAAAATATCCTGGTTCAGTGAATTTATGAAGAAATTGGATGAGTCTATGCAGACAGTTAAATATACAATAGAGCTTGCTCCAGAGATGGATACTGTCATATCATTATCCTTACACATTCCAAATTTTAACATGCAGTCACACAAAACAAAGCACAGTACTTTAATGCACCACTGGCCTTTTGACTTTGTGGCAAGAGTTTTGTTGATAACCATGTGAGCTGTCTAATGGCCAGGACTTCCTCCCTCTCCTACACCCAGCTCTCTGTGACAGGTACAAGCTGAATTCCTGCCCCAAGCTGGTGAAAACACCTTTCTTCCACAGTTTCCAAGTCCCCCGTCTAATGCTAGATCTTGTGTATTCTCAAACCACCTTTAGCTTTACCCACACACCCACTTCTATCTTCCTCCCAACAGCACTAAAATCTACCCCTACCCCTTGCTTTTCTGTTCCTGGCCATCCACACACATACACAAAGGTCTCCATCACTCAACCTGACTTGAGTAGCACAGGTGCACAGAAACACACTCAGATACTGTTGCAAGCAACCCTCCTCCTTTCTGTACCTCCTTAGGAGAAAAACAGTACCAGACACAATCAAGCCACGGGGGACAAAGAGTTTCTCCATGCTCATTTTTTCTTCTGTCCCTTCCTCCTCTTCATTTGGAAAGAAACAAGGTATGCCATATATTTTTTACCAAAACAAGTATCACTTTTCCTTCTTAAATCAACAACAGAATGACTTTTCAGCAAGAGTACAAACAGAAAGCACTGCTACACATATTTATGGAAGGAACAAACAAACAAAACCCCCAAAGTTTATTTTGCTAGTAATTGCAAATACATACAGGTAAAATAGAACTAAGTTACGCATGAAGACATTTAAGTAATTGCTCCTGCTAATCGTAGGACTGAAAAGGGAACACACCAACACAACAAACTTGTAAATCACATAATAAAGAAGGTTCTGCCACAGAGCTAGAAATGAAGCTTAAACAAAAACATAGGAACAAAGGCACAAAATCAGCATTTGGACAATGAATGTGACACCACAACAGCACAGCTATTATTAACACAGCACAGCACTGATCCTTAGATCAACAGCAAGCTGGAATACAGGAATACAGACAGATAGCATAGAGGAAATATAACTGCCTAAAATCACATGTCTAAACCCTTTTGTCTGAAGTTCTTTAGTAATCACAGCATATTCTGAAGGACTGCACTGCAGTAACATAATTGAAACATTACTCCCTCCCACCATCAATTATCAGAGAAAGCATTCATGTCCAAGTCATTCCTTGATTATTTTTTCTCATTCCCAGATTTTCCACACAAATTCGTAAGTTGGGAGGGGAGTCCACACCCTGAAGTATGTCATGTTTTCAGCTGTTTTAGGAAGGTCACTTTATGACCATGACCTTATGCAAAAATGCAGTTGGGATAACAAAGACTCATCCCTGGGGCTTCTGTCGAACAGTTTTATACTTCACTACACTGCAAAATAGCAATACTGCAATTGCAGCCATCACTGCCTCATGCTGAAGAGAAACTGAACCGAAACTCAACTCTAATACCTTAATACCAAATATTCTAATACTCAGTAAGTGAAATTTTCCTCTCCTAAACAGCCCAATAAAAAACCTACAGATTGCTATTCTGCCACAAGCAAATCTCATCTGAAACAAGCCCTTCATTGTCATACCATTACAGCTTCAGCTGGATACATAAGTGTTCTCCTGTGACACCTAAATAACCTCTGCTTAACTACAACATACATCATCACAGGTTTCCGCTTCCCATGCAAAACATAAACATCCATCTGAGAGGTTCTTATTTTTTCTCTTTCCTTTTCCACTTCCAGCATTTTGGGACGTGTGCCAGCCTCTAACCTCGAGCTTTCCTGTTAAAAGCAGGCCTCTGTGCAGAGAGAAATCAGAGCCCTGCCAGACAGGAGGAAGCCCAGGTTTGTATCTCTGCTCCCCACAACCAGCAGTACTTTGCTCGGTGAGTTTTTAAGCAGGAGATGCAGAAGCACAGCTCAGAGCAAGCAAAAAAATGCAGGATTTACATCCCAGAGAAAGGAGATGTGCACACACTCCTGAGCTGTGGGAGACGTGACTTCCAACAAGGACAACAGAGTGCAGTCTAGAAAACAACCTTCTCACGTCTTATTTGTGCACTGTACCTCCTAAAGGAGCACATAAAAGGTGGGTACTTTACACTGTCTCCGGTCAGGCCAAGCACACGTAGCCCCTACCCCCAAGGAAGAGATGCTTGGCTATTTTGGTTTTTCTTCCTTGACAGTGAAAATGCTGCAGTAACCTTATGCAAATGCTTATTTGAAATGAGGGCTCAGGATCATCCAGTTCCAACATCCCCTGCCATGGGCAGGGCAGGAACACCTCCCACTAGACCAGGTTGCCGAAGGTCTTATCCAACTTGGCCTTGAACACTGCCAGGGATGGGGTAACCCCAGCCTCTCTGGGCACCCTGCTCCAGTGCCTCACCACCTTCATAGTAAAGAATTTCTTCTTAATATTTAATCTAAATATCCCCCCCTTTCAATTTGTAGCCATTACTCCTTGTCCTATAGTCCCTCACCAAAGGATTAACAAAACGAGCGGTTACCTTCCTAATTTCATCCAGCACGGTTTCAAATGATTTCTTATCCATCTTGATTATTTCATTCAGTGCCAACACTTAAACGTGGAGGAAATAATACTAGTAATAATAATTTTAAAAAAAAAAAAAACCTAAGAGGCTTTGAGCACACAGGAAAAAAGGATTA
>VZRL01004528.1:210501-258453 GCA_013397895.1 Origma solitaria | reverse complement strand
CGGGCGGGGCCGCTGCGAGGGCCGGGGCCTGGCCGGGGCCGGCGGGGCGGGGGGGTGCGGGCAGCGCTCCGGCATCCGTTCGCTCTCGGTTCGCTCTCGGTGCTCCGCCGCTCTCGGTTCGCTCTCGGTGCTTCCCCGCTCTCGGTTCGCTCTCGGTGCTTCGCAGCTCCGCCGAGGTAATGCCTGCCCGGGGGGCATTACCCCCGGCCAGGGCTTCCAGGCCGTGTGCTGTGCTCGGGCGAGGAGGAAGGAATCTGTGGGTGAATAACGTCCCACAGTGCTGTCAGGTTTTCTCCTTGCTTGATTGCTGTCGGCTTTCCTTCCTGGCAGCCCAGACTGTGTGTCCGCAGCGCGGTGTCATCACTGTGTCTGTCCCTGCTCCCAGCTGGGCTAGGAACAGAAGTGTCTGGTGGCCATGGGCCTTCACGGTCACCCGCGTTATTTGTTAGCCCTACACTGAGCTCTCCGTTTCAATGCTTATCTTGCAGCAGTACTTAGCTTCCGTTCTTGTGCTGGAAAAGTAGAACAAGAAGGTGAAAGATTTTTTTTTTCCATTATCGTTTAAAATGTATACATTGACCCGAGTCTGACCCTGGCGTTTTACACTTCCTCATTTCCAAGATGTAGTCTTCTTTCTTGACCTGTAGTTTTTTTCTTATTTTCACATCTTGAAGTGGCTACTGAATATGATGCATTTGGAACATGCTCTACTATTTTCCTGATTTTGGAGATTGGCAGATGATTGGCAAATATTAACAGCAACTCTGGTGTAAGAAATGTCAGGGTGTGTGTTTTGCCTTCTATTTCCAGAGCTCCCCAGTCCGCAGTACTTGATTAGCTAGTTTTCAGATTGTTGTAGTTTTCCCACTTGCAGTCCAAATCCCTAGCTGCAAGCTTCTGTTTATCCGTCTTGTTAATTTAATTTGAATAACTGAATTTTTGATGCTTCAGCACACAGTTACTTTCAACTGCTGTTTGCTTTGATCCCACCCTCGTGGAATTTGACTATATATATTTGTTTTGTATTTTCAGGTTTTAAAAGCAGATTACTCCTCTCCTTGGAGGGGAGAGCAACAGATGTACAAGCTGGACATAGGCTGGCCTAAAAACCCAGAATACTTCACTGGCCAAACGTTTTGTGTTGCTGTTGACTCTCTCCATGGTTTAGTCTATGTAGGACAAGTGAGTGGGAATACTATATTTCTCTCTGTGTTGTTCTTGTGTATTTTTGCCTTTAAAGCGTCTGGTTAAGATTAAGATATATATGTGTATGTTTATTTATATATATTTACGTATTTATATAGTATGTATGAATAATTATTGTATCAAACTCAGAGAAAATATAAGCAGAGATGTCTCTGCTATATCTATTTTTAAAAGTAATTCTGGCACAACATTTGTTCATGGGGTTTTTTTTTTAAAGCATTAAATTTCTGTGGTATGAATGCATGATCCAACTTAAATGCATTACAGTATCTTCTTCCCTTAGCTGTAGGATAAAATGTTGTTCTGGGGCAACTGAATCTTCCATTCTTTGAAGTCTTCAAAACCACACAGCTCTTTCAACCACTTAAAGTAATTGGAGTTAATTTATTTCCTCTACCCAGCTCCATGTATCAGTATCTCTAGGCCATGGATAAGACATTCTCTTCATGAGACATGGTGGGAATTTCTTGTGAAGCACATTATGAGTATTTCAGTGCCATGCAGCTAACAAGCACAGTTGCAGTTTTTCATACCCATCTATTGGCCATGCTTTTCAGCAGAAACATAAAATCACAACTCAAAATGAAGATCAAAATAGCTGCAGGCACTTGGCTGCTCTGAAAGCTGGACTCTTTGTGAAGTATGGTGAAAGTCTAGACTGACTGAAAAGTTTTTCATGCTAAATTTAGACCCTTATCTCTTTTTCCTTTTCTAGGTAGAAAAATAGTTCTAACAGAAAATTATATCAGGAGATTCTTACAATTCATGAAACATTGCAAAACTTCACAAAGAGGAATTTTTAAAAATATGATTAGTTACTTTATATGTTTTCTTTAGAACTTTTTTTGCCTTTTCAGCGGGGAGACAATGTGCCAAAGGTACTTGTATTCTCAGAAGAAGGCTATTTTCTTTCCTCCTGGAATGATACAGTTGAAATGCCTCATGGTATCTTTGTATGGAACACTGCAACAGGTAGTTCAGTATGGATCACAGATGTTGGAACAGGTATGCGTGGTGGTGATATGAGAAATATTTGGTGGGGAAGGAAATGTCAATACTGCAGATTTTACTTTAACCAATTCACTTATTTAAGTCTCTCAAAGAATTCTGAGACAGATTAGTGCTGTGAACAAACTTCTCAGGTGCTGCACAAAGTAATTTGAAGCTTCAGGAGTTGTGCTGTATGTCTGCTTACAGCTACATAGCACTCCTCCCTGCTGCCCAGAAGTATCAGGGGAAAAAACCTGGCTAGACCAGTGATCCTGACACAATGGATGAATATTTTTATAGCCTTTGGATTTACTAACCCAGAATTTTTTCTGTTAGATGCATTAATACCACTTCTGAATATCAAATTTTCTTTTTTAATCTCCATAGTTTGATACTTACCTTTTGTTTTGTTAAGATGTCTTTGCACTTTTTCTTTTCCTTAATTCAGGGAAATATGGACACACAGTGAAACAGTATACCCCTTTGGGTAAACTTGTGCAGGTCTTGGGTACACCAGGTAATGCTGGTTCAAGTTTGATTCCCCTGCAGTTTGATCAACCAGCAGAGATTTTTGTGGAGGAAACTGGAGAAATCTATGTTGTTGATGGAGATGGAGGAATGAACAACAGATTGCTCAAACTATCCAATGGTATGGAAAAATGAACTGTTGCAGTAATTGAGCACTGAAAACCAGTTTTTAAATAACATGACTTGGGAATACTTCTAAGCAAGTACTAGGCAGAACTATCATTTAACTTTAGTTTGAAGACCTTATTAAATCAGATCCTGATTTATTGCTTGTCACTTCAGGAGAAATCTAATCATTCATGAGAAGAGGCTGAGAAAGTGACTTTGTTCAGTCTCCAAGAAAGCAAGCTAAGGGGGATTCTAATTGCTGTCTTCAAATCAGTAAAGGGAGGCTACAGAGAAGACAGGGCCACATGTTTCTTAGATATATGCAGTGAAGAATGAGGAACACTGTGCACAACATGCAAGAGGGGTGAATTCCAGTGTGATTTTTGTTAGAAAACATTCAGAGGAAGGGTAGTCAGACAGTGAATGACGGGGTGGCCCAAGGATGGTATGCACTCTCAATTCCTGTAGATGCTCAAAAGCTGATGAGTTATGGGCAGCCTGATCTAACTTCAGAGTTGGGTTGGTTATCAAAGCTAGTCTTGCTTTGGGGAGCACTTTGGACCAGACAGTGTCTGGAGGACTTTTATACTTAGATTGTTCTGTGATTCTAATTAGCTGGCTCATACTCCTCAGTTAGGGCAGTCACTGAGGAGTCTGCACATGACCACAGTTGGGATAAGTGGAGGAGCTACTGTTTCTCCGTTGTGCTGTCATAAAGCAGATAGTTTCCTAATACCTAGTTTGCAAAATGGTAAATTGTTAATACTCAAAACTTCCGGGTAACAAGTGTAAAAAATCAGTTTAGGAAACAAATGAATAGTGTAATCAGCCAATGTATTTTTTTCCTTTTTTTTTTTTTTTAAATTCAGTGCTTAACAGAACCTTGGGCTCTGGCTACATTTCTGTAATCATTATCCTGAAACCACTAATAAAAATCCAGTAGTCACTGTAGTAGTCATGTTATTTCTCACATTCATGTATCAGGAGTACTGTGTTTAAAAAGTTTAGAAATTTCACCTTTTACAAATTACCCAAGTAACTTTGCAAGGGAATGACTTAAAAGCTGGTTTATTTGTTGTTTTCTCACTGTGTTTTTTTTTTACTTTTCATGGTGCTTGCTGTTTAGACTACAAAGAGATATGGCTGACTGGAACAAATGGGAGTGGCATTGGTCAGTTCAAGATTCCTCACAGTGTGACAGTGGATGCTTTTGGACGGGTAAATAAAAAAAGAATTTTGTTTTTTCATCTTTCAACAGACTTGTTTATATGTATATGAATAAAACAAAATGTATTTCCTTTTTATTTAAACTGTTGTGATCCTGTGTCCCTTTGTGGGGTTACAGTTTTTGGTGTGACAGTCGTGAGCTGAAGTTTCATACTGCAGGCTCTGTGGAAGCAGCTGCCTCCAAGGCTAACACAAGGACCCTGACCACTTACACTGCCAATGTCCATGCAACAGCAGGCTGCTCCTCCTGCAGTTTGTAACAGGTTGCCAGTGTGAGGGTACAGGAGAGCTGTGTTCTGTAATAAATAAATGCACTTTTGTTTCTTCAGGGGGCTTTAATTTCGTATTTGGAAATTCTAAATAAGCTTTAGGTGATAGTAAGGCTCTAGCTAGGTTGTGGACATTACTCTCTTTTACATGCAGCTCAAGGCATTCCAAGACTCTACTTCTGCCAGGTGTTAATTGTAGTCTGGCTTTTGGTCTGCCACTCATAGAAAGGAATTATGCAGTCGCTTCTTAATCTGTTTCAGGGAAAATAAGATTGCTTCACTAAAACACCACTGGTTGAAGCTAATTCTTCTGATGCTGTCTGAATCAAAAGTATATATAAAAATCAATTTTCTGCCGAAACTGGCAGGGTGGGAGAAAAAACAGGACGAACATGGTCACCTTCTGCTGCAGGGTAACTGTGAGTGTATTCATTCAAAGCCAGCAACTGGGATGAGCTATGATTTTATTGCCAACATAGTGTTGATCATCAGTTTAGGTTGAAAAATAATTGTTAATTCATAAGAAATTTAAGATAATGCTGTACTAGTGTTTCATTTAAAAATAGTGATGAAAGACCTAAGGTCGTGTTTATTGCACCTTTTTGGTGATACCCCAGAAAAGTCATGAAGTTTACTTACCAGACTGATGAGTTTGCAACAGCTAAAACTTCAATGATTGTTGTACAAAAAATGCCTTCAGTGGAACTGTCTAGTAGTGGTATTGCTAGCTTGCAGTGTCTGTGAACTCAGTTAGCACAGGGCAGGACAGAGACAAAACTGGTTAGACAAAACAAGCTAAACATGCTCTGTTTAAATTGCTCAGTATTTGTAGTAATATTAGGTATATCAAGAGTGTTTGCAGACCATGATCTTGAAATGACACTACCATTGGAAAAAAATGCAGGTGACAGACTTTAGACAGATCTTCAGAATTTAATAGGTGGGAGTATGTCTTCACTGTGGGGATAAAAATCCTGTCAAATATATCCATATCATAGCCACAAAAATGAAGAGAAGGCACTGATTTCTCTGTTAAAGTAGTATGAAATAATTTGTGTATGTTAACTGCAGGTCAGCTTTGGTTTATATCTGGAAGTCAGATCTACTGATTTAGTTTTGAATGGGGAGGTATATATTCTTCCAGGGAACATTCTTTCATTTTTACTACAGGTAGCTTTACTCTTGTAGGAAACAAATGCATTTAATTTGTTCTATTTGTTGACAGCCATGATTTTTGTTTTTAACAGGTATGGGTTGCAGACAGAGGCAATAAGAGAATCCAAGTTTTTGATAAAGTCACGGGTGAATGGCTTGGGTCTTGGACCGGCTGTTTTTCAGAAGATGGACCTTATTCTGTCAGGTATTGTAGAACAGTTCTAGAAGCAGGCAATTACATAAATAAGGTGTACTCTTACTGGTGAATTAAAATGTTGATATTTAATGCCTGATGACAAGGAGTTAACCAGTTTAATAAGGTGCTGGGGGTCTTAACATATGAAAAGACCTTCACAGTTATATCTTGACATGGAAATCCTGGCTTTATAACAAGCCCTGTGGATTTGTGTGCAGGATTGGGACCTTCACTTGAAAGTTATGTTATTAACCTTACTGTTGCAGCTTTTACAGGAAGAAAGATTTCCTTGAATGAGTTTTCTGTTCCATAATGTGTCTCAAGCACAGCCATATGAAGAATAAGGCTTACAAGTTAATTCTCAGTGTTACATTGCATTTTGTCAGTCATAGCCTTCAAAACTGTGACTATTAAAGTGGTTTTGTGTTAAAATTGTTCATTGTGTTAAAATGAGATGTCATATGGAGTTCATAGTTCAAAAATGTGTTTATCTTTCACAGGTTTACTGCCGATTACAAATACCTGATTGTAGCTCAGCTGAATATAAACCAGTTGGCAATTTTGGCAGCCCCTCCCATTGGTGCCATTGGGGACTGTGTTATGGTCCACAGTGTCCAGCTGGCTGATGAAACCAAACCACACCTTGTGGATGTAGACATGAGGAGCGGAGCAATCTATGTGGCAGAGATTGGAGCCCAGCAAGTACAAAAATATGTACCCTTAAGCTGATAGTTTCCCACAACTGCTGTGGCACAAGTTGTGTGACATATAAGACCTATGACCACATTTCTTTGGGTTCTCTGTAGCTTGTGTTTCCTTAGACAAGCACAGAGCTGCATAAGTGATCCCAGAACTCTAGAGCTAACACTGTCCTAGCTATTCTGGAGTTCTGGAGAAATACTTGGTCTTGAGCTGTTACTTATTTTAATAATGCTATGGTGGCTTTTACTTTTGTTGCAATTGTAAAATGATAAGCATTTAATTTTATTATATAACACTTTACAAACACAACTGTTGATCTTAAATGTATGGGGTCAACTTGGGGCTCCTCTACTTAGCCTCTGTGTGTTGTTAAATAGTCAGAACTGTCTGAAAGAAGTTCTCTAAATTATTTCCTGGGAGAAGAACACTTCATTTCAATGCTTCTTCACTTTGTTTTTTGGATGGTTGTGCTGATAACTGTCCAACACTGAATATAAGGATGTGTCACAATGTTAAATTAGATGCTGCTGGATATTGATGTCAGTACTGATACTGGCATCTGCCTTAGGTGGTTAATGACATAAGTATTGAAATCTGTCTTCAGCTCTAGCTAAAGTGATAAAGTCTGTAATAAGCTTGAGCTAAATTGATATTAGACACTTCAAACTAAATTAAAAGTATGTGCACAGCAGCCAAGTACTGATTCTTAAGTAAATCAGTTCTTAACCTTATTTGATTTATATCAGCATGAGTTTTCTGTTCCGTAAGATTTCATAATGGAACATATTGAAGTTCAAGTCATGTAAGTTCCTCAAGAAAAACAAATTGCAAATTGCTAGGAAAGTCTTAATCAGCAGTAGGGACTGGGAGACATATGATTTTCTTCCAATTTAATTGAAGCTCTGTCAGTTAACAGCAAAGCATCTGTTTTAATTTATTTCCAGAACTCAGACTTCACCAACTCCATTAATGTCTAGAGTTAAGTTTCTTACAGTATATTATAGCAGATGTCTCTAAGCTCCGTCCTAGAAAATCCTACCTCTCCATTCCCAGACCAGAATGATTCTGCTTTCTTTACATGTTGCAACAAGATTTTAAGTTCACTGTATAGCATAGAGGGAACTGGGTATGGGAAAATGGGATGGGGAAGATGGCATGGCAGAAATTAGACAGTGGATAACTGATTACCATGATAAAACTGTGGATCCACATTCCGTATTTTCCAGTTCTTCAAAACTTTTGAGAGAATTTTTGCTGTTTCCACATTTATTTTACTGTGTGGTTTATTTTAATGCTAATTACCAGCTAAGAGGGGCAATTTTTTTTTCCTGCTTTTTTAGAAAGGGAATATAGGAAATAGAATTGTACTGATGGGAAATACCCATATCAGTGAACATTATCAAAAGCAAATGCTAATTAATTTGGTAGGTTTCAACCTATGATCACAAATTTGTGAGTTAGCAGATGTAAAATCTGTCCAGAAAAGTCAGATTCATACTTTCTCTAGAAGGTAGCTCAGCTGTGGAGTCTGACTGCCTGATTTCAGTACTATTTGGGATTAATGCACTAAATGTGAATGCTTTGTTGTTCGCTACATCCACGATAATAAAACCAGATCCCACCTGGGGCTGCCCTTACTCAAGCCTTAGAAGCAGAACTTCAAGGTTATACACTAGCAAATATGGCCCATCACTCATGTTGTCTTGAATGGGAGCTAGTAAGCAATATTTATTTGCTGAAAAAGTAGCAGTAGTTCCTCTAGACCTATGTGGATATGTCCACACTGTGTGTTGTGTGGCATTTCTAACTAGTTTTTGACTAGCTCAGGGATCTCTGCTCTGTGTGCAATTTAGCTATTTCTTGTCTACGCAAGGTGGATTTATTTTATAAAATTTTACTGTAATATCATGATATTCGAGAATATTTTGGTGATGTAGGGGGTCCAGGCATATCCATCTCTTTTTTTAACGACATCCTCTCCTTATTTATTTTTTCTTTGTCACATCCATTTGAAAATAGAACTCAAAGCTCTCTGGGAACATGTTTCTGTGTTCAGTAAAGCGGTATAGTGCACTTTTGGATGTTGACAAAAAAACTTGTACAAATTTCTGTTTGCTGCATGGATCTGCTCTCAGCTCTCTTTTTCATGAGCTTTTGCAGCCCCAAGGAATGGGGAGCATTCATCCAGTTTTGTCTGGCTTTACTGAAAAAGGCCAAGGTGCCAAAATGTGCCTTGCCGTTAGGCATTTGGGTATCTGTGATAACAAGGGATAAGGGATGCTTAGACTCTATTTTATCTCTGTGTCTATGACCAGACTCAGAAAATTATTTTGTGCACTAACTTGCTAATTCTTTGAATGTTTTCTTATGTATCATCTTGAAACTGATTTCTGAAAAAATGCATTGTAGGAGAATTTGATAAAATAAATTGAAAATTTCCTGTTATTGAAGTTTTGAGTGCTTTATTTCTGTACTAATATAAATACATTCCATTGTAATGGATTATTCCTCTAAATACAGGGCCCTCAGCACTTACATAAGGTATTTAATAATTTCTGATACCAACATTTTAATGTAATATAAAGTTCCATGTTATCTTTATACATCACTATTTCTGTGGCCAATCTCTTTTGCATTCTAATTTATGTATCAAAACAGACACATAAATATCTCTCATATGTTTCTCTCTGAGTAATTAGTAAAATGGGATGATTAGTTACATAAGTCACAACTTTAAAAAAATTACTTAAACTGTTTACCCTTATGATGCTAATAGGGAAATTAAAAAGAAACTTACAAAACACATAACCCAAATCAGGTTTTCTTTTCAGAAAAGACTTGCTGAGCAGTCTGTCTACTTTTTAGATCAAGAAGGGTTCTCTATGGATTAGAAATATGTGCACAAGAAGAAAAGTAACATACTGCAGTGTTAACTAGACAAGAGAGAAACCTAAGGTGATTGCTAGGACTGCCCAGAAATCTAATTTTAGGTAGTAAGTGCCAGCTTTTAAGTGTGAGCAGTAATCACTGGAGTATTCAAGTAATGGAAATGGAAATACTCTCCATTTTTGATGTCTCAAATTCCGCAAAACTTTTTTTTTTTTATTGCTCCTTTGTTGATTATTAACTGGATGAAGTTTCCAGGAGATAAGATCAGATCACATAGTCCTCTCTCTTCATAGAATCACAGAATGGTTTGGGTTGGAAAAGACTTTCAAGATCATTTGGTTCTAAGTCCAGTGCTGTGGACAGGAAAGCTTCCACTCGATCACGTTGCTCAGATCACCTAGCCTGGCCTTGAGCACTTCCAGAGATGGGTCATCCACAACTTCATTGTGGAACCTGTGCCAGTGCCTCATTAATCATGTTTTGTTTGAGATGCTCAACAGCCTTTTTTTCTCTGTGTGTGTGTGTGTATGTGTGTGTTCTCATAGTCAGAAATTTATTAAATATTTAGCCAAAACAAAAAAAACCTGAGTCAGGTTTGTGCTATGCAAGATCCATGTAGTGAGGCTGAACACCTCCAAAATGGAAGGGGAAGGTACAAAAGTATGTCTGTGGGTCTGTTCGTTACTGTCCATTCACTGCCTCTGTGAGTAATTTCGCTGCCTTACAGTGGTTATTAACCTTTTTGAAGCATTAAGTAGTCAGTTTTCTTAGTTGGCACTTACTTTCTTAACAATTTGTATCCTGAGGAGCCTTCTCCAGCGATCTGTCCCCCTGAAGTGTGTTTGCAATCACTCGAGTTGCCTGTATCCAACATAAGAGGGCACCAAACCCCTGCTGATGCTTGGTGGACTCGGTGAGAAGACAGACCCAACAGCTGGTGCTGCCTGAACGTTTTCAGCAGGTCAACAAAGATAATGAATTGCTCCAGACTTCCTTTCTCTTTTCAAAACAGACTGCTCTAAGCATAAGCTGGTCATAGAATCATAGTAATTTTGGCTTATTATTACTGGATTTATGTCCATCTTTTATTTCCGTGGTTTTTCCCAGGAAAAGAAATCAGTAATTCAGTGTCCAGAGACAACTGGATATGGTGAATTGATTCTTATAGTCCTTACATCCTTGGTTCAATGGAATTACCACTGCTATGTTGCTTTGGAAACACAGTAATTTATAATAGTATAACTGTAGCAGCATAATTATAGCAAGAGAGCGATGCCAGTGTATTTCCCTACAGAGGTGACCCTGAGTGAGATTAGAGCTAAATTTACTTAATCTCATTCACCAATTTTATTCTACCCTTCCTTTCTCAGCCTTTGTTTTAAAAACCTTGTTCTGGTTTTGTATTACTATTTTATTCTACTCCCTTGGGAGACTGCATCTGCAAAAAATTTATTTTCCAGCAGCTGCCATAAAAAGGTTAGAACACAGACTTTTCTTCAGGTAAATGACTCAAAATATTTGAGTCTTACAGTGTTCATAAATCATCAAAGTCATGTTTCTTATATGAAATTTTAAAGGAGGAGCATATTAATTTATGCACACAGGATGATTTGTTACTGCATTAAAGCCAAAGTAACACTGATATGAATGAGATATTGAATAGACATACTTGATCATAGTATCACATGTTTTGAGTTTGAGGAAACCATATGTAATTTTGTAACTGGATTTGCAAAACAGAGGTGAAAAGTACTGCCTGGATACAACAGGAATAAACCTGGTAATTCAGTCAACTATGGTGGGATCTCTTACAAACAAATTAAGACTTGAGAAGTCTCTTGAACAACTAAAGTCTATATATTTAAATTCTTCCTAGTAGTCAATAAAGATCATTATGAAGGTGAGGCTTTATATTTAGTCTGGATTAATTTGTCTTCAACATCCTGTTTTCAGGTAGCTTAGAGATTTAGTATGGCAATTTTTTTTTTCTTACCACCCATTGAATCATTTACAGATTATGACTGAGTCATCTCTTGCTCTGCTCCTTGTCTAAACTGTATAGATTGGAAAACTTGATTTGCAATGGAAAACTGATAAGGCTTTAATTTCAAAATGTTTTCATAGCACTTTTTAATAAAAACAAACAAATCCGGAAGAAATTTTACTGTGTAACAGGAAGTCTGGATATTAGAACTGCCAGCACTAAACCTATCTGTGTGCTGTACTATCTCCCCATGATTTGATGAGGCTGAATTTATTCCTGCTACTAGCTCTCAGTACAGTACTGTCTCTGACAGTTGTCAAAGAATTTGGGTGACTACATGGTCAAGGGGTAAAGGTAGAAGAACAGACCAGAATGGATACAGAGGTTTTTTTATCTGTGTTTGCTCTTGAAGTGCTTAGCAAGCTTTACATGCAGTGAAGTTTTTTTGACAGGGTCTTAATCAGAAGATCTGGCTGCATTTAAGTGCCAGTAAATGGCTTATTGAAACAATCTGATAAGTTACTAGCAGGTGGTCAGTTCATTAAGATCATTAAGTATTTTCAGGAGATTTCGGAAATACTAACTTGTGCTTAGAACTGCATTAGTATAAGAGGAGAGAAAAAAACGGCAAATATGGATCAAAGAAAAAATCCCCTATAACACACACAAACAAACAAACAACCCCCCCACACACACACACACCTGTGTGTGAGATTTCTATAGAGGTTCAAAAGAATTGATGACTGTACCTTGCCAATTGACATAAACCGTAATGAAAGAGTAGATGTATTGGATACCCAGCCATGAAATCTATTACAGGCCTTTGGAAGAATCTCTGAGCAGGGATGTCAGGATGAGCTGGCTAATAGAGTTTGCTTAAAAAGAGCTTTTAGCAATGTCTATGCCAAGTGTCCAATTGTTTGGAATGAAAAAGAAGGGATAATTATGGAAGACTAATTAAAATATTATAAATTAGTTTAAAAACTAGTTCTGTGCTGGTCAATGTATTGATATATGTTCTGGAAATGAGTTTGGGAAGTCAGGGACAGAATTTACTTGCAAAACTAAGCTACTCAGGCTTGAAAGTAAAAAACAAAAGCTGCAAACAGTTGCAGAAGGATATAAAGAGATTGAATGACTGGGCAATAAAATAGCAAAAGAAATATAACATTGATAAACATGCAAACAGGTACAATTAGTAAAAAGAAGTCAAATTTTATGCACTGTGATAGCTTTCATAAATATTGCCATTCTGGAAGTGATTCCAGCTCATAAAAATGATTCTATGAAAATACCAGCTTCCAGCTCAGCAGCAGGCAGGAAAGAGAGAGAATGGTGGTGGTACTTGGAAGGTACCAGCTGATCAAACAGAAAGCTTTGCAATACAGTTATGTGAATTCCTAGTGCACGCTCATTTGGAATAGTACAGGCAATTCTGCTGCTTCTTCCCCCTTCTAATCTCAGGAAGGCTACAGCAGAACTAGAAATACTAGAGCAGGGTAAGAAAAGTCTGCTAAAAACCCTTGGCTATATCCTGATGATACCCCACACAGATACTGTGTGGGGTATCATCAGCACTTGATCACGCAAGCCTCTGCATGAATATGCCTTTTTCCCTATAGCTGCTACTGCAAATTATAGGGTCAGAGTTGCCCTCACTCCAGTCTGATCACCTCTGATGTTCCTCCCAAGGGTCATGCTCTGGCTGCCTGTGCCACCTGTCCATTGTCCCAAAGATGAAAAGCACTATACTCTCTGCATCAGGTACTAAAATAGAAAAAAAAATTAGATTTTTTGGTAACCCGTCATCACCCATGGTCTGACACAAACACAAGGTAGCACAAGCTAATTTTTGTTCAAAGATTGGATCACTTGAAAAATGTTGGAATTCAAATGAAGGTGCTCTTTAAATGTTTTAATGCTTTCCAGCCAAGACACAATGGTGATGGTTGTGCTGGTTTGCCTCATGTGCATTGGTGTAGCTGGAAGAAGCAGGCAGAAGATGACTCCTGGCTCCCAAATGGGGCCTCCCACTGCAGTGTTCATGGCAGTGGGTGACTGGCCTGCAAGCAAATACCCATCGTTGTCACCACAGGGATGCCGTAAAAGAGAAAGGAATCATATTAGAGGCATGTGCTTTAATATGTGTATAAATCTTAGAGTGGAAATATGTCTTTAATCAATTAAGGAGGAGACCTGGAGGTCAGGGGGGAGGAGACAGGAGGGATTCTACTCAGCAGAGTCCACACTAGCTCTGTAATAAGGCTTGTCCCATCTTACCTAATGCCCAGTCTAATTTCAGAGCTTTTAGTAATGAAAATTAGAAAATTGTTAAAAGATCAGGGGATTTTACTATAACTAAGGATTGCCATGATTTGCCTCCAAGCTGTTGCCTTAACAGGGCTTTGTGATGCATGATGCTACCAGTTGAAAACAGAGAAAAAGTAAGTTTGAATCATCTATATGACAGACAATGAGCTGGAGGAGTTAAAAATATTTGGGATAACTTTTAAATACATTTCAATTAATTTGAAAATGCTTGCTAGTGTTCTTACAGGGATGCATGGTGCAGCAGAGAGCTCCTGATTTTCATTTTGCCAATCTCCTTGTCTTAGCTTTCCTTCTTTCTCATAGACAGTTGAGTCAGGAGGAAATACAGGCCACAAACAAGATTTATCGAACATCTTTTATCTGACTTTATCTTTTATCAAACATCTTTTAAACTGTTAATAGAATCAAATTGCAATTTTCCTTATAGTTACATCTGATGGTGTTTCCCCAGCTGGCCCATGTGGATCTAACCTCCAGAGCTCACTCAGGTGCAGAGGGATGCCACAGACAGCTCCCATCATATACTGACCTTCTCTCTGCCCTGCTGCTTTCTGGTCACAATTTCTCCATCCTCACACAGGTTTGGACAATGCACAAGTCATCATCCCTGCACACAGCTCCCCAGCAGTGCACAGGAGAGGAGGATGGACTGCACATCAGGAAGCCCTGACAGCACTGGAGGGCTTGTTAAAAATGTCTCTTTTTTTAAACCAAGCATTGCAAAGAAAGACAGCTTATCTGAAAAGGCAGAATTGCTGGCAGTCTAGGAGAGGCCACCTCTAAAGCAGAGCTGGCCACCACCAGGCAGTCCTAGAAAGGTTGCCAGGTGCTGTGAAAGCCATGCAGCTCTGCAGAGCAGTCTTGTAAGGTCTGGAATGTCACAGCAGCTTCTCCCTGTGTCCCTTCCATTCCATACAGAACTGGTGGGGCCTTCAGTCAGATGGCTGCTCTCTGAGCAGCACCTTCCTTCTCCAACAGAGGAAACAATCAGACTCCTGATGTAAAACCTATAAGGATCTGCAGACACAACTTTTGCAAGGAAAAATATTACCTCTTGTTAGCCCAGTTGTGGCAGTTTAAAATGGAGGACAAGCGTTTGGGTATGCAAGGCCTTATGTAACCTTTTTTTTTTTTAAATCAGTTTTCTATCTAGGTATAATAAAGGATATCAACTTCCCCAGCAAATTTCAGCTTGCCCAAGATAATGTAACAAATTTCAGATTGTATGGATTGCATATTGTATGTATCCTAAACACGAACACACACACTCAGGTATACAGATAATATGTCAGGAGAGATATGCAGCAGATGCAGTTTATATAATCTAACATTCATACATATGCATATTATTTTAATTTAATTTTTATTGATCTAGTCTGGGTCCAAGGCACGCTGTGAGAAAAGAGGGGTAGCAAATGCTTCTATAATGAAACTGCCTAAGCCACCCAGTGTCAGCAGTAGCTCCCTGCTGTGTTTGCTCTGTACAGAGACAGCCCTTGCCCTGGAGGCCTTCCCCAAGGAAATGGGCTGGTGTTAAAGAAAAGCAATATATAACTCAGAAAGACAATTTGAAACCTCCATGCTTTCAAAAGGGGGTCTGGTTTGGTGTGAGGGATCCATTAGATCAGCTCAGGTGTCCCAAGGAATGCTATCGCACCAGTCTAACGCACTGCATTAATTGCAGTGTACGAGTTTTAATGGATTTTATGACATCCTCAATTCTCACTCTTCTGCTTGGGAGAAATTTCAGCTGGGATAAGAAAGGAATAATAGCTGCTTGACCCAAAATCTTTATCAGAGAAGAAACATTTGCAGCTTGATCTAAAAGTCTCAAACACTGTGTTATTTCAAAAGAAAAAAAACAGTATTTGGCACTGCACAATACATGAGATAAAAGCCTGCACATTGCCAAGAAACCTTGACATAAGCACATTGCAGATAATGAAACAGTGGGAAAACTAATACAGAGGAAGTTTTGAGCATCTTCTAAAAAGTTTTATTATAAACATACCTGTTAGTTCATGGAAGAATTTCTTTTTCACTGCAGTGTGGTTAGAGGTGAATCCAAGTAAACAAAACACTCAAAAAATAAGTGGAACACAGTGGCATTTAATGGAAGTACAAGTCCATGACACAGGCTGGAAATGTACCCTTTTTCTTAGACAAAGATTTATGCAGCCCTAGTCAAATTAAACATGGTTACCACACATGTTTAAAGAGCTAGCACCAGGACTGAGCTTTCCCTAGGACAGCGGTCTCCAACCTGAAGTGTAAATTAGGCTCCAAATCAGGAATGGCAATTGGTAACATTTAAATAAAGACCAGCAGGCCGAGTGATTGGTAATCCCACTGCTCCTCCCTCGCTAGCCTGTGCCTCCTCAGTGAGGCTGAGTGACAAAACCGGGTACATCCTCTGAAGCGTAATAATTAAATGGGCTGAATCCTGCATGGCTGGGTGTTCAAAATGCAAATACTGCTGCTTTTTGAAATTCAGCTGAGAATTTATTAGCCTTTTATACAGATAATCAGATGCAGTGAGGGAGGGATGAAGGGTAAAATTGAAGCAATACTGGCAACCCAGAAACTGTGGGACAAATGGGATTGGGCTGCTACATTCCCGTTCTGGGATAAGACTATTTCAGCTGCTGCAGCTGGTTTAATTGCCTGTTCCTAGTTTTTTAAGTGGGCAAAAACAAACCTGGAGCCTCATGTTGGTCCCTTATTTTTTGCTTCCTTGCTTGCTCCACAAAGGAAGGGAGTGAAACAGAAGGGGAAGCTGGCCACTCCTCCTCCAGCCTGAAGAGGTCTCCGGGTGCCCAACAAGGGTGGCTTTTGCTTTGCAGCAATGCCCTTACCCACAGACCACAGCAAGAGGACAGAAGGGAAGAGGGAACGGAACCAGCCCAGGACACTTCTCCCATTTTATTCTGCAGTTGTTTTACTTGGGGCCTGGGTCTTAGACCTCATCCTTGGGTGTTCTGTTCCTCTTCTTCAACAAGGCTGTTGAGGAAACTCCCAGGACTACAGTGGTCTTATCAAAATGTGAGCTGAGAGACTGGTAAAGCCAGTCATGTCATCCAGCTGAAACTTTCCAACATTTGGCTTTATTAGACATTGGTTTTATTTCCTTTTGACCTCTGGAGTTGAACTATTCAGGCTAAAGTCATCCATGCAATGGATTTGCTTTATCTTCTGCTTAAATCAGTGACTCCTAAGAAAGTATATTGTTTTCCACTTACTTAGAAGAATTTTAAAACAGGCCAAAGCTCTAATGCCTTCCTACTAAATATGGCTTTAAATTCAGCAAAGTTCACGTCCTCTGCATGAGATACATTCCACTTGTTATTCCTGTGGAAAATATGTGGATGTCTGGCTGTGCAGTAAGCCTGGAGATGTCCAAAGAACAGGAAACTGAAGGAGGACCACCCAGCAGAGGATGCTGAATGAGACAGGAGCCCCTGGGGAGAAAATAAATTGGTTATCATGTAATTAAAGACTGTAGCCCACACTGCAGGTGGGGAAAGGACAGATTTAGAGTTACACAGACAGCATTAACTCTGACACTTCCTAGGCTTCTGCCTGCTTGGGTTAGTAGATTTAATAAGGTATTTAGTGTGCATATGTGCATGTACAGTATTGTTTTCTGACAATGTCCCTTTAACCTGGTAAACCTGTTTGCAATTCACAATACCTCGATACACAGTGCCACTCAATGAAAATAACTGTTGTGTAAAGTGATCCCTAAGACATAGCTGAGGAGAATGTAAAATTACAGTGCAAAGTGGGCCTTCAGTTTTACTGAGAAAGGAAATAATCCATGTCATCAGAGGCTGCTTTGGATCTTATTCTCTCTTTACAGTTTTTCTCACAGCTGTGGCTGATGGTGTTTCCAGTGTACGTGCCTAAGTGGAGGGGAGAAAATTCTTCACAGGAAGCCCCAAGAACTCACAACAAAAACATTCCTCTTGGTTTATCAGTTACATGGTTTTGTTACTTCTGTAATCAGCTCTATATTTTGCTTCTTCTTAGCTTTATATTTTATTTAGCTGACCTTGCCTGTACACAGATCCACAAATAGAATAAGCCAAGTCTCCTCTCTCACAGTGTAAGATTCAAAAATTAGTTTTTAATGAAAGATGCTTCCAGTCTTTTTAAAAGAAATAGTAATTTGAGTCACCACAAGGACTATGAATTTCCTGTACTGAGCTACAATAGGTGTTTTCATCTCTACACCTCTTCTAATTGCTCACTATTATTCTTACTGCTCATATATCTGGATGGGTTTTAATGTGCTTAAGATGTTTCTCCAGAGTATTTTCCTAGATTGTGGTGAGCAGAGTTATTATACGGTTAGTCCTCTTGTCTTCCAAGCATCTTATTACTTTATCAATTAAGATTTTATGAGTAAACCTATCTTGCTAAAATTTGCAAATCAAATAACTTTTAATTTAAAGAATAATGATTTGATGGTAGTGTCTGCTGGGTTTAGCTAAAGTAAATCAAAACACAGTGTAGCTGAAATTGTCTTGAAAGCAGAAAGGCAGTTGCACTGTGAATCTGTGGGGGTGGAGGTGATGAATTACACTGTGAAAGAAAATGAAAACCAGATGGCACTTGCCAAACACCAACACAGTGCAGTTATGCACAGTGGAGGCACAGCCACATAGCACTTACACAAACCTGTTACCTAGATCCTCAGCAGGCTGCTGAGCTGAGTGAAGCTTGAGTTTTGCTGAGGTGTCTGGTGACATCGGGGTTTTGTGAGAGGAAGACAAAGCAGCAGCTTGGGCTGAAGGAGCCCAGGCTGCAGATAACGTGATGCACAGGCAGTTTGCTGGGACCCCCCCCCGGCACCGGTGGCTTTGCCCAGGACTGTGCTTGGAACCCTCACCAGCACCCCAGGGCAGAGAGCTGCTGGCTGCTCTGATTACAGGGGGTGGGGGGGGGGTGAAGTCTGAGCTTGAATAGCATGGGTTTTTTCCCTTTTACAAAAGCTCAGGCATTGCTTTGGTGGCCACAAAATGTTTTAAACTAACAACTTCAGTTGCATTATGAATCTAAGCTTGGTGTAGGAGGAATCCAGACTTTATATAGGAGGAGATAAAACTTGTGGGAAAGGTTAAAACACTGACTGCACTGCAACCAGGAATAAAATTGTCACTGACATCTACAGCAAAAACTGGATTTTCCCCTATGCAAATACATCACATATTTTGTTGTTGCTAATATGACCCCACTCACTGGAACCCTAGAAAACACAAGAAGATACAACCTGGTGATGAGGGATTGACATCAGAGTTGGGTTGGTTCTGCTGCTCCAGAGCATCCACAGTTTACAAGCTGGGGAGTGCAGCTGTAAGTGAACAGAAGCTTTTTGCTCAGCAAGTTATTGCTTATTAAATATTGTTGTTTGAATTTCTTTGCAACTCTAAAGTAGATTTTCCAATCAACAGATGAGTCATTCCCCTAATCCTCTTTATTTTGCCAACAGACAAGTAAGAAGAGTCAGCTGATACACACCTTGGCATATTGCCATTTTATGATTCAGTCTACTATCATAATTTTTTTGTTGTTCTGCTTTGTTTCAGTGAAAATGATGGATTATAATAATTATTTTGCATATTGTACTTCTCTTTTAGTCCTTAGATGTAGACAGGGATTTGAACCCATTTTCCTGCAAGCGAACCACAGCAGAGGCATGCAATTTTTATTTAGAGATACCTAGGTTAATCTTTATTGTCAACATCTCTTATTAGCAACATTAAAGAGGAAAATCAATTCCCAAGAAAATCCTTCTGGGCACTTTCCCATCACTAAAAGGTCATGGCACTGCAGAGTTAAAGCCTCATAATCTCTACATAACTATCCTTGCAATTTATATGAGATTCCCTTTGGCTAGAAGTTTCCACCCTGCAGCTGAGATGTAGTAACTGACAGCATGCCTGGGGCAAAGGAGGGTACAAATTAAAACTGGAGATGCTAACAGCTGGCGCCGGTATGCATTTTTAGGGCTTCTGCCATGCTGTGGCACCATGCACGGTGCTCAAGATGAAAAAGTTTGATCCACTGACATTGCAAAACTGACCCCTCCTTCAGCTCGGGTGAATGTTGCATGTTACAACACAGAAAGCTTCTCTGTGGGAGAGAGATGAGATGTCTCATCATTCCAGAAGAGATGTCTCATCCACCACATTGTGAAGGCAAGGGTCTAATAGATCTGTTAGCTGTTTTCCTTGCACAGCCCCCTGCGAGTTGGTGTTGATGTAACACGTGCAGCTTCTGGCCACAGCCCTGATTTACACCTGCCTAATGCTCTCCATGGGAAAAAAAAGTTTGCTCTTTTCCCTGGGCAGCTGGAGGAGGTTCTGGACTCCGCTATCTTGGGTAGAAAGGCTGGATGGCAAAAGTATGTCCATTCTATTAAAAATAACAAAACAGAGTGTTTGATCCCTATCCCCGAGTGACATGGACTGTTTCACATCCCCATAGCCCAGGACATGTTCCTCCTGTAGCACTCCCACCCATCTGGATGTCCTCTGGCACCCTGTTGTGGCCCCTTCAGCAACAGAAATATGATTCAGAGAGCTGGGAACTTTACCTTCTTTTCTTTTTCTGAAATAATCTAGGGTTTGCTCTGCAACTCTGAACTTCAAGAACCCGTAAGTGGATGTTTCATTCACACCAGTGTGTGGCACGAGGACGTACACCAACGATGGAGGGTCAGGTTCACTCCTGGTGCCTTCTGACACCAGCTGCTGAGAAAAGACTCTCCCTGGAAGCACTTCTGGGCTCTCTCTTGGAAAACATCCATTGGAGTGGTCAGGCCAGCCCTTGAGCAAACTGAAAATTCAGCAGTGAAGAGCTGGGGACCAGTGCTCAGCCCCACCCCTGACCCCACATTTGTTTATCTGTACTTACATACCAGGAGTCAGCACCTTATTTTCAGCAAAAAAATATTACCAAGTGAGCAGAAAAGGAATGACATGAGTCAAATTCAACATTGCACACACTCACTGCCTGCCAGGAAGCAAAAATTCCCATCAAACGCTGATAGTTTAATCCAGATTAGAAATACATATATATATAAATCTGGCAGAGAAGAAATTAAGTCTCTCAAGTCAAGCTGCCTCCTGGGACTTCTCCCAGAAGAAGTCTGACTTGAAAGTCAGCTCATGCCCCACCTCCTACTCAAGGTCCCATCCAGAATTATGGTTTCATCTTATGCAAAATACCCAAAGTTTTTGGCAGAATATTTGAAAATTAATACAGCAGCACAGTCATGGAAATTCCTCTCTATTCTAATGGGATTTTCTGCCTGGCTAATAAACAAATCGTCTTTTAAATGAAAGCTGCCTCTGAGTTTGCTCTCCTGCTGGATTCCAGCCCAGCTGACAAAGAAGGAAACTCCCAAGAAGTTCTGTTTTCTCTGACAATTACCATACTGTTAAGTGATGTGTAATGGCTATTTATTTATTTATTTGCTTACTTACTGACTTGCCATTGTTAATCTCTGTTGTATTGCTGCCTGCTGTCTCTCCCCATATGTTTAAAAGCAATGTTGCACCTTGCGTTGTTTTTTCCCTCACAGTACTTTAGCCACCCGAATCTGTTGTTGGTGCTGTCTCCTGTTTTCTAGACCTGAGGATAGTTTTCTGTCATAATCATCCTTTATTTGTCTTACGGTTAACTCCTGCAGTCGTTTTTCCCTAGAGATGAGGAAATGCATAGACAAATTGAGCCAACAATGAATGAAAGCAGCAGGGCTGTATACCCCAGCAGGGTAAAATGCTGATTTAATTGTGCTTTAGTCAATCACAGATTTTTCCCAGTTACCTTACTGGTCACAGTTTCTACAGGTCATTGCTGTGCTCTGCAGTCACAAACTTCTCAGACAAAGAGTTATACATTTTAATTTATCTGTGAGGCAACTAGCACAGCAGCAGCACTTCTGAACGTAGATGATAATTCATTCTGGCACTGTGCTGTGCTGTGTTAATATGAAAATGCAGTGCTGATTTTGTTTATTTGTTTTGTGTAAGGAGATTGATGCTAAATTTCCCCCTGCAAATCCAACAGGATCATTGTGGTTTAAGATAATTGCATAGCTTAGCATAGTTGTAAAACTGCAGTTGATTCTGGCACTGGGAGCTTGCCTTTGATGTGTCTCAGGTTCACCTCCTGGAATGGAGTGCCAGTTTGTCCCACGATCCATCATTTATTTATTTAAATCTAAAATAATCAAGATCGGTTCCCAAGGCCCTGTGGAACTGCCATAATAAATTATGCAAAAATACTGTCAAGTTAAGCCTCAGCAGTTCAGCCAACTATCTACCTCCCCTGTCAGCTGGAATGCATGTCTCTGCCTCCTCTGAAAACCCTCTTACATAAATGCCTTTTGCAGTGTGCCTGGAAAGTCAGAAAATCTGTTATCTTTAAAAGAAACAGAGGAAAAACTTCCAGAACCATCAAATACAACACTTGGCAAGTGCTGTGTTTTTCCCAGTTACTGGTGCTGGAGCTTCTGAGGAAAGGCCATTTCTTGGTGTTGCAGGCCCAGTCCACAGTGGACTTTACTGAGCACACAAAACTGAGTGTGTGGGAGGACGAGACACTCTTAATCTAAACACAGAGAGTAAGGAAAACTGTAAGGGAAGACTACAGATATATCCTTTCTGCTTTCCCAGGAAAACACCATAACCACCAAGAGGACTCTGAAGCACTGAACACAGCTCCTGGGATAGGAGTATCTCATACTCCAAATTGGGTCTGTGTGCCAAGGTTTTGGTGGCAGGGGCTGCTACACAGGTGGCTTCTGTCAGAAGCTGCCAGAAGCTTCCCCATGTCCGACAGAGCCGATGCCAGTCCAAGATGGACCCGCTGCTGGCCAAGGCCAAGGCCGTCAGACAGTGCTTCTGGAATAACAGAGTTAAGGGGAAAAAAACACAGCTGGAGAGAGGAGTGAGAATATGTGAGACAAACAGTCCTGCAGACATCAAGGCCAGTGGAGAAGGAGGGGGAGGAGGTGCTCCAGCTGCCAGATTTCCCCTGCAGCCTGTGATGAAGACCATGGTGGGGTAGCTGTGGCCCTGCAGCCCATGGAGGTCCACAGTGGAGCAGGTATCCCCCTGCAGCCCATAGAGATGTGTGATGAACTGACTGCCACCCCCATTCCCTGTCTTCCTGCACTGCTAGGGGGGAGAAGGTAGAGAATTCAGGAGGGAAATTAAACCCAGGAAGAAGGGAGGGGTGGGGGACGTTGTAAGATTTGGTTCTATTTCTCATTATCCTACTCTGATTTAATTGGCAATAAACTGAACTAATTTCCCCAAATCGAGTCTGTTTTGCCCACAATGGCAATTGGTAAATCCCCCTGCCCTTATCTCGACCCATGAGTCTTTTTTTATATTTTCTCTCCCCTGCCCAGCTCAGTAGCGGAGGGACTGAGCAGTTTTGTGGGAACCTGGCACCCAGACAGGGTTAACCCACCACATACTCCCAGATATTCTGCCTGGATTTCAGTTGTTGAGCTGCATGAGGCATGTTTACCAACATGTAACCCTGAGGTAGCCATCACGTGGATCACGTTGTCAGTGTTTGTGCCCAAGAGGGAAGGCTGTGTGTGTCTCATGAGACACATATTATGAAAATTGGCCAAGAAGAATGCTAGCAAAGGAAGAAGAAAATTATAAATAAAGTAGGCTTAAAATAGTGAAATTATGTAAACTATTACTTCCACTGTAGAAGCTCTAAACTCTCACTTTTTTTCCCTAAAGCTTATGTCCCTGGTATCTCCTGTATAAATTCCCAGTATATCCTATTTCTTCCTACTCTTGTCAGTACCGTGGCAGAAAGGTCAACTGTCATAAAATACTATTAAATTCCTTTAGCCTCCAAAAAGCTTGGCTGCGTCTAGTCTGCCTGTTGGCACTGCTCTAAAGTTATGTAGTAACTCCTGTGCTCATGAATTGTCTGGAAAAATGCTTATGGGCCCTATCCAAAACCACGCCAAGAACCTTTTGCAAAAATGCAGCACAATTTTGGCAATTTCAGCTGCATGAAGCACCTTCTGCAATCACCAGAGATCAACAGACCGTGTCCAGCCAAGGATGCTGCCCATCCAAAAAAAGCTCTTGATTCAGGGGCTCGAGATCTGCAGCTGAGTCTCAGCCTGTTGTCCATGTGTATCTTTGGTCTCCACATCTGTGCCTTGGGATGGATTCCAGGAAAAGTCCAGGCTGACTATGGGCCCAGTACTAAGTGGAAATAAAGCACCTTTCTGAAATCTGGTTCCTAAACACAAAAAAAGGGAAGTATAATGGAAACTTGACTGCATGGAGGATAGATTTTAGCTAGATCACTAAGTCCCATTTTTTTAGATCTGTAGACCTTACAATACCGAATAGACCCAAACCGTTATCAAGGAGTAATACTCTCTTTGCAAATCATCCTTAGCCAAGGCCACGTCCCAAACAGGTTCTGTTTTTCAGTGTTTCAGTAAAGAGGCAGCTTCATGGGAATGCTAAACGCCCTGGGACCGATATTAAATATTGTGTGATATTGGAAGGTCACCCTCCTCAGTATTTTCTGAATGAAAGACTCCTTAGAAAGGGGAAAAGTAAAAGGCTGTAGGATCATTTGTAGACATCCTATTAACTGAGGCTGCATATTGAGATTTCTAGCATGGCATTGCTGAAATCTCTAAAATAACTCAGCTTTCAAAACTTGCAAGACCACTAAAAGATTATTCAAAGATCAGGGAGCACAATCCAGGAACTCGGGTGGAAGAGTCTGTAACTGGTTTTGATGCAATTACCAGCATGCATAGTCAAATCATACATGTACATGCTGTATGTTCACCAAAGTTGTGTTTAAGCTTCTTTTCTTATTGAAAGGCAATGACTGGCCTGCCTTTTGCACAGGTGAGTGCATTTTAGAGATGTTCATAGGTAAAGCAGACACAGCAGCTGGAGGATTAATTAAACGTTTGCCTAACTACATAAACAGACAGTGATATATCTTCATAGCATCTGGCAGTTTAACCATTCACTAGTCATCCCATAATTAGCATGCTGATGAATTTAATAGAATACTGTTCCAATGTAGTGCCAGATGGTCCTTCTGACTTACAAGGGGAATGACAATCTCTGTCACGTTTACTTCAAGGGTAGCAGAACAGCCAAAAAGATCCTTCTTAGACTACAACACTGATGATGTAGGAGGTTCTGTTTGCTCTTCCCAGAAAGCAATGGCTTTAAGTGCTGCTGTATGAAGCAAGCATGATTCAGGAATTACACATGAAAAGTCTGCTTGGCTTTCCTTGTTTATTTCTACTGTTTGGTAAAGACATTAACTTGCTTGCTGTGTTTGCAGAAGAACTTTGTGTAAGACAAATAAGGACTAGTCCCAAGGTATCGTGGAACAGGAAGAGGTGGAGGATATTGAGTAGTACTCAGAGAAGTCTGCTCTGGCAACCTCAGTGGAGCTTTAAGTTACTCCAAACATTACATAAGTGATTCTTTGTTGTAGCTCCATTCATTAGAGAAATTAACTTTTGCAAAGCAACTAGTCAAATGGCAAGGACAGTAAAATGAGGAATATCCATGAAAGAGAAGACTAAAAGACAGAGATGGAGATATATTTGCTGTCACTAAGTAAAGAGACTTATTATGTAGCCAGCAGAGAATTTCAGTAAACTTCAGTATCATTCTGACTTTAGTGGAATTAGTATTCGGACTATAGCAATCTTATTATCAAAGGATGTCTTGTAACTAAGAACCTCTGAGAGAAGACACCCTGTGTGACAGATAAATCTCAGTAGTTCTTTCATTTGGAAGCTGGATGCAGCCTGCTAGGCCAAAGTCTCCTTCATGGCAGCTATCAATCATGCTCCAGCTGAGCTCCAGCTAACACTCTGAACATTAAAACTTGCTGAGTGGTTTGTACTCAGTCTATCTCTGTACAATCCCTTTCTCTTAAATAACAAACTATACTGTCAAAATGTCAGTGTAGGGACTCCATACAGACTGCTTGCTACCTTATCAGCATAAGCAACACACTCCACACTAATATCCTAAATCCCCTGCTACTAGAGAACAATTGCTTTTAACTTCACGATCTTCCAAAATGTATGTAGACTGATGGAGATCTCAAACTACTTTCAGGGGCTTCTGCAGTGATTCTGACTTAAAGACCATTGCACAGTGAGCATTAGTGATCCATGTAACAGTGAATCTGTGAAGACACAAGTCCCTGTTTTTCTGCGCACCTATAGCATCACCTGCAGGCCTGTGCTGTGCTGCACTTCTGCCTCGGTGCAGGGCAGATTCAGTGGGGTGATGGCAATGGAGCACCCTGTGGGCAGCTCCCACTCCATACCAGTGATTACACACCTGCGTGGCCTTGCCTTTATCTCACAGAGCACCAAGTTCTCATGTGAACATCCTCTCTGTTTGACAGCAGATATGATGAATGGAGTTGTTTTCCTGTAAGAAAATCCTATAAGAGCTTGAGTGACCAGAACAGACGAACCCTTCCTTCTGACGGGGTCTGCAGGGCATGCTGCTACTCTCCAGGGCTGCACAACACGGGATTCCCAGCATCTAAAGGGATGTAAGTTTAACTCTACTCTTCTCCTTCTCTATACTATTAGCTTTTACAAGTCTTATTTTAAGTGATGCTTTACAAAATCTAACCGCGTTTCCTACTGCGATCGTAACCCCCGTGTGCAAACCCCTTATTGCAGCCGGCAGGTCCCGGAGTGAAACGCCTCTCTGGAGAAAGGATCCTGAGGGAAGGGGAGCCCGGGAGGGTGCGTGAGTGTCTGGCCAGGGTGCAGCGGCGGGCGGGCTGCTAGGCGAGTCGCCCCGGTGGCTCCCGCGGTGGCCGGGGACAGCAAGGAAGGGCTGTCTGGACGCCTCCCCCGGCTGAAGCACTGGGGTGTCCCAGCAGGGATGGGGCAGGGGTACGGAAAGTTGGGGGACGCTTGCCCTGCGCTTGCTTGTGCATGAAGTGGGGCCGTGCCGCACAGCCGGCCCGGCCCGGGTACCGCGGGGGCTCGGAGGATGCGGAGGGCTCCGGGCGCTAGGGACGGCCGGGGCGAGACGGCCGCGCCCTCCGCCGCCGGGAAGATGCTCCTGCCCCGGCGCCGCCTCTGCCCCCGGCCGGGCCGGGCCGGGGCGATCCCCGCCCGCTCGGAGCATGAGAGGGGGGCGGGGAAGGGACCGGAGCTCACAGGCTCCGCTCCGCTCGTGATACCCTGGGAACGGCAGGATATGCGATCGGTTATTGCTGCGCCAGGCAGCGGACCGGGGGAACCCCACTGCACGGAGCCCCACCCCACTACCCCAAGAATGGGCGGACAAATACGAACTTGTTGGGGCTGGCAGGGTGGAAGGGTCGTAGGCAAGGATGTCATGCGGGACAGTGTCAAACGCTTTGCATAAATCCCGGCAGACGATGTCGGCTGCTCTGCCCCACCCACCCAACGCTGTAGCCCCGGCACAGAAGGTCACCAAATTTGACAGGCATGATTTGCCTCTAGTAAAGCCACGGTGGCTGTTACCAATCATCTCTGTTTTCCATATGCCTTAGGATAATTTCCAGGAGAATCTGCTCCATCATCTTGCCTGGCACTGAGGTGAGACTGACTGGTCTGTAGTTCCCTGAGTCTTCGGCCTTCCCATTTTTAAAAATGGGGGGTATATTTCTCTTTTCCCAGTCTTTGATGTCTTGGTTTCAGACGATTTTAAAAAGAACACTCTAGAATGAGTTGTTTCCCTTTATAGGAGAATATATACGAACATATCTGAATTGCATTCACCTGTGGGAAAGGTGGGCCGGTTGTTGTCACCTTCAGGCTAGCTTGTGATGACTTCCAAGATCCTGGGGCGATTTGCATTTCCTATTTGAGCTTGTTGTGTAGTGAGGGCAATCCATGTACTCCAGGTAGCATCTCTGGCATGACGTGTTGCAGGGACCTTTCCCTTAAACATCCAGCCCAGCAGTGGCAGCCAGGGTGCCAGAAGCAGTTGTGCTACATTGGCATCATTTTTGGGGCAGTTGAACCCCTTCATAGGATGCAAGAATCTCTTTCACAGTTGGGGTATAGCTGGCTTCAGATCCTCTGTATACCTGACTCCAAAACTCAAGAGGTCATCCTTGAGTCTGTCCTGGTATCTTCTACCAGAGGCTTCAGGCTGTGCTGTATGTACAGCATGTTATTCACATCCTGTTCTGTCCTGCCTGGCCCAAGGGCTACTGCGTGAGCAATTTCTTGTTTGGTCAGTTCAAAGGCTTGCTGTTGCTCAGGGCCCCACTTGAAAAAGTTTTTCTTCTGCGTCACAAGGTAGAGAGAGCTTACAATCTGGTTGTATTCTGGATGTGCATCCTGCAAAAACCCACACCACCCAGGAAACCTGTGGTTTTTTTTCTTGCTGATCAGTGAGGACATGTGTCTTAGGTTACATGGAAGGCGTAACCAAAAAGTATGTATTCTATTACCATCCTCATAATCACCTGTTAAGAACAGGTGGGGCAGTGTTCTTTATCTTCTGCATGACTCAGCCCTGATAACACCCTCTGGGGGGCCATCTCCACTAATGGGCCATTAAGGTCTTCCAGCATGACTCATACAATTACACCACCCCATTGTGAGATGCCCTGTCCAGAGGGAAGAAACTGAATATTCCCACCCGGACATAAACCGAAGTTTTGGAGCACTACCACACTTCTTCCACTGGATTCCCAGAGGAGAAGAGCTTGATAATCATCACTGGACCTCCAGAGATGAACCAAATCTTTCTTCAGGATCACCACTTCAACCAGACTACATCCATCATTCCAAGGAGGCTGCAGCTACCATTTAATTGGACTGCTATCACCACCCTGACCAACAGGGTGGCAGGTTGTATTCTGACTCTGTCAGTTTAAACTGGTGCTTCTGTATTATTGCCTTTACTTTAATTTTTCCTGTTAAATTGTAGTTCTGTCTTGGAGTCTCTCACAATATATTCATGTGGGATTAATTCCTCCGCTGCTTAGTTTTCAAACTAGCACACTCAGAGGTAAAGTTGTCTCTCAGGTCTCTCTCAATGAGACTCTTTCCTTTCAGAGTCAGAGCTAACTGCCCACGCCTTCTCATGAGCTCATCTTCATATGCAATTTCTTTCCATCTGATTTCTTCTGCTCCTTCTGTAGCTCAATAAGATTCTCACAACATGACAGCTATCTTATTAATCACCTCTGTTGGAAGCTGCTGACAGCCATTTTGCCCCTCATTCCTCTGAACTGAATTTCCTGGGTAGGTCCTTTGACCTTTTTTGTTTAATGACAAAAATAGCTTTCAGGAGAATCTGGATTATTTTCTCCCCTTTCTCAAAAACGTCTTCTGCTGTGTTCCCCCATACAATGAAGTCACTCATAAAGTGCAAGTATTCTGGAACCTCACCCTTTTCAGTGCAGTTTGGATCAGTCCATAAAATGGTGGGACTGTGCTTCCACCCCTGAGGTCATCAATTCCAAATGTACTGCATCCCCCTCCAGGTGACAGCAAACTGCAGCTTGCACTCTGCTGATAAAAGAATGGAGAAAAACACATTTGTACTGTCAAGAGTGGGGTCCCATTTTGTTGCCTTGGACTCCAGTTCATACTGATGTTCCAGCATGTCTGTCACGGCAGCTCTCAGTGATGGTACGACTTAATTCAGAGCCACAGAATCATCTGGGTTGGAAAACACCTCTGAGATCACCATGGTCAACTCATGATCCAACACTACCTTATCAACCAAACCATGGCGTCAAGTGCCAAATCCAGCTTTTTCTTAAACACCTCCAGGGATGGTGACTCCACTATCTCACTGGGCAGCGTATTCCAATGCCCAATCCCCCCTTCTGTGAAGAACTTCTTTCTAATGTCCAACCTAAACTTCCCTGGCACAGCTTAAATCTCTGTCCTCTTATCCTCTCACTAATTGCCTGGGAGAAGAGACCAGCCCCCATCTGGCTACCCCCTCCTTCCTGGTAGTTGTAGAGAGTGGTTAAGGTCTCCCCCTGAGCCTTTCCAGGCTAAACACCCCCAGCTCCCTTCGCTGCTCTTCATATGACTTATGTTCTAGACCCTTCACCAGTTCTATTGCCATTCTCTGGACAAGATCGAGCATCTCAACATGCTTCCTAAATTGGGGGCCCAGAACTGGGCACAGTACTCAAGGTGCGGCCTCACCAGTTACAAGTGCAGGGGAAGAATCACTTCCCTAGCCCTGCTGGCCACACTACGTGCTGATATAGACTGACTTCTCCAGTTACTTCCCATGTGTAGTACAGGGTCCCTATCTCCTCCTACAGTGTGTAGGCGTTTTGTTTGGGCAAGACCAGGGAGGTTAGCAAATCCCCTAGTGTTTACCAGCCAAGTGGCTTCTGCTAAATTTGTATCCCAGTGCTTCTATGCCCCATTACCTGACACTCTTGACATAGTCTTCAGCAGTCCGTTATCTTTCCAGATGCTGATGGGTGATAAGGGATGTAATTTATCCACTTAATACTATATTTCTTTGCCCAAGAGTTTATAAGGCTGTTTCAAAAATGAGTCCCATTGTCTAATTCAATTATCTCTGGGGTACCATGTTTCCCCACAGGAACAAACAGGTTTCCCCATCTTTCTGCATTACCCACTGTCCGAGACAGAAATAGTTCATGCCTCAAACATTGATATAAAGTTTTGCTCATTGTAACAAAAACTGTGTAAAGAAACTACAACCAAAGAAGCCTCGGTGAGGATACCTGACTGAGACTTTGGACTGAAAGTCAAACTGCTGAGATTAGAGAAAGGGAAACCTGTAGTTGCACTGTTTTAGAAATCCTTCTCTTCTTTCTCATGGAGAATAGAGATAAGCTGCATTTCTGTACTTTTTTAATCTCTGTGTTCGGTATTAGGTGTTGTATAGCTGTGACCAATGGCTTTAGGAGGTGGATTCCCTGCTGACCAATAGTTGCTAGATTATTAATGGATATATAAAGAAGTTTCTGTAAATAAAGTTTCTCTTTTCACCATCTTGGGTTCTCCTGCCTGCTTCTCTGCCAGCTTCTGTGAATCTAAAACCAATAGAAACCTCTTGTTCAGTCATCTCAGGCTGAAGGAAAGGTATGCATCTGCAAAGGCCAAAGCCACCAGCTGTGCTGGGAATCATCCCCGGCTGAGTTTGGGGTGGGGGAGAGCACAGCTCACAAAGCCAGGTTTGCACAGACTCCCCTCAGCTGAGTGGAGAGGAGGAGGTTTTGGGTGCAGTGGCATAACCTCTGCTGAGAGGCAATAAACACCCATCTTCTGTTACACAAACTGGCCTAGCTGTGGAACCCCCAACCCCACAGGGCACATCCATGGGACATTCGTGTGAGAGGCAGCTGAGGGGGTGTCATAATCCATCAAAGACCCCCCAAAGTGCTCGGCCTTGCACCACAGGACTGCATGTGATGCAAAGCAGAGCCTGCTGCAAGAGACTGCCCCCTCCCCCCAGGGGGACATGCCTGGATATTGCCACCTGGCCTGAGAGTATATTAACCCATGGGATTCTGTGCTTTTCGGGGGGACCATCACCACCAAGAAGACCAGCTGGAGAGGATCAACACAACATTATTGGGATCCACAGATGGTAATATTCTTTTATTCTGTCTCTGTCCCTCTCTTTCTGTCACCCCCACCTCTTTTCCTTCTCTCTCTCTCTCATATTTACTATTAAATAAAACCCATACTATTGACTTGGATATGGTTTTATTTGCACCTTAATTCGGGCAGAGGTATTTCCAAAGAACTTTAATAACTGGATCAAAACACCCACCAAGTGTATTCACATCCTTGAGCCAAAACAATCCCACGGATTGGTTTGCCTTTGCCTGAGGTGCGACTAATCCAAAGTCTTTCCTAAAATACCTCTCATGTACAACAGGGACTTTGTCTACTGCGTGCAAAGATGCAGACTGGGCAGGACTGGCTCGATTGACAGAGCCTCGGGTGTTGACCATCCAGATGGCCTTTACAAAATGCAGTTCCCAGGTCTTGAAGGTCCCCCTGCCAAGTGCCTTCAAGTGGTCTTCAGCAGTCCATTGCATCATTTAACTTTCCTGGTGGGAGGTGCATGATAAGGGATGTGGTACACTCACTTAATGCCATGTTCTCTAGCCCAGGTATTTATAAGGCTGTTACTGAAATGAGTCCCATTGTCCAACTCGATTCTCTCAAGGGTGCTTTACACTCTCCACACAACTTGCTTTTCCAGGCCCAGGATGGTGTTCTGGGCAGTAGTGTGAGGCACAAGGTAGGTCTCCAACCATCTAGTGGTTGCTTCGACCATGGTCACCACATAGCACTCGCCTTGGTGGGTTTGCAGAAGGGTAATGTAGTCAAATTGCCATGGATCCCCATACTTATACTTTGACCATTGTCTACCATACCACAGAGGCTTCACCCTCCCGGCCTGCTTGATCACAGCACACATCTCACAGCTGTGCATGACCTGTGAGATACTGTCCACAGTTAAGTCCACCCCCCAGTCATGAGCCCATTGGTATGCTGCATCTCTCCCCTGATGACCAGAGGCATTGTAGGCCCAACGAGCTGAAAATAATTCTCTTTTGTGCTGCCGGTCCAGATCCACCTGTGATACTTTAACTTTGCCAGCTCGATCCACCTGCTCATTGTTACGATGCTCTTCATTAGCCCAATTCTTCTGTATGTGCGCATCTAAGTGTTGGACCTTCACAGTCAACCTTTCCACCCAGGCAGCAATGTCCTGCTAAATCTCAGCGGCTCAGGTGGGTTTTCCCTCCTCACTGCCAGCTGGCCTTTTGTCTAGTGATCCAGCCATCCCCACAGAGTATTAGCTACCATCCACGAGTCAGTGTAAAGATAGAGCCTTGGCCACTTCTCTCTTGCAGCAATATCCAAAGCCAGCTGGATGGCTTTAATCTCTGCAAGCTGACTCGATCCACCTTGTCCCTTAGTAGCTTGTGCAGCTCACTGTGTAGAGCTCCATACAGCAGCTTTCCATTCCTGCTTTGCCCCCTACAATTTGACAGGAGCCATCAGTGAAGGGGGTATATTGTCTTTATGCCCTTGTGCCACACATTGGGCACCAAAATCTGTCTTGGTTTGAAAGACAGGTGTCTGCCAAGCCCCCCTTGGAATAGGGAATATGACCCCTTCTCCTTCCGAATTATTGTAACTTTGAAATCAAGGAGCTCTCAATCCAAAGATACGGCAAAAAGGAATAACAGTTCTTTACTAATATTTAGAGCAAGACCATAATACAGAAACAACGGTTTAAATAGACAAAGTCAGAATACAATCTGCCACCCTGATAGGGTAGTGCTAGCAGTCCAGTTAAAATGGTGGCTGCAATCCTGTTGGGGTGATGGATGTAGTCTTGTTGAAGTCGTGATCTTGTGTAAAGATCTCATCGGTCTCTGGAGGTCCCGTGATGGCTCTTGAGCTCTTGTCCTCTGAGAATCCAGTGGAAAAGGTAGTCCAGTGCTCCAGAGTCTCAGCTTATATGCAGGTAGGAATGTTCAGCTCCTCCCCTCTGGGTGGGGCATCTCACAATGGGCTGATGGAATCTTATGAGTCACTCCCGGAGCCCTTGATGGCCCATCAGCAGAGATAGCCCCTCGATGGTGTTATCAGGGCTGGGTCACTCCTGGAGTCCTCGATGGCCCATGAGCAGAGACAGCCCCGTTGGTGTTATCAGGGCTGAGTCATGCCGAACATAAAGAACACTGCCCCACCTGTTTTTAACAGCTTATGGAGATGGTAATAGAACATAGACTTTTGGTTACACCTTCCATGTAACCTAAGACACCCTGTCCTTTCGTGGTCGCCAGAAAACTGATGCCTAAAACAGGCTACCTGAAATAGAGGCCAAGACAAAGTTAGGAGAATAAAAAGCAGACAAATTTATTCACGGCCTTCAAGGTACATTCAGGGCAAGCAAAGCCCCTTCATGAGGCTACACCCAAAATGGACACCAGGTCATGAGCTCTTCATCTTTTGGAAGTTCTGTCGTATTAGCATATTGGCCCTTAATTCTCCAATCACACTTTTAGGCAATGATGTTAACCATCCCAGGCCACTGCCTTCAACTCACTGTTGTTTACATATTTTCGGGCTCTAGGGCAATGAATGTCACCTTGGATTTCTATTCAGAGGCAATTGTATTTGCTAAAGGTGCTGGGAACAGAGGTTTTAGCATTTTGTAAGAAGCACCTAACTACACCAAGTTACAGATACATGAAGAGTAAAAACTAGACGTTCTTAGGCATCATTACCACCTCCCTGGGCAGCCCATACGAAAGCCTAATCATCCTTTCTGTGAAGAATTTTTTCCTAATGTCCAACCTAAACCTCCCCTGGTACAGCTTAAGACTGTGTCCTCTCATCCTGTCACTAGCTGCCTGAGAGACCAGCCCCCTTGGCTACACCTTCCTTCCTGGTATTTGTAGAGAGTGGTAAGGTCTCCCCGAGTCTTCTTTTTTCCATGCTAAACACCCCAGCGCCCTCGGTCGCTCTTCACATGACTTGTGTTCTAGATCCTTCACCAGCCTTGTTGCCCTTCTCTGGACATGCTCCAGTATCTCAACATCCTTCTTAAACTGGAGGCCCAGAAGTGGGCACAGTACTCAAAGTGTGGCCTCACCAGTTACAAGTACAGTGGATAAATGACTTTCCGTGTCCTGCTGGCCACACTATTCCTGATACAGGCCAGCATGTCACTGGCCTTCTTGGACACTTGGGCACACCACTGGCTTATGTTCAGACAGCTGTCGACCGGTATCCCCAGGTCCCTTTCTGTCTGGCCACTGCCCAGCCACTGTCCCCAGCCTGCAACAGTGCAGGGGGTTGTTGTGGCCAAAGTGCAGGACCCCGCACTTGGCCTTGTTAAACCTCATATTGTTGGATTCTTCCCATCTATTCAGCCTGTACAGGTCCTTCTGCAAAGGACCTAACCCTAACCCTAACACTTCTGTAAACCCTCCTACTGTTGCCGTTCAGCTGGTATAATTATGAGCACAGACACAGTTAAAAGGGATAAAAGGGTTTTACCTCGGTATGTTACTGTGTGCACAGCTCTTTGCAGGCAGAATACGCCGAGATGCACACACCCATATAACGCATATACAATTTTATGGACCTTGCAAATTGGCACATCTGTCTAAAATCCCACAATAAGAATAATAATAAACTTAATAAACAAAGTAATTGTCCCCCTATCCTAATCACCCTCCTCCAAACGAGGCTAGAACCCAGTTTACAAAATATGTTCCAGAGAGAAGGTTTCAACTGAGGCTGAAGCCTCAAGTTCTGAGATAGTATAGAGCTCTCTGGCCTCCTACTGTGAGCGTTTGGTCTTTCTGCCTTGCAGGACCCCAAAACTAAGTGAGAATATCAGACTACAAAAATTACGGCATGTAGGCTAAGGGTACAAAGAGTGTATAAAGGGCACAGAAAATATAAAAAGGCTGTAAAAATGTATAAAAGAGTATATACAAAGAAACAGCAAAACAATCATCAGGCATCACTACCCTCCAGCAGAACACCATTCACTCCCAGCTTAGTGTCATCTGCAAATTTGCTAATGGTGGACTCAATCTCCTCATCCAGATCATCCCTAAAGATATTAAACAGGACTGGGCCCAACACTGATACCTGGGAATAACTGCTAGTGACTGGCCACCAACTGGATATTGCAACTCTTCACATCTCGGTCAGCCTTTGGGCCTGGCTATCCAGCCAGTCCTTAATCCAGCAAAGAGAGCACCTGTCCAAGCCATGGGCTGCCATCTTTTCCAGGAATATGGTGTGGGAGGTGTCAAAAGCTTTGCTGAAGTCCAGGTAGACAACGTGTACAGCGTTCCCTGTATCCACCAGGTGGGTCACTTGATCATAAAAGGAGATCAGACAGGACCTGCCCCTCCTAAATCCATGCTGGCTGGGTCTGAGGCCTTGGCCATCCTGTAGGTGACACGTGGTCACATGGGCTGACCCATAATCTTGCAGGGCACTGAGGTTAGTCTGACAGGCCTGTGGTTTCCCTGATCCTCCTTCCGGCCCTTCCAGTGGATGGGTGTCACACTGGCCAGCCTCCGGTCATCTGGAACCTCACCAGTGAGCAAGGACTAATGATAAATGATAGAGAATGGCTTGGAGAGTTCAACTTCCACCTCCCTCATCACCCTAGGATGGATCCCCTGTAATCCCATAAACTCCTGAGCATGCAAGTGGCTTAGCAGGTCTCTTAACTGCTTCCTCCTGGACTACAGCAGGGCTATTTTGCTCACTGACCCCATCTACCAGCTCAGGAGGCCAGTTGTGTGGAGGACAACCTGTCTTACTGTTGAAAATAGAGGCAAAGAAGGTGTTAAGTACCTCTGTATTTTCCTCATCTTTAGCTACTGTATTTCCCCCTGCATCCAGTTAAGGATGAAGTTTGTCCTTGCCCCTCATTTGCCATTAATGTATTAATAAAAATATTTCTTATTCTTCTTCACAGAAGTGGCCAGATTAAGGTCTAGTTGGGCTTTTGCCACTCCAATTTTTTTCTTACATGATCTAGCAACATCCTTAAACCTTTCCTGAACTTCCAAGAGACTCTCTAAATTCAGCCCTTTGATTGTTACCCAAAAAGGACTGTAGTGTTTTGACTTTGGCTGGATGCCAGGTGCCCACTAAGGTGCTCCATCACTTTCCTTCCCAGTGGGACAGGGGAGAGAATAAGATGGAAAACAACTAGTGGGTTGAGATTAGGCAGTTTACTAAAGCAAAGGAAAAAAAACAAGCAAAAGTTTGCACGTGCAAAAGCAAAGGGAAAAGTTAATCTCTACTTCCCATCAGCAAGTGATGTTCAGACACTTCCCACGAAGTAGGGTCTTCAGCACATATAATGATACCTCCCGGAGGCAAACAGTGAAGAATCACAAATGCCCCCCTTCCTCCTCTCTCCCTTAGCTTTTCTATCTGGGTTGATGCCACATCGTCACTCAAACTGCAGGAAAAACAAAAACTCTCCAACAATATTTTAGTGTTAGAGAGTCAAGGCATTACTTTGTTTTCTGGCCAGGATATTGTTCTGGCCAAGATGTGTCACAGAAATAATTCTGTCCACACATAGCCCAGGTGTGCAGAGAGAATCATTCCATGACACAACAGTTACAAGCCTTTCCCCAAACTTTATACAGTCAAAACCCATAGAATTTCATTGGTTTAATCTTCATTGGTTCAAAGCTTTGTATTCTTTACTATTTGTTGGTTTTTTACTGGATCTGGATTTCTTTGCCTCTGATGCTAATTAGGCCCTCACTCCTTGATTTCCTTATCAGCCTTTTCCGGACCAGCTGTCTTCAGCCCTGCTAGGGGACAGCATCTGGGTAGATGTTGGTTGATGTTTTCTGATGGCCTTTCATGTTCTGCTGATGATTGTTATCTTTTGGGTATCCCTTTGGGGCTACTCCCAGTGTCGAAATGTTAAGCTTATCAGACTCCACCTGGTGGAACCATGTCCTGGAGAGAAACTTCAAATTCTTTTTCTCAGGACAAAGGCACACAAAACCTTTGACTAAAAATTTATAAACTGCTGTATTTTCCAACAATATGATATGGAATATCCCTTTGGTTAATTTGGGTCAGCTGACCTGGTTGTCTCCCCTCCCAGGATCTTTCCCAATCCCAGCCCCTTGATGGGCGGAAGGACTATTTAGAGGGAGTGTGCTGCTCAGCAGTAGCCAAAACGCTGGCGTGTTATCAACAGCCTTCCAGCTACCAATGCAAACCACAGCACTGTGATAGCTGCTAAGGAAAAAAAAATTATCTCAGTGAGACCCAATTCAGTCTCCATCCCTTATTCCATATAATTTGTGTAATACTCAGATCCCACACAATCTATGTATCTAGTTTAAAGCCCTCTCAAACACCCCTCCTGTCACCAAAACTGCAGGAAAAACAGAAACTCTCAAACAACATCTTTCCAGTGTTAGAGAACCGAGGCATTACTTTATTCTGCCTGGGATGTGCAACAGAAATAATTTCATCCACATATGCCTTGGTTGTGCAGTGAAGATCAGTCCATTACACAATTATTCACTAGACTTTTCACATACTGATACAGACAAAACCCAAAGAAATTCTCATTCATTGGTCTCAAATCACACAACTCTCAGTATTCAATCTCCTATCACTTATTGATCCCTTCGCCTTTACTGCTAATTTGGTCCTCATTCTTCGGTTCTCTTATCAGTCTTTTCCCAGACCAGGTGTCTCCAACTGCACCATGGGGGTGATGATCGTTAATGGCCACTTATCTCCTGTCCTTCTTCTGCCTTCTCCCAGTCTGTTGATGTTAAGATCATCAGGGCTCGGCCAGTAAACAGAGTCTTTCGAAAAGAATTCCTCTCCCTCTAGGCAAAGGCAAACAAATCCCCGCCTAGAGATACATTAAAAAAAAATTTAAAAATTGCATCATTTCCAACACTGCAAACTCACAGGCTAAAATTCTTTTGCCCTTGTTAGATAGATGAAGCCCATCTGACTCCAGCAGACCTGGTGCTGAGCCTGTCTCAGTTGTCCTCGGCCCAGCCCAGGAAATGGCAGATAGAATCATAGGGCAGCGACAGCACCTGCGGGTCCCGGCCCAGCTGCACCAGGGCCCGCGCTCGCACCGGCTCCCGCTCCAGGATCCGCCCCACCTTCCCCGCGTGTTCCCCCAGCACCGCCATGACGCGGTCGGAGGCGCCCCGAGGCACGACCGTCTCCAGAGAGGCCCCCCGCAGGCCTTCCACCAGGCGCCCGTCGTCCGTCCGGCACACGCAGGTGTCGGGGGACAGCAGGTCCTCGATGTGCAGCTTGCAGTTGTAGTAGCGGCCCCCGCGGAAGGTCCTGTCCACGCAGCGCACCCGCAGCTCCCTGCGCAGCCAGTGGCGGCTCCCGCGGGAAGCCTCTGGACGCTGCTTCGCCCACCGCTCCGTTTGCGAGGGCTCTACCCGCTGCTTCCCCCCGCCCTCGGGGTCCCTGCCCTGCGCCCCCTCCTCGGGGCCCTTCTGGGGGGCACGGCCAGAGGCCGCAGCGCTGCCTGGGCGCAGCCCGTGCTGGCTGACGGCCACCAGCTGTCCCCCCAGCTGGAGCCGCACCAGTGCCCACCCTGTCTCGGGGTGCAGTGCCTCCACCTTGCCCTCCACGCCGCGGTGGGGCCCGGTTTCGACGCGCACCTGGTGCCCCACAGCCGGGCGCCCTCCGCGGGTCTCCCCGGCTTTGGGGGTGCCCGGGGGGGCTCCCTCGGCCCCCACGCCCAGCCCCCGCGGGCGGGGCCGGTGCTCCAAGGGGGGCACGACCCTGGGGAAAGTGCGCCCGATGCCCTGGCCCTGCCTCCAGCCCATCCCCCGCAGCATGGCAAGCCCGAACTGCCCCACGGGCACAGCCTCGTAGTCCTCGGGGGTCGGCGGCGGCCCTGTGGCAACGTCCTCGTCGGGCAGCTGGAGAGGGATGGAGACGGCGGGCCCCGAGCCCCGCTCGGGCTGCTCCTGGCTCTGCCGCGCCTCCCGCAGCAGCTCCTGCAGCGCTTCAGCCTCCACCGAGCGGGGCTCCGGGGCAGCCCCGGCGGGAGCGGGCTCTGTGCTGCGGCTGTCAGCAGCGGCGGCGGCGGGACCCGTGTCGTCGCGGCGGCGCTCCGGGTTCCTCGGGCGGCAAGGGGGCATGCCGGGGATCAGCAGCTCCTTCGGGCGGGGCGCGGCCGGCCGCGTGCTCGGCAGCTCCCGGCCCTCGCCTGCTGTGAAGGAATCGGTGTCGGTGTCGCCGCCCGCGCCGGGCTCCACGCAGAGTCCCCCGGGCAGCAGCCGCCGCCGCTCCGCCCTGCGGCTGAACACGAAGGACACCAGCCTCGGCTCCGCCGTTCCCCCGAACGCGCCGGTCCCTTTGGCCACCGCCACATCGCTGCCGGCCGCCATCTTCCTGCGCGGGGCCCTTTGCAATAAATACACTGATACACAGAAAACTGCTTTTAACGCACAAAGGCAGAGTATATTCTGTTGGTCAAAGTGACGGTCGCAGTCTTGTTGAAAGCAGTGGTCGCAGTTGCATCCAAATTCTGGTCTCCCTCCGGATCCGTTGAGTGGTACCAGGAGTACCCAAGCCAAAGACTTATATATGCTCAGGTTCAGGTGGGAATGCTCACTACCTCCCCTAGTGCAGGAAGTTTCACAATGGATGATATAACACTGTGAGTCATGGGATATTTTGCGAGTCTTTAATGGTCTTAAGTCGTTACAGCAGCCTATTCTCCTGGTGCCATTGAGTCCCTTATGGCCCATTAGCAGAGTTGACCCCTCAGGCTGGGTATGGACATACTGGTGTCACCCAAATTTGGGAGGAAAAAACCCTCTAGCATGATACTTGTAGCGATTGAGAATCAGGCATTACTTTATTCTGGCCACGGAAAATATTCCATATCATCCACGCCATTTATCAGGCTTTCTACAGATTTGTACGTGCAAGACTGAAAGCATTCCCCCCACTTATTGGTCCCAAATTACACAATTTTTCTAACGTTTGGTTTCTTACTGGTTATGGATTCCTTCGCCTCTGATGCTATTTGAGTCCTCCTTCTGAGTTATTAAAATGCAGATATAGATCTAATATCAATATCCACCTGAGATGGACAAAGACTCTCTAACTTGTTAAGGTTAGAAAGTGTATGTTTATTTCAGCGCTGGAGAGTTGCAGGGATAGCTCCCAAATGTATAGCTCTGAAGTAACAATGCAACACAGAACTTACTTGTCTATAACAATAATGCATATTTAAAATACAGATGCATATTCATAGCAGAAGCGCCTCCCATTCCCCGCTTCGTATGGAAATTAACGAAAAGTCATTAAGCATGCGCAGTTCTTGCAATGGAATTGGGTCGGTGGTTGCTAATTTGAGTCTGAGGGCTGCTTTTGAGGAAGTAATATGACTCTTCATCAGTGTGACCTTCTTACTTCGTTGATTTTTGACAATACGTTTGACCCTGGAAAACTCCCAATGCTCTCTTCTATTGCTTCTGAGTAGGCTGCATCTGGGCAAAATTTGTAACTGTCTAGGCTCTCCATTGAACCTATTTTCTTAAGATTATTAATTGTCTATTCTAAGCACAGCTGAGTAAATATCAAATAATCAAAGGGCTACTCTGCATTTAATCATTAATTTCTTTCTAGATAAATTCTGCATCTTTTTCTATTCTAGTTAATTTTAACAAAACTAACTTTCATCTAAAGTCTCTACATTTAATTGTCTAAAAGAAAACCCTATGTTTCAGTTCCTTGATTCTCTTATCAGTCTTTTCTGTACCAGGTGTCTCCAGCCATGCTAGGGGGACATGTCTGGGGCTGATGGTTGTTATCTTTGGTGTATTTTCCATGCTACCCCCCCGTCTCTTGAGATGCTAAGCTCGTACCATGTTGAGTGGTGCAACTGTCCCCTGAAAAAAACTTAACATTCTTTTCCCAAGAGCAAACAAAGCCTGACCATAGAAATAAAGTAAAAACTTCTAAAAGTTACATTGTTTCTAACACTGGTGCTTGCCAGAGGGAAGTTGTCACAGCGGAGTCATTGGTGTGAAGAAAAAGAAACACTACTTGCAGTGCATGATTTGCCTCTTTTTCCTTATGTCATTTAACACCCAGCTGTGCAGCAGTTGAATTTTTATGGGAGCTAAAGGAGGATAAGGATCAGGCTGTTTCTCCAGCTCAATAGGACCAGGATCAAAAGGTTAAATATCTGCAACAGGGCGCTGTCCTGGAGTGACAGCATGAAGGCACTATTCCTTAACTGTTTGCTTAATGCCCAGGGTGGCAGCACCTTTAAGGTGAGCCTGGGGGCAGGGCCGGAACTGTGGCCGTTCAACAGACCGGCTGTAGCAGCAGCTGATAATGGCTGGGTGCAACGGCCCGAGGGAGCCTGGGGAGAAGGCGCTGCACTGCTCTTCTGCTCTTCTGCCCTTCTGCCCTGCTCTCACCCAAGTGCTTGAAAGACAGGTTTTTGCTGTTTTGGTTTTTTTCCCTCCCCTGGTCTCGCTGTCCCCCTCCCCTCCTCTCCAGCCCTGGGGGGCCTGTGGAGTGGCCCTGGTGTGCCCCTGGTCCCATCTCGGGGAAACCTGCAGCCCCTAGCGAGCACCTTTTTCCTTTTCCCCTCTCTGTTTTTTTTTCTTTACTGGTTATTGTTTGTGTTAACCAATAGTTTAATTTTGTTGTGTTAATGAATATTTCCGGTTTTTTGTCACTTTCATTTGCTGCCTTCGCTTTGTTCCTTGCGGAGGGAAGAGGGGATACCCTTTCTTCCTCTCGGGAGGAGGTGCCCTATCCTGGAGTGCCTCCTACTGAGACCTTTGTCTCTGAAACCGGGACAGGTGCTCAACAGGCTGCAAAGTTTTAAAGCAGTAAAAGTATCAACATTTCAAAACACCAACATATGCCTGTGACATGAACAATATGCACATGGTATGAGTATGCGTAGCATTATTCGTTTGCTTCGTCCATCTTAGTGGGTAAGACATTTGCAGTGCCTTTACCAGTCAGGATGGGGCAACAAATGGTCTCATACATCATGAGGGAGCCCATTTCACATGGTGACCTGTGGAGACACAAGTATAACCTCTGCCCCATGTTAATAGATCTAAGGGTCCTTCCCATTGCCCTGTTAACAAGTCCATTACCAGCACTGGAGGTCTGGGATGAGCCTTTGTATCAAAAGAATATTGTCTTTCACATGCTATTTGGCCAGCCTCATCTCAGTTTAAAAAATTGAGAACATACAAGACTTTGCCAATCTGTCATGTGGGCACCCCAACTCTTCCTTCTTTTGTTTTTCAAGCGTGGTTTTCAATGTCCTGTAGGCACATTCAACAATGGCCTGCCAAGTGGGAGAGTGGGGAAGTACATGTGATGTGGGAGACACCCCACTGTTGTAAGAATGGACAGGACCATTCCCAAGTGTAGGCAGCCCCATTGTCCTTCTTGATAGAGTCCGGAAGGCCTAAAGTGGCAAAGCAGGTTATCCAGTGCCAAGTGACATCACAGGCTTTCTCGCTGGTGTGGGTGGTTGCCATCAAGAAATGAGAGTAAATGTCAACAAATACATGAACATATTTCAAATGACCACGTTCTGGAATATGAGTGACATCAGTTTGCCAAATAGAGTTAGCAGTCAGGCCTCAAGGATTAACACCTTCTGCCAAAGGAGCAGGAGCAACTCCACGACAAGAGACACAAGACAGTAAAATGTCATGAGCCTACAAAGAAGTTAACTGAAATTGTTTGCCTGAAGAGTGAGGGTTTTGGTGGAAGAAGTCATGAGATAGTTTGGCTTGTGCAAAAGTGTTTGGTACCATAATTGGCATAACAGTGAGTGTATATAGCTCGCCTAAAGACTGTTTTCTCTTACATTATGATGACGACAAATTCCATGAGTTCCATAGCATAACAACAATATTAGCTGATATTAATAACAGTATCAAACAGCTTCTATAAGGATGACCAATGGCTCTGGAAGTCTGCAGTACAAAATCATCCACATTCAAATCCACCCTGGGCCGGGAGAAGGAGTTGTATTAATTTGTTGTCATTTTTTTGTCTTAACATGTTCCCAAACTCAGCAAAATAAAAAGCAGTGTGGCTGCTGAATGCCATGTGCCACACAGGAGCTTGCTACTTGAGAATTACTATTGACATACTATAGCATGCTATATGTATGTCTACATATATAAACTGCTTTCGTCTTGCCTCACTTGGGCACCAGAAAGCCTGTAGTGGCTTGGCCGTGGCTGGGTGCCAGGTGTCCACTAAGCCGTGCTCTGTCACTCCCCTTCCCAATGGGACAGGGGAGAGAAGATGGAGAACAAGCAGAGGGTGAGATAAGGCAGTTTATTACAGTGAAGAAAAGAAACAAGCAAAAGTTTGTGTGTGCATAAGTGAAGGGAAAAGTTAATCTCTACTTCCCATCAGCAAGTGATGTTTGGACACTTCCCAGGAAGCAGGGCTTCAGCATATGTAGTGGTTTCTCCGGAAAGCAAACATTCAAGAATAATGTATGTCCCCCCTTCCTCCTCTCTCCCTTAGCAGAAGAGTTTTCTGACAGTCCAGACAAGGTCTTCAGTTGTTTAATGCCTGTAGTTGCACTGTTTTAGAAATCCTTCTCTTCTTTCTCATGGAGAATAGAGATAAGCTGCATTTTTGTACTTTCTTAATCTCTGTGTTTGGTATTAGGTGTTGTATAGCTGTGACCAATGGCTTTGGGAGGTGGATTCCCTGCTGACCAATTGTTGCTAGATTATTAATGGATATATAAAGAAGTTTCTGTAAATAAAGTTTCTCTTTTCGCCATCTTGGGTGCTTCTGCCTCCTTCTCTGCCAGCTTCTGCGAAGCCCATGAATATCAGGAAATTTAAAAACAAAAAGTGCCCTCCACCTCCACAGCAGCTATCCCAAAAGCCCAGTGATGTCCTCTTGGGTTTTTGAAATAACCACTCCTGAGGTAATCTACACAAAGAATACACAGGGCCTCTGGACTGGTCACAATAGGGGGTTTCTTCCACTCCTTCCCGGTCAAGCTCAACCTCAACTTCTAACAGGGTCAGCTGCTGCTATCCAGCAGTTGCACCTGTCACCCCAGGAATAGAAACAGATTCTTCCCCCACGTGTCCTGATGGCATTAGGGTACACTGCGCACCAGTATCAATCAAAGCTTTATATTTCTGTGGCTCTGATATGCCAGGCCAGCGGATCTACACTGTCCAAAAGACATGACTCTCCCATGCTTTTGTCACAGAATCACAGGATCACAGAATCATGGAATCACAGAATCACTGGGTTGGAAAAGACCTTCAAGATCACCAAGTCCAACCCATGCCCTTATACCACCTCAACTAAACCATGGCACTGAGTGCTACATCCAGTCTTTTTTTATACACATCCAGGGATGGTCACTCCACCAACTCCCTGGGCAGATAATTCCAGAACTTTATCACTCTTTCAGTAAAAAACTTTTTCCTAACATCCAACTTAAATTTCCCTTGGCTCAACTTGAGACTGTGTCCTCTTGTTCTGTCAGTTGTTGACTGGAAAAAGAGACCAACCCCCACCTGAGTACAATCACCTTCCAGGTAGTTGTAGAGAGTGATAAGGTCACCTCTGAGTCCTTTCTCCAGGCTAAACAACCCCAGCTCCCTCAGTTGTTCCTCATAGGGCTTGTGTTTTTCCCTTCATGGGCCTCATTACCCTCCCTTGGACACATTCAAGGGTCTCAATGTTCTTCCTGAACTGAGGAGCTCAGAACTGGAAGTGGTACTCGAGGTGCAGCGTCACCAGTGCCAAGTACAGGGGGAGAATGACTTCCCTGGCCCTGCTGGCCACACTAGTCCTAATATAGGCCAGGATGCCGTCAGCTTTGGTGGCCACGAGGGCACACTGCTGGCTCACGTTCAGTCGGCTGTCGATCGGTACCCCCAGGTCCCTTTCTGCCTGGGTGCTGTCCAGCTACACTGTGCCCAGCCTATAGCATTGCAGGGGGTTATTGTGGCCAAAATGCAGGACTCGGCACTTGGACTTATTGAACTTCAACTTATTGGACTCTGCCCATCTATCCAGTCAATCCAGGTCTCTTTGCAGACGCCTCCTACCTTTTCACAGATCGACACACACTCTCGGCTTGGTGTCATCTGCAAATTTACTAATAGTAGACTCAATACCCTCATCCATGTCATCAATAAAAATAATAAACAAAACCAGCCCCAGCGCAGATCCCTGACAGATACCACTAGTGACTGGCTGCCAGCTGGATGCAGCACCGTTCACCACCGCTCTCTGGGCCTGGCCATCTGGCCAGTTCTTAAGCCAACAAAGAGTGCACCTGTCCAAGCTGTGAGCTGCCAGCTTTTCCAGGAGTTTACTGTGGGAAACGGTGCCAAAGGCCTTGCTGAAGTCCAAATAGACATCATCCATGGCCTTTCCCACATCTGCCAGGCAGGTCACCTGGTCATAAAAGGAGATCGGGTTGGTCAAACACAACCTACCCCTTCTAAACCCATGCTGTCTGGGTCTAATCCCCCAGCCATCCTGTAGATGCTGTGTGATGGCACTCAAAATAAACTGTTCCGTGACCTTACTGGGTACCGAGGTTAGACTCTCTGGCCTATAATTTCCAGGATCCTCCTTTCTATCCTTCTTGTGAATGGGCATCACATTGGCCATCTTCCAGTCATCTGGAACCTCACTGGTGAGCCGGGACTGTTGGTAGACGATGGAGAGTGGCTTTGCAAGCTCATCTGCCAGCCCCCTCATCACCCTGGGATGGATCCCATCGGGTCCCATAGATTTATGAACATTGAAGCAGCTCAGCAGTTCTCTGATTGCTTCCTCCTGGATTAACATCCGGTAGAGAACCGAGATTGTTCTTACCCTTTCTTTTGCCATGAACTTATTTGTAAAAACATTTTTTATTATCCTTCACAAAAGTTGCCAAGTAAGTTCTAATTGAGCTTTGCTTCTCTGATTTTTTTCCTGCATGCCCTAACAACCTCCTTAAATATTTCCTGAGATACCTGACCCTCCTTTGAAAAATGATACATCCTCTTTTTATTCCTTATTTCCTTCATAAGCTCCTTGCCCATCCAGGCTGGACATCTGCCTAGATGCAGGGCCCCTCTAGCTCTGGCTATTGTTCCTTCTCTGGAAGGTCCTTCTCTGGAGGTCACTTCAAGGGGATCAGGCATGTCATCTTCATTTCTGTTATACCTAACATCTCAGTCGCAGGAAACTGGAGTTTCATTTGTTGTGGTGGAACTCCCTCTGTTAATGCCTTCCTCTTCTAGCTTATGTAGCTGTGCTGCCAGGACAGAAGTGGGTTTTCCACCCCATCTTTTCATGTCTTGCCCATGCTCACACAGGCAGAACCACAGGTTGGCTCATGGGGTGTACCCACTCTCCCTAGCTAGGGAACATCTGATAAGAGAGGCTTTGGTCTGTGCTGATGAAATTTGAAGAAGGCCCTCCTTAAGACCCTTGCTGAGTTTCTGAAGGGTCTCTTCAATCCTGTCTTCCAATCTCTGTATATGCTCAGTCAAGTCCATTTCCACAGCTGAGATTTGGGCTCATGTGGGGCATGGCTAGTGTCTTCATATGCCTGGAGCCTCCATTTTCATAGTGCCCACTTATCTCCAAATCTCCAAAAACTGGAATAAGACTCCTTAACACCAATTTTTTTTGTGTTAAAGAGGGCATCATTTATTCAGGCCCCTGGAAGGGCACGGAGGATAACTCCTCCTAACATGCCTCCCAATTTCTACAAGCGTGTTGCTAATATATAGTCACTACACGCATATTATAATTTGGCGATTACCATAAAACTCTCCCCATGTTCCCCAAGCTCCTAAAAACAAAACACCTTTTTTTGGCTGTAGCTGCATTCCTGAGCCAGATGTCTCCTCTTTATCTCCTGACTTCCTTTCTTGGGTAGCAGTTTCTGCATGGCTTGCTTCTCTGCTGATGGTCTTCTCTGTTAAAAGTTCACCATCACAGTGTGTTCCTACTAAAAGCTCACAGTAACAGTAGAAATTAACTGTTTTAGTATCATACTGTCCCACTCAATCCACCACAGTGTTGTTTGGGCATGGCCATATGCTTGTGTCCTGAGTCATGCAAGTTTGAGCCACATCAGTGTTGTACATTTTACTGTGTCTGGAATCTTAGTGCATCAGTCATCATTTGAAAAAAGAAGCTTGCACTAGTTTGAAAGCAAACCAGTGGGAGATTCCAAATCAGAATTACAATTTAATAGGAAAATAAAAATAAAGGCAATAGTACAGAAACACTGGCTTAAACTGACAAAGTCAGAATATTACCTGCCACCCTGTTAGTCAGGCAGGTGGTAGCAGTCTGATTAAATGGTGGCTACATTCCCGTCGGAGTGATGGATGTCGTTTTGTCAAAGTGGGGATCCTGTAGAAAGATCTGGTCCTTCTCTGGAGGTCCAATAGTGGTTATTGAGCTCTTGTTCTCCGGGAATCCAGTGGTAGTGCTCCCATGGTGTTCGAAGCCTCAGATTGTATACAGGTCGGAAGGTTCGGTTCCTCCCCTCAGGGCGGATCATCTCAAAATGGGATGATATAATTCTATGAGTCATTCTATGAGATTTTGATGGCCCATTAGCGGATATGGCCCCCCAGAGCGTGTAATCAGGGCTGAGTCATGGAGAAGTTAAAGAACACTGTCCCACCTATTTTAACAGCTTACACAGATAGTAATAGAATACATTTGGTTACATCTTACATTGTAACCCAAGCCATTATCCACCCTCTATGAAATA
>VZRL01004528.1:120129-200774 GCA_013397895.1 Origma solitaria | reverse complement strand
ATTTACTCTTACAAAAGAGACAAAGGATTTTGGCCAAGGTATGGCAGGGGGAGGAGAGATCGGGTCATCAATTACGGGCACTTGCTCTCCGGATTTTGGAGGAGAGAGAAGTGAAAAAGCTGCTGTCTCTTTTTTTGCTGGACTGTGGAAAAAGCCCGGCTCTGCGCTGCTTTTCTCTACGTGGTGGGTGAGCTTTTGTTTGGGAAAGGGGCACGGGATTCCAACCCTCTTTTCCCCTCCGGGAGGGCATGCCTCCCAGTTGCGAAAGGGGACCCAGCTACCACCGCCCCACACCCCACCTGCCACAACTGCAGAGTTCCTGCCACCTTGTCTGCTGGCTGGCCCGGGTGGGCTGGCCCTGCCGCTCCATCTCCCTGCTCTGAGCTCCGTGCTGTGCCGCTTCCACCTGCACACTGTCTCTACCCAGCGTGTCTGCCATTATCCTCATGAGATTGACTTAACCTCCCGCCACAGCGCCCCCTGCAGCTGCGCAGGAGTCATCGCACCTGCCCTGCCCAGCCGGGAGCCAACAGCGCCCCTGCTGGCTGTGACTGTGACTGCACCGAATGGGACAGTGACGGCAGCCCAGGGACATCTGGCACCAGGTTTTGGTTTTGTTTGTTGTTACTATTGTTGTTATTGATTGTTTGCTTCGTTATAGATACTAGTAAAGAACTGTTATTCCTTTTCCGGTATCTTTGCCTGAAAGCCCTTGATTCCAATGCTATAATAATTAGGAGGGAAGGGGATTCACATTGTCTAAGGAGGGTTCCCACCTTCCTTAGCAGGCACCTGTCTTTCAAACCAAGACAGATGGTGTCCACAAAACTCCTGTTTCATGGGGTTTTTATTGTGCTCAATCTCACCTGGAACTGTTAAGCGCCTGCCTGGGCTCAGGAAGCCCCAACTGATGAAGATCTTACCATGTCTCGTTCACAGAAGGATCAGTCAGGTAGGTCAAAAGGGAAAGGTGGTAGAAGGCTGCCACCTCTAATCCATCTAAGCAATGCAGGAGGAGGATAGTGGTCCATGTGCAGAACAAATGGCTGTATTAATCATTTTGTACTGGAGGAGACACAAACTCCTGATCTGTAATGTAAACTAACACCTTTGTTTTATCTCATGCAGAACCTCTGTGTGAAGCCCTACATTATGGTTTTCGGTCAGTGTGTATCAACAGACACAAAGTGCTGGGTGCCCCTACTCTCCAGCTGCATCAAAACTCTTTGTTGACTCCATCACACAAGCAACTGGATCATATGGTGACATTTGCACTACCATTGCCTTACAGGAGGTGGGATGAGGGGTGGAGTGCAGAGGCAAGACACCTTCAGTGGCCCTAGTCCTCATATTGTTGCTGTTGTGCACTTACTCTTTTAACTAGTATCTGTTTTTCTTGTCATTATGCTGTATTCTTCTTCTTCAAAGAATTGCTTTGTATATGAGAATCTCTAGAGTAGCCAGAAAGCTTACTAATATAATCAGTAACTCTTAATATCTGTACGAAGGTTGAACTGCATGTGGATCAAGGAGGGGAATGTAGTGATGCTGACCGGAAGACCATTGTACATCGAGGAGTCAGTGATCCACATAGCAGTGAGCTGTGCTGGACAGACTCATCTGGGTGATAATAACAAAAGAGCCCATGGGCAGCTCCCACTCGGTACTGGCGATTACATCTTTATCCTGCTATCTCTAATAAACAGTATTTTATTGTTACTTTACAGAGTCTGCGTGCCCTTCTTACTGTGGTTGTAATGGATCACCAACTCCTGGTGCAAAGCAGTTCCACACAATTCCATTTTTTCAATAGATGATTTCATGAATTAACATTCATCCCTGAAGTCTGCACTTAAGATGCTAGGATCTGTTGTCCCCTGCTTATGGTGTCTGTGGCTATTTTGGGTACCAGCTATTTTGTTTCACTAAAGATGGAAACAACACCATCTCCTGTCTTGACAGAGACTACAAAGCTGGTAGTCACAGTTCTTTCTCAGCTGCCTTTGTGTCCATTTTTGAACAGCCACTTGTAGTGTGTAAGGACCAATATGAAGGAATTCCTTCACACTAGGGCCCTGAGAGAGCATCCCAGCACAGCTGTCCAGTTGTATTGGGTTTATGTGGCAAGGGTTTGGTAGTGTGTGGGTGGGGAGGTGGGGGGTCCACAGGGGTGACTTCTGTGAGAAGATGCCAGAAGCTTCTGCCGTGTTGAACAGAGCCAGCTCCTGCTGGCTCCAAGTTGGACACACCACTTGCCAAGGGTGAGCTCATCAGTGATGTTGGTAGCACCTTGTATGATAGAACATATTTAATAAAGGGTAAAAAATGATGGAAGAGAGGAGTGAGAAAATGGGAGAGAAATAGCTGTGCGCACACATCAACATAACAACACTCAGTGAACGAGAGGGAGCAGGTGCTTCAGGCACCAGTGAAGAGATTTCTCTGCCTCTGAAGGATACACAGCTTGAAAGGGACCTGCATGGGAGCAGTTCATGAAGGACTGCAGCCCATGGGAGAGACCATCTCAGAGAAGTTCATGAAGGATTGTCTTCTGTGGGTGAGATCCCACGCTGGAGCTGGGCAAGAGTGTGAGGAGGAAGGAACATCAGTCACAAAGTGTCCTGAACTGAGCAAAACCCCCATTCCCCTCTACCCCTGCACCACTTATGAGGAGGAGTTGAGGGTCTAGGATGAAGGGAGGGAAGGGGGGAAAGGTGTCCTTAGGCTTGTTCTTATTTTGCAATGCCCAATTTATTTTATTGGCAGTAAATTATATTAATTTCCCCAAATTGAGTCTGTTTTGCCCATAACCATAACCAGTTAGTGATTCCCTTTCCTTACCTCGACTCATGAGCTTTTCATTCATTGTATTTTCCTCTCCCTGTCCAGTTGAGCAGGTGAAGTGATAGAGTGGCTTGGTGAGCACCTGGTGTCCTGACAAGGACAATCCACCACACCTGTCCTCTGCCAGGCTGTCAGGCTATATTTTGGCCTTTTCCACTGAGAAGCAGTGCCCTCCTGGAATGCTGCAGTTGGTACCCTGTAGATCATAGAGTCCTCTACTGACTGAAGAGTAACAATTGATAACAGCACTCTCCTGTCACAAATGGGTCTTAAGCAGGCAGAGGAGACTAATTTGTTTCCCTCCCTTTCCAACTGTACCAGGGAAGAAACCTAAATGAAGTCCATTTCAGATATATAGAGATAGAAAAGGGTGTGTCTAACAAAAAAAGAGGTGTTTGTGAGGCCTGGGTTTATTCAACCATATCTTGATAGATTTTTACAACTAATCTTTCATTATGAACATAAAATAGATATTTCCCAGAGCAATTGATGGCTGGCAGTTTTCTATGTGTGGCCTTTCACATTAAGAGCTGAAGTCAAATGAATTACACTTTTAAAAGCTGAATTGCACCTCACCAGTTCACAATTCCCGGCCCTCTCTGACCAGAGATGCCCAAAAGTCTGTCTCAGTGATTTCCATGCATGTTGCTCTCCTGACTGAGGAGCTACAGCCTCAAAAGCTCCTTATTTCTCAAGGGTAGAGGAGACTGAGGTGCAGCCTGTGAATAGTAGTGGTTTCTAGGATCTGAAGGGCTGACAACTAGCAATAACCCCAGTGAGAAACTACAATACTGATGATCCTGAGAGAGGAGGCAATGGCAAAGGAGAAGGTAAGGATTTTCTGGAGATGCAGAGCAAGGGCAGAGCACTATATGGGCTGAATGAAAGCAATCCCTGACCCAAACTGTACAAGCAAACTTGCAGGCATGAGAGAGGTTTGAGAGAGAAAGCAGAAGAGTTAAACAGTAAGAGCACACTGAAAGTCTGAAATAAGGTGGAGAATAGCATTGTGTTAGATGTCGATGCAGTCATTCAGAAGACTGCTTCTGATTCTGAAACCTCTTCCAGGAGGTATTCAGCTGAAAACTGACTCCTTGATTCAGCCACATCTTAAGGAAAAGGAACAAAAAGTACCTGAAAGGCAGTATCTGATCCTCTTCCGTCCTCAGTCTTTCCACAGATAACAGATACTGAGTCTAGGAAGGGACAAAATCCACACGAGCCAAATAATTTTTCTTTTTGGCTCTTCATGAAAAAAGGAAAAATACTGTTGAAAATAGCTGGGTGAATGCATATACTTTCACAGGATGAGCTATTCCACTTAATAGTTCACAGGTCTATGCCTCCACTAGCCCAGGTCCCAGTAAAGAAGCTCTTCATCTGTTAAAAGCAGTCCTGTCTTAAGTTAGCTCAGGAAAGGAGCTAGAACACAGGAGCAGAGCCAAGAAATGGCAGTAAAATTTTTATTTCTGGCTTTCTGCCCTTCCAGGGCTCTCTCACAACCCCGATTTCCTCAGGGAAGTATTTTGGCAGAGGGGATGCTTGCAGAGCCTGGGATATGAACTGTGTGGGCTGCAGCCAAGAGTCCCTCCATGTGGCGTCCTGAGCCTTGCCTTGTTTTATCTCTCCCTCTGTCCCTGCCCCTGGGATGGCCTGAGGGTGCTGTTGACAGATTTACAAATCTGACTAGTTTGTACACTCATGGCACTATTCATCTGAACACCAACAGTTATTAATAGCGTCATCAGTTATCTCCTCTATCATTGTGAAGAACGCACTAAAAGAATCTGATAAGCATTTGGAATGTCTCAAATTATTTCAAGGATTTTCGAATCTGGGCCGATTCCATTGCCATACCCCATTACCTTAAACCGATCATTCCCATGGTGAGTATCTGCTGCTTAATTTGCAAATGCCTAGTGCTGAGTCATGGAAGTTTCTGTAGACATTTAAGTTTTTAAACATTGTTAGACATTAGGCATTAAGTCTCTGTGTAGTACAAAATGGCTTGTTTTCTCATTGAGATTTTAAATTTCAACTGGTACTTTTAAACATCTGTGTCTTAGTCCAATTTAACTCCTAATTCTATTATATGCTTTGTAAGAAGCATCTGTGTAATAGACTTGATTTATTACTAGCCTTAATATTTGGCAGAGACAATATAATTCTGTTACGATGCTTCACAGAAACACTGCAAACACAACACATTCATAAATTACTTCTTATTGATATAAAAGTCCCTTCCCAGTTAAGCACACCTGTGCTGTGAGAATACAGAATGGCACATATTTTCCTGGTAGCAAATAGCTAAACTGCATAATCTGCTGAAAGACATACTGGCAATTACTCTGCTGAAGGGTCAAAATTTGCAAGTTAACACTAATTCTCTTACGAATCTTAGAAAATTTCAGTGTTTATAACCAAAGAAAAGGGCATTCAGTTAAATTTATTTCCCAGTCTGTAACTATTTATTCTTTCAGTTAATTTGAGCTAGGAATAGAGAAAAAAAATGCTCTGTTATTGTGTCATCTGCATTAGCTATACTATTTGTTGATCCCTTCCTCAGGAAGACACAAAAGAGACCACTATTCTCATCACCTCCATCGACCATAGAAGAACTCAGCTGTGTAAGCCAAAATTAGACATATCAAAGCACCTTTGATCACTTCATTGTCTGTCAAGTTCTCTCCAAAGCCAGCACTGTCTTCTGTAATGGATTGTATTACTTTGAAATGTCATATTTAATGCGTGTTCATTCCTTCAGATCCCTGATACTGTCTGAGGTGCTGACTGCACAGCGCTGCACGGAGAGCCTTGCAGGTGGGTCTATTAATTTCAGTGTGTTCCTGTTTCTCAACAGCATGTGGTTTAATTGCGGAATTGGTGGAGCAAGGGCATACCAAGAATTTATCTCCGTTTTTGTGTGTGTGCACAACCACAAAGTCATCCTGCAGTGTGGGTTTGAATGAGTTATGGGACCATAAAAAAGTGCTTCAATTCACAAAGCTATCAACTCTTTGTCATGAAACAAAAACACCTGCCAGAAGAGTTCTATTCTTACTTGATAATCACAGCACAACTAGGCATGGGACAAAGCCATCATTTAAAGAGATATTATTATGCAGCAGATATGCTCTGAGGAACCATAGTCTAAATTTAGTTACTAATTAGAAAAACACATTTTACAGATGTCATTAATTAGCCAACAATCTCAGAACTGTCTCTTTCAAAAAAGGAAATGCAATATTCATTGGTAAAGTACCCACCACGGGATTTGACTTCTCTTGTCCAATAGATCCAGCAATGGGTCATTACTCGTGCAGGTAACTTCTTGTTTTCTACTGATAAAATTAATTCTAAGCTACCTGTAGCTAATACTGCAATTTTTCCCTTGAGAAGAAACTGCAGAAATACACAACATGCTGGCATTCTTACATCACTTTCCAGAGTTTTATGAAATTCCTCTTTAACTTCTGTCTTTCAGGCTGTTAGGACACAATCAGATCGTTCTTTTGTCCAGTAATATGTGATTCAGATACTTCATTCTTCATACAGAAGTGCTAAAATGCTGAGGAATTACTGTGGTTCCAGGAGTCCGGTCCCTGAAAAATCATCTGTAGCATTAGTAAAATGCCAAAGTTGACACCTAGAAATGATCAAGTAAGCTGGAATAAAACTGCAATATTGGGAACAGGATGTAAGTTGCCAGTGGTGGGAACATACCTTTCTCTATCACGTGAAAAATCTTGAACTTTCAAGGAAAAGAATGTTTCAAATATTTCAACTGAGAGAAAAAACTGTTGTTAAATGTTACAGTGATGATTTATGTGGGCTGTGGTTCAGTGGCAATATACACTCCATTTTTTTTATTCTTTGCACTGGGTCATATTTCTTGTAATGTCTCATTTTGGGGAGGCAAATGGCTCAAGAAACTTGTGAAGGATTGTTTGGCCACAGGCACGTTTCAGGAAATGTAAAATGTATCTGGAAATGGAAAACTGTAAGGACATGGGGCATGTGTTCTGCTGCATAACTGAGGCACAGTGCTTATACATACCCTGAAGAACTGGGTACTTGGCCAACCTTTCCTTCCAAGCTTTCATTCTTAGGGTCTCACTTTTCCAAAAAAAAAATATCCTATGTGTGGGAAAGCCTGTCCCTTCAGGAAATTTAAAAAGTAAGTCTAATTTTGAGTTTTGGCAGAATTATTTTAGCTACCCCTGGAAAACCTGAATGCTACCCTTCAGCAAAATCCATGTTTCCTTCATTGGTTTTTTGTTTGTTTCTGTTTTGCTTGGTTGGTTTTTTGGGTTTGGTTTGGGTTTGGGTTTGGGTTTTGGTTTTGATTTTTCTTTCCAGTTTTAGACAAATTTCAAACAATTTCTAAGTATATCGTTGAATATATTTTTGAAGGAACTCTCCAAAACAAGGACATGGCAACACTATACAAAGCTTTAGGATTTGTTTTGTGAGTCATGGCAATGGGAAATATTTGTAGACCAGGTCAAGTGTATTTCTTAGTGAAATGAAAATGCAAGGATTTAGTTATTATTGACTTTTTAAAATTTCAGAGACTTCAGCTGGCATTGGTTTACTAAGTCACTTAGACTGAGCTGGTTGTGGAAACTTCTGTAGTTAATGGAGACAGAAAGGTACCTCAAGAAGGAGATTCGTCCTCCCTTATCTCTTCTAGCTGCCTGGGTCAAAAACTGAGTTTCAAAAGCCATTCAGGGCCTTTCACTATGGAGCGAATTGGGAAACAGTGAACATTTTTTCTCCCTGTTTGTGTAGGAAACGCTTCTCGATTTCCTTCACTCAAAAATAATTCAGTGCTAATGTTTTACTCATAGAAAATGATGCATTTCTCTTTTGTCTCATAATCACAGCTCTCATCTGGGACATTTTGTACAAATAATTTCTGAACATGTTATCAGTCACAGCCATGTCTGTTTATTCAGATTTTCTTTCATGGGTATCCAACCTACATTTTTACCTCATCTATATACCCACAGCTATAATTTAAGTAAACATTGCAACATGTATATGCGTTTTCTACTTTAAGGGATACATATAAAAAGAGTTTTCTCTGTCAAGCTTATTTTTTGCTGTTTAAAGTTAAAAATAAGCTGGTGCAAATCTTCCTATTTGTTTGTCTCAGGATCCTTTCAAATGAGTTTGCTGAAGGGACTTACACTTGAGGCATGTTGCTTCACCACAGTGGTTCACCTGGATCTGTCAGTACTGTTTCTGTTCCCTGACTTAGAAAAACATCTAAGCAAGTATCATGTGTTTGGAAAATACACTTTCTTTCAGTATTTACTTACATGGACAGTCACCTCAGTGAATATTCTGGCTTCTAAAGCCATTTACTAGTACACACTCTGAAAGAAAATCCAAACTCCATTAAAGAGGATTAGCCCTCTCTGTCCCATGAGGTGGTCTTTCTGCTTGCATCTCTCTTGCAGCTTTCAGTTTCTGAGATTATGGCTGTTACCGTGGGAGCCAAAGTCATATATCTGTTGTGTTCAAGAAACTCAGTAAGAGAACTGAGAACTAATGGCTTGTCTGCTAACATAAGCACAGCTGTGAGTGGCAAGTGGCATATAGTTGTTTGCATCCAAATTCAGGCTATTGTGGAGCAGACAAAATAAAACTTCAAATAAAAATAAAATTAAAAATGCTGTTGCTTTTGCCAGTTCCTTTTACCTAAAAGTATTTATGCAGTTGCATATTTTGGGATCAGACAAGAAGATAAGAAGAAACAATTTGCACACTTTTAGAGAGTATAATTTAATGATGTTTCAAGTCCTTATGTTACTTTAATAGACATGGGAGGCATTGAAAAATTTCTGGACATTCTGTCTGCCTAAGTAATCATCTTCCACCGTATTTTTATTTCTTGGGTTTTGGTTGTTTTTTTTCCACATGGCATGTGAGTGTGTTAGACGAGAATTTTGTGCATAGTTTTTTCTCAGAAATCTTTGCCATCAGTTAATATGAGCTTTCTAGCTGGAATGCAGGAAAAAATGCAATAAAAATGCTTCCAGTCCTGAAAGAAAAAAGTGTTTCTTGTCATTCTTATTTATCAGAATAAGCACTTATTTATCGAAGTGAGACAGAAGTATTCATTATTCAGAATAAGACATCTGCAATGCCATGAATAGTGAAATAAAATCACCAGAGTACTGGAAGCAGTAGAGCTTTTTACTGCTGGGTTTTATCAGGTAGGTGGCTGTCCTGGTCCAGAGTTAGCTCAGATAGCTGAAATCACCGTGGCACATGGCACCAGTCCACAGCTCATGTCCTGCGTTTGCAGGCAACAGCCTAATGCTGTCTGTTGTGGTATCAGGGAGAATAATCACCAAAAAGGATCCCAAGCAGGTTAGTAGATCTTGAGGAAGGCTGGTGGAAAAATGTTTCTAGATTTAATTAGCATATTAAAATAAAAAGTTAATCCCCCACTTGTCTGGATCTTTGGTTCTGCCTTCCTCGCAGAGCAGTGAGCTGCATTGATAGCGGGACTAGCAGCAGCCTGGTGGGATCCAGATTCTCCTCAAATAGCTCTATTGCGTCTTTGCAGGGATCTCCAGAGTTAGTAATGTCATCTTCCTAATAGAGCTATGGAGAAGCTCCCCTCTTTCCCTTCCCCTCACATCTCTCCCTATATGTGTCCTTTCAGCTTTGTTATACTTATTTTTCTCTTAGAGTGGCTCTCACTGTCTTCCGACCCTGTACTAAATTCTTTTAACTTGAAAGTGGTCAGAAAAGTTTTTGGATGATGCTTGGGTGTTTTTTTCCCCTCAAATTAGTTTTTTACTATATCAGTGTGCTGAGGTTGCTCAGCATGCAGTCAGAGGAGCACTAGGGCCAATATAAGCAGGTTAGGCAGTCATGGTGAAGTCAAAAAGGAAGAAAGGGCAGGAGAGAGGAATGAGCTGGACTCCTCCTTTCAGGGTCAAGCAACCATCAGCTCAGCTCAGCTCAGCTCAGTTGTATAACCAGCCAAACTTCATTATTTATTAATGGAGTCAATAAGCTATCTTATCTGCAGCACGATTTCAACCCAAATTGCAAACTTTGTTTAGTTATTTAAGTGGAGTGATTTCATGTTCAAGAGTCTACTACTCATCAATCAGAATTTTATTTTTACTTCTATGAATAATGCTGATGGTGTGACCAAGTATTTCCATCAGGCATGCTGGGCACTGCAACACTTTATGAGAAAAAACATCCCAAAAGAACTCTCAGGCCGTACAGTTAGGATGTTACACCTGAAATCTTCCTCTATTTTGTATCCTGTTTCATCTAATAGAGAATCTTTTGAGTGCCTTTTGAAGCCATGTTAAAAAGCCAGGCTGGTTTGAGATAGCACAGAGGGACTAGTCATTCTTGGGATTCTTTCAATGTAAACTGAACAACTGACTGGGTGTCGTGGGTTGCAGTGTAACACAGTAAAACTCTCTGCTCTAAAGGGAGCCAGTTCTGACAGGCCTGTCAGGAGGTGTATTTGGCCAGAAGGCAAGCAATTGTAAATGTTGGGGTTCCTAGGAGGAAAGCTAAACAGAAAACACTGAACAAGATCCATCTGCTCCAGAAGGAATCCTTTTTCTACTGAGAGGCGGAAATGGGTTGAACAATTAGGTAGAGATACAGCTCTGTCTAAATTTAGTTCCAGAGATTACACAGGCGTGTCTTCTGCTGCTTGTATTCCCAGTGATTTCCCTGAAGCGATATCAGTCTGAGCAGTGGTTATTATGTTATTCATGTCTTTATGTTCTGTATAAACTATTCAAGAGATATGGGGAAGAAATCTTTTGGATGTGGCCTTTAAGGTTCTGGGCAAGTTACAACTGACTGTTTTATTTTTGCTTAACCCTGTTCATTAGAGAAAGAAGAACGAGAGGAGAAACCTTTCCATTGAGTCATATATGCCTGTCCAAAAAAACTTTGGTGAAAGTTTCAGAGAATACGCTCAAGGCAGATGCTTACAGTGTCATGCAGTCTATAAGAGGGCAAGAAACACCATGCTTTGTTTTTCAAGGAACAGAGATGTGCGTCAGTTCAAATGCCACCCTGAATGTAATGGGGAAAAAGGTGATCATGGCTGGACAACTTGAAAGGAAGCTATGGAAGTGGCACAGAAGCAGCAGAAACCTGGAGAATACAGAGTGGCAATGATGGTGGTTGTATTAAAAATCTGAAGGAACGGAGGATAGAATGAGCTTTAACTTCAGCTTAATGCAGACTATAGGGAGATGGAGAAGCAGATCAATAGTCACAGCTGATTTGATCTAGTGTGAGCAGCAGTCCTACTGTAAATAGGACTTTGAACTAAGTGGCTTCCAGATGTCCCTTTTAATCAACATTTCTGAGAGCTTTTGAATTCTTGCAGTGTCAGGTGAGGACGTGCTGCCATTGTCTGATTTTTCTGCATTGAAAAATACTACTGCATTGCATGAGTTCTCAAAGGCATCTCCTGATGGCCTTAGTGTGGGGAACCTTCTCCTCACGCAGAAGGGCAGCCCACGGAGGAGCAGGTGGGATGAGCCACATGAAGGTGGGTAGGGATGTGAGACAGGGGCTGGGCAGGCTGAAGGGAACAGACTGTTGGTCAGTTTTATAATGGGGTATGGAGTTGCTCATTTCTTGGAAAATGGGTAGAGAATGCTGGTAATTATTATGGGGTGGGGACCACATGGTGCACTGCTGGTGTGCCTGCCAGGTCAGTTGTGAAAGAAAAGATTTCCAGATCAGGAACTAATGCTGATAAGGGTTAGTGTAATGTGGCAGTATGCTACATCATCTTCTCAGAGAGGCCTGAGCAGCTGCGGAAAGCTTAGCTCTAGCCTTTATGTTTTTCAGATGAAGGATGGTGCACATCCGTGAGGTTCACTTGCAGACAGTAGGTGTCTGTTAAGCCACAGGGGCATAGTCTTCCTGAGTTCCAGAGTAGCCATAGCTGTGTTTTTCTGTTTTTCTGCCGGCCCAGGACAGGAGTCACAGACTTCACTCAAACCCTCTCCAATCTCCTGCAGTCGAGGAGCTGTTCAGCAGAGCTCAGTGCCCCTCCCTAAGGCACAGAGCTTTCACCTCCTGCTCCTGAGAGCAGCTGAGAAGCACCCTGAGTCCCCTTTCTTGTTCTCAAGAGCAGGAAAATTTGACAGTAGTTAAAAAAAAACATCTGGCAGAAAGGAATGAGCAAGAAGTGAAGCCTGCCCAAGGCTGGTTTTCTTCATGCATGCAACTGTGAACAATTACCATCACAACCCACGCACCAGAGCACACACCTAATCATGCCTTGTAGGCACAGCCCACAGCAGCCACAGGCTGCTTTCAGCTTCTGTGGCAAAAAAAGCATCCCAGTCACTATCAAATCCACTAGACCTGCCACGATGGACACTCAGACCCCTTCTCAGCGCACTCCCTGATAAGCCAAATCAATCATACATGCATGATTTTGGTACCGCAGCATTTCAGGCAACCAAGAAGGCAAAGGATAATGAACAGAAAAATGCAAATACAATATCTCCTATAGAAATCCATGTTTTCTGCTCAGGTTTTATACAGTCCCTCAGCCTAGGACCTGGGGACTATATCAAGACTAGCAGCTGCTGTGACCTAACTACATACGTGTCTGTAATTAATTCAGAGGAGCTTCCCAGAGCAGCCTCCCTTGCTATATAAGCTGTGAATATAAATGGACACGATAGGGGAAGGCTTCATTTCTAGAGCAGTAGAAGAATTTCCTAACTCCCTGATTTTATTTATCCAAATCACATCCCAATACAATTTTAGAGCAAGGCCTGGGAATATGCTGTCTCCCCAAAACTGCTTTCTGTGCAAAGGAAACCAGGGTACAAAGAGGCGCAAGGAGCAGCACGACCCCAGGGTATGCCATGACAGGTTCACTAGGTAGCCTCTACACAGCCTGGTAAGTAGGTCATCTATTACAGGTACTTAATTTAGGCATTATAACTTCTTTCCAAATCGACTGAAAGGGGCATCATGACCTGACAACGAGCTTTCCAAGCTGCTCATTGCTCTTGTCACAGTTAGTTTGAGAAGCCACTAAAATAAGTATTTAAAGATGGTGTCCTGAAAATAGCCCCGGTCATCTATAATGTCCCAAATGAAGGTTTCATCTTCCAAAGTTTCCAACGTAGGTCTCACATTTTTAAAGATAAGTGGCTTTGCATATTTTAATGCAAACTTGTGGGTGGTTTAGGTAGGAGCTAGAGTGCTTTTCAGGAGAGGGTATACCTAGGTTCAGTTTTTGTTTGAGCACATTCAAATCCACAACTTCTGTCCTAGCACCAGCATGATTTATTTTACCAGGCTTCTAACTTAGCTTAGTGCCAGCATTCCCTAAATATCTCCTTGGGTCTGAGTAACTGTGACAAGAGATATTTGTGAATCACTAAGCCAAGAGAGAAGGGGTGCAAGAATCACCCTGTAGTTTGGGTGCTTGGGTGAAAAGGAGGTTCTGATTTCTGCTTTATGTTCTGATTACTGTTCTGTGACTTTATTCTAGAAACTGCCTTGTATAAAATAAATTTGCATATCTAAACAAGGGCTTCTGTAGACCATTTTTCAGAAAAGATAGCTGCAAAAGGAAGAGACAGGATAACTTGAGGTACCCCTAGACCTCTGACTCACAAATAGATGAGAACAGACCAAGTATATAGAACATGCTTGAAGATTGTGTTGTGCTGGAAAACTCTACATGTATCTACTGCTGTCTTGGGAACAGATATATGTCCAGTAAAGAGATTCTTTAACTAAACTTGTATTCCTGGTTTATTGGCCTTATGTCACTCAGAACTGATCAAGAAATCCAAGTGCTGTGGTGAGGTGAAATTCTGATAAAAAACACAAGGTTACAGAGATTTTGTAGTGTTGAGGTACAATTTATGAGATGGTTAGGATAGGGGGAGTGAGGTGTTCTGGGACTGGCCTTCGGCAAAGTTGTTTGGATACCAGGCACAATGTTTATGGTCTACAATAGCAGTGCTTCATCTAGATCTTGCCTAGGCAACAATTGTGCTCCCCAATTTTAGACTAGTGTCTTCCAAAAGGAAAACTGGGCCAACTTGAGGCAATCATCACCAGCAGCGCTAGTTGTGCAGGCAGCTGGGAGTTTTGATAATCACCCGTACTCCTGCCTAGCAAATCCAGCTGATGGGTTTGAAGGTTGCCACAGCAGGTTCTCACTGCCATGGACGAGCCCCCTCAGCAGAACTGGGGCGTGATGGCAAACCAGTGTGGGGAGGTGCAACAAACATCGTATAGCATTTCAGTACTCCTGTGGCAGGCAGGGGGGACCTGTGCTGTGTTTTCACCTGGGTTTGAAAAAGATGTCTGCAATGCCAGGATCTGAAAGCAGCTTGCTGGAATTAAAAAAAAAAAAAGATGGAAGTAAAGGACCTCAGAGGCACTGAATGATTAGCTTGTCCTGGCACTGCCAACCATGGCAGCAGACTGGGTTTCCAATGTTAATGCCAATGCTTAATGACAATATTGCAGCCTTTAATCTGAAATAAACAGAGTTGATGTAGTTGAACAAGATGAAGGTAAAATAAAAGGACGGGGTTTGACAGCTTCCGTTCTGGCCAGCACTGGCGTAAAATTCTCCTCCATCCTGACCAGCGCTCCAGCTCTTTTAAAACAATCTATGATGTAGTCATGCTGCATTCAGTACATGAGCAGTGACTGAAAATTTGATCACTGAAGGTGAAACACAACTCAACAGGCTGCAAAGAAGCTGTTCTATGATTTTTTAAAAGGCCACATATTTTCTGATTTAGTGTTCCCTTTATAAAAAACCTGACCTACTCTTTCTCACACTGAGAAGTTACTTGGACTTATTGAATTCTTTGGAGGAAATATTTCCATCTATCTGTTTTCAGTCATCAGATAAATTCTGAATATACACAAGGGAAGATTTTGTTCTTTGATCAACTTAAAATTTGACTGTGTTGACAGCAAGTTATGTCTGATCTCATTTACATCAGTGCATAACTCAGTTTACTTCAACCAGAGCTGCTCTGGATTCACACTTGGGTATGTCTAAAGAGAGTTTGACCTTGCTTTTCAGGCTTTTGCAGATGGTTGTTCTCAAATAATCTTTCTGCATGCTACTCAAATTTATTTCTTCCATGCTGAATGATCACTCACTGCCAGACGACTCAATCAGCCCCTCCCAGGCAAGAAAGGGCAAAATTCTATCCTCTTATTTCACCTCACCCATTGCCCGGAATTGAAGCAGAGATATTTTTGCCTTTTCTTGGGTCCTCTAGTCTAAAATTGAAGCAGGATTACTTGCTTGGAGATCTCTCATACCCTTGTTTTCCTCTAACTCGTGAGTCAAAAACACCATCTGACTTCAGTGCTCCTCATCTACTGCTCAGAAGTTCCAGAATCATATCTGGAAAATGCTATATACATAGTCTAATATATAGGGAATTAAGTATTGCCACTGATGTATGAATAAATTTGTACTTATAAACACAGCCAGAGAAGTTACTGAAATGCCATCTCATTTCATAACTCCTTTCCAACAAGAGGGAGAAAAAGAATCTCACATTTTTCCTGCTAAACAAGCAGATATTTAGGTAAGGTAAACATGTAAAAAGTGTAATTTTGAGACATTGAAGTAAAACAAGGCAACACCTGTTCTTGTAGTTGCTTGTACACATACAGGATTTGGGGAAAAAATACCAACAAACAAAACACAAATCCAGTAAAAAATACCTAACCTGATATATTTGTCTTTTATACAGGTAATTTTACATCTCTGACTCGACAGGGGACCCTCTTCTTTTTTTGTGTTCCTGCAAGGTTTTAATATTCTGTCAGTGATACTTACCCTAGGTTTTTCCCAATCAGGATAAAACTATGTTGTGGTGGAATGTAAAACTATGGTTGTTCTCGTGCTGCTTCACAATAATGTCAAATTAGATACTGCTCTGGACAACAGCTTCTAAATATCTTTGAGTGTGAAGTCATGTTTATCTCTGCCTTGGTGCTTTTGCCTGTCATATCACCCTGAAATTGCCTAGGGACCAATCTTCTCCTGCTAAAGCTGTCAGTTCCTCTCACTGAGCATCCTACTGCCGGCTCCTTTCTAACCTGTCTGGGTCTGTCACATGGATCAGTCTGGAGTGGATACAAGAAATACACCACTGAATCCTTAGTTTTACTGCTGCTTTCCTAAAGAGAAGAAGGAATTTCTCTAATTACCCTGTTTTGCAATTGTTTTTGATGACATTGGTTCTTACTATTTGTTCTCCCAAGTTTATTTTGTTTCAGACCCAGTAGTGTGACCCTTTTGGTGCCAGCCAGCCCACATCCTTGCCATCCCCTCGCCGTGGCAGGTGAGTTCCCTCATGCTCTGGGGAGATTTTGGGGGCTTGGAGACGGCAGCAGGGATTTTGTGGTGCGCTCTGCTTCCATGTGCCATCAGTTAACTCCCTTCACATCTGGCGCTGCCTGGATGCAGTGGGGAAGAGCAGGCAAACAAAAGTCTGCTTTTGAGACAGCAGGTTGCCTAACCCACTGTGGTGATGTGTGTCTGGGGTGCTCTCACTGCCTCTGTGACAAGTCCCCTGCTGAGATTAATATGAGGGCTGCTAAATGCCATTAATAGACCATCCCTACATGCTTCCTCTACAGTTGTGGCCAGAGCTTACAAATGCTTCCCAGAAGAGAGCATTCTCTCCCCACAGCTCAGGGGCTGGAGGTTGGTTGTGGCACACCCAAAGAGGAAGGCAAGAAGAAGGGGTGTAGGGCAGGGGGGTGTGCAGAGAAGTTGGAATTTCTGCTCCTGCAGCCAGGAATCTGGGAGATTGGAGTGATGACCACCACTCCTTTGCATCACCTGACAGTAATAGCCACCAGCCACCTTCCCACAGTGAGCCTGAAGGAAGAGCAGCAGCCATTCCAGCTCTCCTGCACTCCATCAGTCACAAAGCCAGCAGCCACCACAAGTGTTTTGCTTCCCTTCAGCAGCAGGCTGCTCTGGGCTGATAACCTGCTTTGTCTGTTCCCAAAGGAGCTCTGGCTTGGGTATGAGGGTAAATTGGGCCATGTTTTACTGCTGATGCATTTTTGATGTACTGGTGACCTGTAAAAATCCCTGCCCAAAGCTAGGTGAGTAAATTCTTGTGACAGGTGAAAAGAAGTTGGTCTTTCATGGCAGCTTTATATATCTAGTGCTGGAATTCATTGGAGATTCATGGAGTAATGAACCCCCATGTGTAGTCTTTCCCCTGTACCAAGGCACAGCAGGTGTGTGTGCAAATGGGAGGAGAAAATGGGGCCTCATTTCATAATCTGCCTGCTGAAAAGTACATGTTTGTAAAATATTTTAAAAAATAAATTATTCTGTAACACTTCACGCTGAAATCTTCTTGTTCTTTACAGACAAGCTCAAGCAGTTCCATTTCTAACACCACACCCCAACCTGTGCTATAAATCAGGTGAACTCCCTCAAGTCAGTGAGCCTGTGAAAGAAATACCCCCTCAAATCACAAGCTGCTGTTGCAGGGAGTGTGCGCCAGACAGCACTCCATTGTCACTACCCAGGAGCATGCAAGTCAAGTGTTTTGAGTAGGGGAGGTAATCATGCTGCCCTGTTTAAAGGCCCCAGTTTAGGAGCTTGTAATGAAGGGTTGCTCTCCCTGAACAGTCAAAAGAGAGAGAGACAGCTTCTTCCATCCAACAATCCAGAGTATTTGTCTTATTCAGGTGCTGTAGATCATCTTTTGAAAGAGCTCCTTCTGTTCACTGCCTATACGGAATACTTAGGTGGATGTCTAAAACAGGCCAAATGAGTCCTAAAACGTTTTGGTTTTCTACCCAGGGAGCTGTGGGGAGATGAGTGCAGGACTCTAGGCTTCTAAAATAAACACCTGAATTTGGTGGCTGAGGTTTGGTAGTATGCCTAACACGTCTTCACCTGGATGTCCCTGTTCTGAGGACTTTTGTATCCTACTTTCTACATGCAGTAATAGGGGGCCAGCTATAAAGAAAGCTTGAGGACATCTTGGCAGTGATGGGGTTAATTGGTCACTGCTACACTTTCACATCACCCAAAATAAAATTCTAGAAATTCTAAGGTCACTCTTGTAAAGAACACCAAACAAGCAGCTCTTTTTCTCATTCCTCGCTGCAAGCATTGTCACAGGTATGTATAGTCACCAGGCTGTTTTGTAGTGTTCCTGTAAGGCTCAAGGATGCACACATTGCCATTCTGCCTCCTCACAGCAATCCCTGTCTCAAGGAAAAGGCAAGATATTAATGCTTGATGTAGATGATGAAAGGCTATAAACTGTTGATTTGCTTACGTATAGGGGACATTAAGTTTTGTAAATATTTTTGTCTGTTGGCAACTATAGCTCTTCTCTGGCTCTTCATTCTCTATATGGACACAAATGGAGATGAACGAATGGAGATGATCAGTGAATCAAATGACAAAGCCCAGAGAAGGTCAAAGCAGTAGCATTTATTGCCATCATCTCTCAGAGAATATATGAGACATTAAAATTCTGATACTGTACCATATTCTAGTCACAAAGATTTTAACGAGCACAAGTAATAGCATCAAATGAATCTCATCTAATGACACGAGCAATAACGAGAACAAGAAAAGGTGCACACCACAACCTCCTTGAGTATGATCCTAACTGGGTGGTTTACAGTCCATCTCAGAAAGTGGGGGCTGTGGCAACGTTTTAAGGAATGCACAACACAGTCAAGCTCGTGACTCATTACTTATTGCACAATAACTGCAGTTGGTTGCTGCTACTAAATGTCTGATGCATTGCTATGCCAGACTACGCCCTTTTTTTCCCCCACCATGGTCATGAAGTTTCTGTTGACAGATAGTGAAAGCTACCACAAATAATACAAGGGAAGCTAAGTGTAAATCTCCACTGTGAATCCACAATTACTTCAGGAGAACGGAGTAAACAATGCAGCTGACAAGAGTCATACCTATCAGCTCTTCTTTAATATCCTTATTTTGTGGTTGCAACTTAAAAATGTGCTTGAGCCAGACATATCATCTGTTTGCAGGCATCAAATCAAGGATGGCACAAATGCTGCTAATTTTATAGAATCTGGAGGATGCAGAGCTGAGTAATTCTATGTGGGACTGACTGGCAGAAGTTTGGAACTCCTCTTTGCAGGCTCCTTTGCCCAGAACTTCAAGAAAATGAGACAGATCTTAGTAAAGCAAAGACTGAGCTGCAGATTTAATTGCCTGTCCCTGGCAAAGGCAGCAATAATTGCAAAAGACTGTAAGAATGTATTAAAGATTCCATCTCCTCACTAAAGACGAACCAAGTTACATTTTCAGCAGCAGCAGTAATCAAAGGGTAGTTTAGTTTACTATAAGCCTGCCCTGACTTGGTTGGGGTATTATTTTCCTTCCTGAGCACATAACTGCTTGCAGAAACTACCTGAATACAACCAAGGGTTTGCAAATCTTAATTTGCTCCTCTTAAAAATCAGACCAAACTCTCACTTACATCCCTAGATGGTTGTGTTTTAAATTGCATTGCACTAAAATTTAGCCCTAGCTGGAAAGCTTTCAGATGGTGTTATTTGCTCTTCTGTCTGCTGTGCTAGCACTAGGTGCAGCTGCCAGCAGAAAAGGGCAGTAAGGTGCAGTTTGTCCCTATTTGAGGTGCCTTTTTGTGGCATTCAGGTTTCAGAGCAGCACAGAGGCCACCACACAGTGCTTCATATGGGGAAAGTGACCTTCTCAGTGCTTACACCGTGGCAGTCCTGTTGGATTTTATTTAGTATGATCATCCTATAGGATCTACTTTTGCCACCTTCTCTGCTGAACATGAAATACTCTGACCAAACCTGCCCTGTCAGAACTTTTCTTTTGTCTACAGGCTGTCCCAACACACCACTGCATGGTTTTGGAGCTGTGTTCATCACACACGGTACTGTGCTTTTCTATAATATTTAGTATTAGTCTCTCTGCTTTTGCATAATTTATTATTATTATTTTCTCTCCACCCTGAGTAATTTTCAACTTTATGTTTTCTACTCAAAATGTGTTTGTTGTATTAAATTATATATTGCTCCAAAGTGAATTTCCATTTATGTTTCTAATCATTACTGGCTTCTTTAAGTGAAAATGTGGCAGGCAGGCTCATTTATTTCACTTTCCGAGGTCAGTCTCTTATGTTCTCAGTTGTATCATTAAGACATTCTGCCAGCTAGAAGCTCTTGAGTTATGACTCTACCTTCAGTAGTGGCATCTACTCCATATCCTTGCCTTGTACTTATAAAAAATGGAAGGCCATGTGTCATGGAAGATTCAGCCAGTGGGGACCAAACCTTTGAGATTTGGGGTTTAATGCATGAGCTCTTATTATTTGCAGAACTCAAGTAGGTTGGTCAAAACTGAGCCAAATTTATCTTTCTTTGGCCAAAGAAATACGAGATGTACGTGTGAATCAAGGAGAAAAGATGCCGTTAAACCCTTTGAAAATCCAGTGGGGAACCTACTGGGTTATTGTCAATAAATCATTTTGAAAGTGCCGTGTGTAATAGTAACCATTAGAAGTCAGGATTTACCTGCACTTGTGGAGAGTGATGCACTACGCCACATTTCCAGAAAGGAGATTGCTGTACTCTCTCCATACTACAGGTGGACATTGATTACCTCATGTCCATGAGTAAAAAGCTAGTCCTGAAGTGCCAAATGTTCCCTTCAGTATTGATTCTCTTTCACGCACTGGTGACAGTGGGCACTGCTATCCTGCTCCCCAAGGGCTGGTGAAATGCTGCCCAGTGACGCCACGAGCACCTTCTGCTGCCAGTCACTGCCAACTTGTTGTTTCCAAGATGGATGTGATGCTGCTGATGGTGAAGCAAAGGAGCCTTGTCCCCAAACACAGACGACTGTTTGCATGCTCACTCTTGGAAGAAAAATGATCACAGACACTATGGTTTACCACTGTATTCAGCATGAGAAGTTGTTCATTTGCTTGTCCTGTGAGCATCAGTGTGACCTCTGGCACAGCCAAAGCCTCAGAAAAGCTATGACTAGAAATACACAGAAGTTCAGAAAGCTGCACTGTCTGCTGATACTGCTTGTGTGTGTATATATATATTTATATATATATTTTATTTTTTTTTAATATATTTTTGTGCCTTTGCATGATGCATGGCAGGACTGTGATCACCATTTTAGTAGCAGGCTAATGATGAGTCTTGACAAAATAAAAATTGTGTACATCTGCAGGACCTTTGTGCATGGCTGTACTTGTGCTTAGTTCCTAACCACAGCCTGTTCTGATGTCAGTGGGAGTTTGTTGCCTAAACCACTGGCTCTCAAACAGCTCAAACAGTTTCAACCTTCTTTTTCCCAGCCCACCCATGAAGCCAGAGGGAGTTCATAAGTTTAAAACATTTTACTGTGGAACATCAATTTCACAGACCAACTGACAACCCCTCAGCAGAGGCCACAGGTTGGGAGCCTCTCACCAAAGCTTTACTGAGAGTAGGCTCTGTAGTGTGACATGCCAGGCTAGGAGGAAGAGGCAAAGGAGAAGTGGGACAGTGCTCAGCCCACACCTCTGCAGTACTGATGATGCACACACATGTGCTTCTCTTACCTAACCACCACAGACTCACGGGTATCAGTAGGACTCTGCCTCCCACTGGGCCTTCATGGACCCTTTGAAACAATTTGGACAGGGCTCTCTGTGACACACTAAAGATTGATGTCTATTTTTAAAAATGCTAAAGCTGTGTGGTTATTCAGCCTCTACCAGGATACAGGGAATAATGAGAATAACAGTAACCTTTCAAAGGTGAAGAATCGCTACAGGTGAGGTAGGGAGTTTAATGGGCAGAGCTGCAATGTAGCTAATTCAATAGCACTCGGGCACTGGGCATTAAAAGCCTAGTTCCCCTGGGTTGTTTTATACTAGGCTGTAGGTGTAAAAGGGAGCAGAAAGCCACTGAATCATCTCCTCTTTGGAACAGCAAATTCACCCAATATAGGAGACAGGGGCTGTCATGCGACAAGGTTGTATAACCTCATGAGCAAGGCTGAAGAAATTAGAAATATGCCAGCTATATCAGTGTATCCCAAAGATCCTCCTTCCAATTTATGAGTACCCTGAAGATGTTTGAGTTTATGCCAAGGTTTTCCTATTACTAGCCAGCCAGGAATTTGAAGGTCACAGGCCCATTGTAGTGTTTCACTCCATTTTTTAATGTCTTTAATTTGACTGCAGCAGAAGGTTTTGACTCAGGTGCATTTTGCTCTTCTAGCCCAGTACAGATACATTAAGGTTGGACAATATCTTTTCCAAACTTCTGAGGCAATGAGAACTGCATGTAAAATTTTAAGATTGCACACAACTCTGCCTTGCGCTTTCTTGTGGCTATATTGCATACATTTATTGAAATTCAATTTGTAGTTAGGGAACAAGAGGATTTTTTAAGGCAGTTTATTGCTGCAGGTAATAGAAAAGACATAAATCTGTTAAAGCTAAAGATTCTGGACAGTGATACTCTAAGCAGTTGTTATTGGGGGAGTTTTACCAACCATGGAAAATCTCAGACAAATGCCATAAAACATTTTGTTTCTCACATACTCTGAGTCACGGTAAAAAAAAAATTTAAAAAAAAATGTTAAATTGCTATACTTTTTTAATGTAATTTTGTCTTTCTCAAGTCTTGGGACAGTCACAGGAGCATGTGTCAGCATACTTTAATACAAATAATAGAGGTTGGGGAGACTTTTTCTAGACCTTTTACTCATAGTGGAAAGTTCCTTAGCAGATATTTTCCTGCAAATAGCCCAGAGCAGTAAATGACAGAATTTCCCTTCTGTAAAAAAACCGTCTCTGAATTGAAGATATCAGTGCTGTCACTGTGTGCAGCTGTAGATCTTCATAGTTAGCAGACAAAGTATTGCTTCCAAAGCGGCCAGCAGTGGTTGTCCTTTACCCATAGGGAGATAACAAAGGGTTCAGTGCTGGTAAATGGTGATGAGACCTCCCACTTCTTTTTGTCTCAGTGCATGGGCCCAGAGGATGGTCCCTGACATGTTCTAGGCATGGTAGTGCCTTGCTGGTACAGCTGCACTGCTCTCTAAGGCTGAAGAAAGAAGAGTCCTCAGCCTGTCATGGCACTTGGGGTGAGGAGCAGGCATGGATTTCTATGAACAAGTACAGCATGGCTCCATCCTCAGGGGGAAATGAGTAGCAGCTTCATGCTCAATAGGTGACACTTCTGAGGTCAATACACCCAAAATGGACATGAAAGGAGGGTCTTGGTTTGTGAACTTTTAGATTAAAAAAAGGCCTGGTGTAAATGGGGAAAACGGAGTCTCTCTTCCTCATACCATGCAAAGTTATATAGAGGAATTAGAGTAAAAGTCTCACGGTGTTGGGGACACTGAACCACAGACCAGCTGAGAGCTTGGCACATCTGTGCTGACAGACTTGGAAGCCTTTCTGTCCGTGACCACTGTGCTTCTAATGTAAGTGACAGGCCTGAGTGAGCATGGAAGCAGGAGGCTGTGGCTGATGGAGGGCAATCCCAAACTTCTTGGGGCCTTAGATGCATCACTCTTGTGCCTATGAGTTGCTGCATTTCCCAGTTCATTGGCTGTTTTGGAAAGGTGTTCATGAGTTAAGGAGAAATTACGCTGTATCTCTGCTTAATCCGCTCTCCCGCCTTCCTCCAGTGTGATTGCGCCAGTGCTGATCTGTTTCCTGGCAGTGACTCGTGTGACATTCGGTGGGGCTCCACCACACTTCTTGTATCAACAGGGAGCCTGCCAGTCACCCTCAGCTCCCTTTTCAGTGCCACTGTACCCACTGATCACGGAGAAGGTGACTTCTGGAGGACACAGCAGAGCCCATAGCTTGCTTGTGTACAAGTCCAAGGAGAAGGTGCTGGTGAAATATGTGTTAAATCCCTCCAGCTGTGCTCCTCGTGTTCTCACAACGGTCCCTTTCCTTATTCCTCCTCTCCATCTTGTCTTGTGTTCTTTGCTTGCTTGCTGCATCCTGTCTCTAGTTAACTTGTCAGTTCTATAAGATGAGGATAATCTTTCCTAAATATTGTACTTACTCAGCATGACAGAAGCTTGAGAACCTCTGGGCTCTCCTGTAATGAATGTAATATATAATAATAACAAGTTGTCATTGAAAAATGAGCCTGGCACTGTGCAGAATAATTGAGAGTAATGTTAGTTTTTAACAGGAACACTTTTTTTGCTCAATGATATATACATTTTGTCAGAAACAAGAATTATCAAAATGTTCATATTTGCAATTTCCCCCTTCATTTCTGTCACTACTTCTTTTCCCTTTCATTTTATTATCTGTTAGATTTTTTCCTGCTTTCTGCTCCAATATGTGAAACTGGTAAAACTCAAATTCCAAGATAGAATTGAGGGTTTAGGCTGTATTAAAAAGAAGGTAAATACTGAAATTCCTCATTTCTACACATTTGTTTTAATATAATTTTTCAACAAAAGTGCTATAAGTGAAATATTTGCACCAGTTATAACAAAATTTATTGTGACTAAATATATCTTTTTCCCTTTCTTAGTCCCTCCCTAGTAGCCACCCTTTTCTCCTTCTCTCTTTTTCTATTTCCCTGCGTCTTCTTATCTCTCTTGCTTTCACCTGTACATGCAAACACTTGCCGACACAAATATTTTGACTGGTGCTTTGTCTCTGCACAGCAGAGAGGCTAAAGCTGAGCCTGAATTTTACATCTCTGTGTATTCTCCAAGCTCCTGTCTTACCTTTGAGATGCTCACAGCTACACAAAGGCCTATGGGAATGTAAACATTCTGTTTCATTTCTTTGGTATCTCCTCCAATAACAACAACAACAAAAATCTTTTCTCTTTTTCTGCTTTCCCAGCAGTAAGGAAGAAGCCGTTGTCTTCGCCTCTAGATTGGCAAGTTCCAGAGAGCGAGAAAGACAGGGAAAATCCCTACTTACTAAAATAAAACTATAAATTATTTTCATTATTACAGTTTGTGATACTGAGACAGTACCTAAGAGGCCCTCCTGAGAGCTAGGGGCCCCTTTGTGCTCTGGGATGATACACAAAAGGACTGTGCTCCAAAGAGCTTCTTTTTTCTTAAAGGAATTTCTGGCGCTGATTGGATGTTGAGGAAAAGTGCTGGCTTGGCAGCAATAGAGAGGAAAGTCTCCCGTTCATCTGCAGATAGGGCAAGTTTCCCCTTCCCTCTGTCCTGCTGGCCATCAGTGGGGCCCTGAGAGCCAGTCACAGCTTTCCAGGTTGCTGGGTAAAGCCCAGTGCACAGGTCCTGGCTGATTTGTGCATCATGGTACAAAGTTTTCTCCCCTTTGGGGGGACTAAAGGTCACTTGAGCTCCTACCCCAGCCCAAGCTGCAAGCAGCCGTGGTGCTGTCAGTGACACAGAAAGCAGACATGTGCATGTGTGGATGCCCTGTGTGTATGCACGAGGTGTGTTTTCTGACCCCACTGCTCTGTGGGCTGTTTTCCCATCCCCTCATCTTCCTCATCCTCAGACTTCACCCTCTTCACACGTGCCCCATGTGTCTATAAATTTGCTTCCTTCTCAAAGTGTTTTTGAGGGATTTGAAATGCTCTGTATCCTCTGTGGTGTGTTGGTTTAGTTTGTGTAACTCCAGTGAAGGCAGTGCACCCAAGCCAGTTTACCCAGACTGAGAATTAGCTCTGGAGTTCCTCCTGAAGGGGACACAGCTTTGAGCCTTCAGATAGCAGAAGCCACCTTCCTGCAGGTGCAGAGGATGCAATGGCAGGGAGGCTGGAAAAGTCACTGAGGAATGGAAGTGAAGACCTCTTCTCCTTTAGACACCTTGGCAAGAAAGCTGAGGCATTTCTTCCTTTCTTTTCACACCCCCGTCTGAGGATTGGTAGCTGGCTTAATGAAGCTGCTTCTCACACAGTGTGGGACACAGAGTGACAGTAGCCCTGTCTTGCACAGGGACTGTACCTTAACTTCAGCATCTTACCCTTAAAACTAGAACAAAACTCAAATGTACAAGAAACAAAGAAATATCTATCAGAATTAAACCCAAAATTGTATGAGTAATGTTGGTTTTTTTCAATAGCCATTCTTACACTTTCAGCACCCAAGATTTCTTTTGTTTGCATTCCCCTGCTTTGAGTAACGCAAACTATTAACTTCTGGTTATACTAAGTGGTTTTTAAACGGAAAATAGAAGCTCAAATTTAGCAGCCATTCATTAATTTCAAGGAAATGCAATGTGGTTTTTAATATACACTGTACTTTTTATAACTGGTGCACTTTTAGGAATTGAAAGTGTTAAATAAATTAGACGGTCCAGTGAATCTTTTCCAGCCCAGTGTGTTGCTGGGATTTGGACCTGGTCCATTGCATTTCTTTGAAGCACTTTCTGCTTCTATATTTTGTTTTCTAATAGTCTAGTTAAGACAAAGAACATTTCCTTCAGAGCTTCTAGTCAGCTCTGCATTTCACTTGGTTTCTGTTTGATTTTTGGACTGTTTCTAATTGATTTCCATTAATAAGGTAAAAACTCTGGTTGGCTTTTTTTTTCCCCTGGTGTGAAAAGAAACAAGTAATATGAAACATACAGTTTATTTGGATTCTATCCAACCAGTTAACTCCTTTTAGTTTATCCCCAGCAGAAGTTCCTTTGGGGATGCTCTATCATTTCATCAATAGTTTCTCTTCTGCTTCTGTGTTTCTTCAATTAAAATTCATTTCACAGAGTGAACTTTCTTGCCTATTCCTGTTAGAGTTCCACACTCCAGGGGTATGACACTCCAGGGTTCTACTATGATCAGAAATTTTGCTGCATTTTGCATTCTGAGCACATTTTCTCCTTCCTGTAAATCATGCATATTTGTATTTATTTGTAACTTAGTCCATGCTAATTTCCAGCTATTTACATAGCCACAGAATCTTAATTTTGTTACCGTATCATCCTTTTCTCTTGACTGACTAGAGGGAGAAAATTAGAAAGCAGACATGATCAAAACTGCAAAACTCAACTAGAGCAAATGATGAAACATGATGTAATAAAGAAGTGATTGCAAATATCATGTCCTGTTACATACTATATATATATATTTAAATTGCTGAGCACTTTCATGCTTTAAAGGCTATCTGAGTATATATTTCTGACCTAGCACCTTGAGTCGCCACCTGCGATAGAGAGATTTTCTTTAGTATTATTCCTGTTTTCCTCAAGACCCACTAGAGAAGAACCAGATTTATAAGGAGAAATTTATTTAGATGGAATCAATTTTCTTTTCCATGCATGAAATTCTATCTCTGACTCTGGTAGAATTAGGTTATACCAGTCCCCTGGATTATTCCTATCTCAACCTCTGAATTATGTCAGACAGGCCTAGCGTATAGAAGAAAATGGTATTTCCATCAGCAAACAAAATATTTTCTTGGAGTGTGGGCATTTGAATGCATTCTCCCTGCAGTGGTGTACCATATATTTTTTTGTTTTGCAGACTGTCCAGTCCAATTCCCCTGCAGTGCTAACGCAGGCAGACTCCGTGCCAGAGCTGTGTGGCGCTCAGAACTCAGCAGGCAGATTGGGACAGCAGGGCTCCACTGGCCCATCCCTGGGAAGGGAGCACGGCTCTGATTGCAGACACGGGGACAAATCCTGCCCCCCTGCACAGTGCAGTGTCAACCCTCAGTCTCAGGGTCCTCCTTGAGAAGCCCCAGGTCACGGATGGTGACCACCTCTGCTTCAGGCAAACGCCTGCACTCCCTTTTCTGACCTTGCCCATGCTTGTGGAGGAAGATCATTTGGCAGCAGCACAGCACTGTCAGAAGCTCACTTGTGAGCATCCTCCGTGCCTTTCCTGGGAGCAGCAGGAGCTGGGAGAGGAACAGATTTCACCCATGCCAGCACAGTGAGCCCAGCCTGGCAGCTTGCTCCTCCCTGACCTACTTCAACAGCAATGGGCACTCGCACCCTGAAGCCTGGGTGCTGCAATTCTCTGCTAGCCTAGCAGAAAAGTTTGCTTACTGGTGCCTGGGGATGTTAAGCTGAGAAATAATGTGAGCATCAGGCAACAGCTTTCCTGGTTGTGCCCTCGAGGACCCTCCTGCCTGCCACAAGACACGCACAGCTGTCACTTGCACTCAAACCCACCATTTGGTGGAGGATGCCAGCAGCCGTGCCAGCCCTGGTGAGGCTGCAGCTTGCCTTCTCAAAGGCTGTCCCTCTCTGCAGCATCACCTGCTGCTTGCCTCCTGACCACCAAAAACCCTCCTGCACGGCCCTTGTGCTCCCTGCTGGAGTCCCTCATTTGGCAAATACTAATACCGTGTGTCAGTGGAGGTTCTCACTTCTTCTCTGCTTTATTTGCTAGAGGGTGTTGTTTTTTTGGTTTTTTTTTAACGCTACTGGTAATTTCATGATTATAGTGTTTTTGTGGCCTTTGTGGTGTATCATTTCATTGTGACCTCACAGAGAGACTGTGTGTGCTTTCCTCCCATGTGATTAATTATTTTAATAGAGGCAAGAGAAAGAAATGGGGAATTTGTGGATAGTGGTTTTCCTTGCTTGGTGTAGGGAAGGTCATTGTGGGTCATTAAGATTCGCTGTAGCATAACTCAGTAATAATGTGGAAAAAGAAGTCATGTGCCTGTGGGTTGTGTGAACTGAAATTACAAACCATGTCCAAACCTCTGAGTCACCTCTGCTGCTTCTCAACACAGCTGAGTCCAGGCAGGAAGCACTGAATGAGCAAATACAGTGCTTAAAACCATCTCTCCCAGACTGGGTGGTCCTTGTAAAACTAACCATAAGCAAATTTAAGAGGGTAGATTTAATGAGTGGGCTGTGAAAGGCGCATACTACCCTCCCCAACTTACACTTCTTGACCCTGGATGCCTGCTACATATAGCATGGCTAGGGAGAAAATAGTAATTGCAATAGTAAATAATATATCCATGTAGAAACTGATCTCGTCATTAGTTGCAAAATAAAACGTTGCAGAATCCTCACACCAGGGATCCCATCATTCATTTTCACAGTATTTCCTAAAAGAAATTGAAATATTACAGAACAAAAAAATTGGCATTGCTCTGGCAGGAAAACAAAGTTGTACATTAATATAAGTTAAAAAAGAACCCAAACAAAAGAGTCACCAGATTTGATGCACAATGTTTTTAGGGAATTTATTACTGTCACTTTTGTTTCTGATCCACAAAGTGTATATACTTGATATATGGCCAAACTACAGAGCTTTCCACCAGTGTGGACTCCAGCAACCACTTTTCTGGCCACTGAACTGACCACTTGCCTCCTGTTGGTAGCCAGTCTGGTGCCCTCCGTGCCTGGAGTCATGGTCACAAAACCATCCCACCGTCACTCTCATATGGAGCAGGTCGGACTATTTGTTGTTGTAAACAAACCTCTACTTTCGGTTGTCTTTAGCGGACAAGGGTGAGCACCTGATAAATCAGGGGAGGGAAAAGAGATCTCTTTGCATGCTGCAGTGCACTGGAAGAGTTTGCAAACTTCAGGATTGCAATAGAAAACAACAGCAAAATTGCAAGCCAGCTGAGTAACTATGTGGAGAAAGAATATGCTGGACCTGCAAAGTCAATGCTTTTTATGCATTCAGAGACCTATGAAGCATCAAGCACAGATCAGTATTAGGAATAAAAATGAGAGAGAGGGATGGATATGGACATCTTAGTCTATGATAGGAAGGGATCTCTGATGTGTTATCAGAAAACTTGGCTCAGGGATGGTCACTGGACACCAAGAGATACTGGCTCCTATTTTCAGCCCAGGTTTTATACAGCACTGAAGTCCAGAGACGATCTAATTTTAGATCAGTGGAGGCAAGGCTGAATGCACAAACAAGAACATCCTCCTACCAAACAATATCTCTGTTGAGTATTGTCATGCTGGTATGAAATGTAGCTGCTCTATCCATACCAGGTCTGTTAAATATCTAGAAATTATCCATCTGTGATAATTAATGAGGAAAATAAGATAATTAATTTCAGTGTTTCTTGCAAGAGGGAAGCTGGCAAAATATGCCAGACAAAACATCCATACAGAATCGTGTCATTAGCTTACATATTTAGCTCATTCACATTCCTAACCATGAATAAAAAGGAGAAATTAAATGACAATCTTTAATTGTCTGTATAATTCTTCTTAATGAGTACATTCTGGAGTACCATAATGATGGTGTAGGTTTATGAAACAGAGATCTGTCTTCCCTTAATAAGGAAGAAGGAAGTGATACTGCAATACTGGTTAATTATTAGATCCCCTTTCACTGTGAATTAAAGGTCTATGCACATGCAAGCTTGGAGAATCAAAAAGACGTAACACTTAAAAGTACATGTGTTATCGGAAAACTGAGAGGGTTAGGGGAAAAGGCCAGGAACTGACAAGAAAATAAATGAGATGAAAAGCAATAGATATGACTGTGGTAACAGTAGATCCGTTCAAGAATGTATCATACAAGAGTCGTGAAGGTAACAGGATGTTTATTAGCATGTTTATTTCTTAGAAATAACTTAGAAATGTGAAATGAAATAAACATGCAAAGATGGTTTTCTGGCTCAGGGCAGAGTGCTTAGGTGTGGCAGAGCCAAATCCATGGCCAGTGGAGATGGGAGATCCCAAGGCAGTGTGACTGCTCAACTCTGTATATAAATAGACATGAGAATAAGTATGCTTGGAAGCTGAAAGCTAAAATGTTGTGAGATCTCAGTGAGACTTTTTCCTCCAGTTTGTATAGCTGTAGGCCACTGCCTTGCCAAAGCTCTTCAGCTGCTGCCTAACTTCAGGCATGAGAGACTTGCATCAGCCTCAGGTTTGACTGTCCACATCTGCATAGTCTCATCTGTTCATTCTTCTCAAAGAGCCCAGCCATGGGTTTTCATGCTGTCTCTCAGCTGAGAAGGATTTCTCCCCACATATCTGCAAAATTCCATTTACTGCTCCTTCAGACTCTGCCCTGCAGTTCTTTGGAGACAGGCTGGGAAACTGCTGAGGCCATTGCTCATTGAAGCTATCTCTAGGGTTCACTGCTTCTGTGTCCTCACCCCTTTGTCTCTTACAGTACTCTTGGACGCAAGCTCTTCAGAGTGACCACACAGACAGCTACAGGGCATGGGGGATTAGGGGGGACAAATCCTTGGGAAGACCATCCTGAAGGTGAATGTGATATTTAAAGACGTCACTGCAGCTCTGTGATGACACTAAAGCTCACGGCCGGTTTCAAGCTGTGGCACTGAGCCTGGCTGAAGAGAAATTTTTTAACTCAGTGTCTTTTTCCCAGCAATGCAGTGTCCGCCTCTTGCTGGAGGCTTTGATTGTCAAGCCACCCTTGAACAGATCAAAGCTACTGTTGGCAGGTATAATTTGTATAATTCAGAAATCTGCATCATTTGTAGAAAAAGTGTTGGGATGCTACTTGGAAAAAAAAGGACTTTCTTTAAAGTATTGAGCTGCTGGCTCAGAATTGCTTCCAGAAGGGCATGGTGTTCTTCTGCACACTTTGGTGAAGCAGCAATATATTTTGTTGAGGTCTGAGCTGACTCCCTGCAGCTTTGGGCCATTATTGAATTAGAGCCAATAAAGAGCATGCCCTCTTTTCTTTGCCTGCAAGTCAAATCCTAGTGGGGCTCAGTAGGACATTCAAGTAATCCCTGATTAAATTAGATTTCTCTGAGCAGAACGTCCAGAAGGTGGTAGATGACACAAACCCACCCTCTGAGCAGTCAAATCCTACTTCCTAGTAAAGTCATAGGCAGGAAAAAGTGTATTGTCATAGAGCCTTGAAGAGCAAAAGGCACAATTACCATCAATTTTGTTTGCAAATGCTTCACCCACGCTAATAACCAGGGGAACGGCTACCAGGAGGTAAGGAGTACAATCTAACCAGCCTGTGACAAAGGCACCCCAACAAGCCCTGCTTTCTCACCAGCCTCCCCATGTGCCCTGTACCACAGCCTGCTTGCTGAAGCTTGCTAGTGCTCAAAGGAAGCAGTTGATAGTGTTTATGTTCCACATTCTTACATAGCTCAATATCCAAATATTTCACAATGTAGATCCAGTTTCAAAAGTTCATTTCAGAGAGAATTCTTGTTCCAAGCCCAGTTTCCTGTTGCAGCCTGAATCCCAGAGCAGGTCATGTGCAGCATTTGGCTCACGACTTTCTGGAGATGCTACACCACTGATTTTATAAACAATGTATAGGGGGAAATGGATGAATATGTTTCTCATTTGAATAAATTAAATCTGGCAAATGTAATTCACTCCAACAAGAATGCCCGCTGCTCAGGGGCATGCTGTGCTGCTTTCCCGAGGGGAACCCAGGGACAAATCTGTCTCTACACAAACAAAACTCTCTTGCACGTCTGTTGGAGCAGCACCAAAGAGAGAGAAGTGTTTGATCCTGCAGTCTGATTCCCCACAGACCAGAGAGCGAACTCTGACCTGAATAATGGAAAGCAGCCTTGGCTTTCAGCAGCCAGGCTGCACGCAAGGAGCCTCTGCAAAGATATAAAACTCCAGCACTGACAGGAGCTGCTGCCTGGCCTGTCTGGTATGCAAGACCAGGGCGAGCACTGCCACACTGACAATAGCTCAGGAGAAGTTTGAGTCCCAGCTCCTGGTGGGAAAACCAAATGAATTCCTGTCAGGGATGCTCCCTGGCAGCAGCAGGAGGCACTCGAGGAGCCCCAGTGAGTGTGGGTTTACATGTGTACGTACAACCCTGAACACATTTTGCTGCATCTGAGCTTCTGCTCAGCACTGCGCTCAAATGCTGCTCCTGCTAGCAGGGACAGTCTAAAGCTCAGTGGGGTAAACCCTCTTGTTGGCCCAGGTGGCAAGTAAATCACAGTTCGAAGGGCTGTATTGAAATCTATTTTTGGGATGTGAGCACACCAGTCCAAAAGAACTACCTGACACTACCATTTCTCCAGTACCCAATGGTGGCTGTGGGGGCACCCAAGCACAGAATGAGCCATTTGATGGTCATATTTGGGATGAGCATGTCATTCTTGCCTTTTGCAAGACTCTTCTGTGTGCTTAAAGTTGAGCAGAATGTAATTTTTTTTTTTTTGTCAGTATATGGTTAAAATGAAAATATATTTATTGCTCTGTACTGTAGGCTTGATGCTCCAGTTCTGCTCCCTCCCAGGCTACCCTTTGCCCACTCTGCTTTTTTTCTGGGAGACAAGCAACTTGTTCCCTATCAATGTGCCTCATTACCTGCAGGTCTGAACATTTTCCTTAAAGGTCATCTCATTCCAACCCTTCTGCCATGGGCAGAGAAACCTTTCAATAGACCAGGCTGCTCAGAGCCCCATCCAATCTGGCCACGAACACTTTCAGAGATGGGGCATCCACAACTTCTCTGGGCAACCTGTTCCAGTGCCTCACCACCCTCACACTACAGATTCTTTTTCCTAATATCTAATCTAAACCTACTCTCAATTGGAACCCATTCCCCCTTCTCCTGTCACCACATGTTCTTGTAAAATGCCCCTCTCCACCCTTCTTGTAGACTTACTTCAGCTACTGGAAGGTCATAATCAGATCATTCCAAAGCCTTCTGTTTTCCAGGCTCAAAAAACACAATTCTCTTAGCCTTTCCTCATAGGAGGGGTGTTCTGTGCCTTTGATCAACTTGGTGGCCCTCCTGGGACCCACTGCAACAGGTCTATGTCCTACCTGTGCTGAGGACCCCAGAGCTGGGTGCAGCACTCCTAATGTAGGCAACGGGGAAATGCACACTTCTTAACAGATTTTTTATTATGGTCTTTGGAAGTTTTCAGTGTGGGAGGGAGCTTGTGATGTTTCCAAGCCTGAATTTTACAGAAATTTTGAGAAGAGTGGCTAGTATTAAAAAATGTTCATCTGAAACTTGAGCACAGGTGTGCCGTTGGTGCTTGGGCATGGGTTAACCCTGGATGGGTCTTCTGGGGAGCTTGGATGACTGTGCCACTCCAGTGACCCTGTGGGAGTTTCTCCTGAGACAAATGGGTCTAAAGGAGGTCAAAGTGAGGGTGACATCCTACAACAGCATTGTGTTTATCGAAGTCCCTCCTGTTGCCTATGGTGCCAGTCCTGCCTCTCTCCCCTGACTTTGCCAGAACTGCTTGTAGAATCATGATCTTTCCATTTTCTCTGTGCCTTTGTGATCAGATTTAGTGGGTAGAAACCTGGAGCCAGCACTGACTGGTTTTTGATGGCATCCCTTTTGACGGTACTCTGCTCTGAAAGCAGCTGAGATTTTCCATGGGATGGCACAGCAGTCTCAGGAGCTCCTACATCTTTCTTACTAATTTTCTATTTTTAAAGCACTGGTACAGCCTTTTGTGTGTGTACCACCTCTGTGGGGTTGTGCGTGTGGAGGAGAGGGGTCCTAGCTGTGTGTTTTGTGCCTGCTCACACACACCCCCCTGACCCTAATTATTCCTCAGGTCACATCTGTTCACCCCCGTGAGCCCAGCTTATCTCTTACTCCCATGAACAAGAATCCAGAGCAATTCCACTCTTATACTATGACTTCAAATAAGCTGCAGAACATTGAACTGGGCAAAACCAGACAGATTGGGTGTTTGTTTTTTGAAGATTGAAATAGAAGAAGTCTTTAATCTTTTAACAACCCAGCTTTTGGCCTTTGAACACTGCAGCCTGTGCAAATGTGCTACCTCCACTGGGAAATCTAGCTGGCAACAATTTTGCACCATTTCACAACATTATTTGTTCAGGCATTGAATGAAGTAGACTTAAAGAATGAAAAAAATAGAAGAATATCCCAGTTAGCATAGCCTGTTACCTTTTCAGCCTAGAGAAAGCTGTTGCTTACAGGGAATGGTGGCTTGAAGCCAGTGTTAACATGGCCTTTTGACTCTCAGGCCTACGGAAAGCTTCCTCTGTCTTTCCCAAGAGGTGTTAGTCTGAAGTATCACCACACTGCCATGCAGTTCACAGGCATACAAGGCCCGGCTTATGGACGGAATTGACTGCCAGGGACCTGGCATGTAAGTTTTCTTCACCTTTCTTTCTGAACGGGGGCATGACCAAGAGTCGAGAAGTCCTAAATATTTATCTTGCATCTTGGCTTACGTGGATTTGCCGTTCAGATGGGTTTCTCATATCTATAAGTCTCTTGGTGCTGGAGAAGATCTCTGATTATTTAAGAGAAAAGGAGAGGACTGCTCACTATCTGACACAGCATACAAAATCCTTACAAACAGTGATGCAAGTGCAATCCCATGCTCCAGCTGCTTTACTGGAATCTGCAGCTCTCCTTCCTGTTTTTCCTGCTAACTTGGTATTTGACTTCACCTCTCGGCTTCCCCACTGCCTTCATTTCCCTTAAAACCTGGAGCGCTACAAGTTATTTCTCACCACGTGCTAGTGAAGAGCAAAACAGGCCCACGACAGTGGCTGGGATCTCAAAAAGCCCAAGTGCTCACTATCAATAATGCCTTTGGCTTTGCCACTGCAACACTTATGAGGCGCAGCACTCAATAAAAGGCACCTTCCTCTGGGGAGAGATCCACATATCCTTTCCAGCGCTGAACAAGGGACCTACTATCCTGCACACAAAAGAACAAGGATTTGCCTCTTGACTTCGTTTTTCTTCCTAGAAGCCTACTGCGGGAAAGTTCTGTTTTATTTGAATGCAGCATTGTTTATTTATAATTTTGTCCTAGTTGTGTGACAGATTCAGCATGTGTCACCCAGCAGGGGAACAGTAGTAGGCTGGAGAGTTAACAAATGCACTGCAGTGAAGCCAGATGGCCTGTTTTCATAAGGAGCCTCTGAAAGATGCTCTGCTGCATAGATTTCTTTTTTCTTTCCTTCCTTTGGTGCCCAAAATTCACTGGAGCAGTGTTACTGCATATTAACTCACCCACCAAAGCTTCACAGGGCTGAGCTCCACCCTGTATCTCATCTAACACCTCCCGAGACCAGAAAAACACGAGACCTGCTGGACTGAATCTGCCCATCGCCTCCATCCAGAAGAAAAGGGAATAAACAAAGGCTCCTAAGCACCCTCCCAGTTTCAGTGCACCAGGGGCACTGAGGGGTGGGTGACACCCACCATGTGGCCCAGGGATGCCTTCAGCCCGGCTGGGGCACAGCCAGCTCCCTCTCTGCACAGCCAGTGGGTGCAGAGTGCAGCCCCAGCTGCCTGGAGGGTCCTGCCTGCTTCCCCCTGGGAGCGCCCACACCTGTCAGAGCATCCATGCACATCAAGGGGACTCACTTAATGCTTAGCTCCTGGGAAGCAGCCGACTTGAAAGCAATCTCAGAGCATGTACTAGTGAAGAATCTGTTTGCTGGAAGAGCATGGAGTTGTGCTTACATTTTCCCCAAAGGACCGTGCCCCCGAGGAGACAGAATTTTTCCTTTCTTTTGCAGGATATCATTAAAGAATGTTTCATCTTCTTCCTTATTTTCTCATTTGTTTCTCCCTCCAGTTCCCCGTTGGGATGTTTTCCAGTTTCACAGAGCTTGCACGCACTTTCCTTTGGAAGCCATTAATACCAATTTCAAGCCCTAGCCTTGACTTGAAAGAGATGAGAAAGAGTCTCACTTTTCAGGCTCATGAAAAATGGGGCAAGAAATGAGCTGATTAGGTATTTACAGCATCAGTACACCAGAAAGCTTGATAATACAAAAAAGAAGATGGGCAAACTAACTGCTGTTATACATGATATCACAACATTTGTTACAATCAGCAAGGAAAATGTTGACATTTGAACAGGAATTGCATTAAAGATGACTTGTGTTTTCTCTGCTCAGCTTTGAATTGCCTGTCTGAATACAAGGGGTTAAATTAAAAGGAAGCTATAAGTGCCTTTTTAAAGAGCTAAACTTTTAAAGAGCTAAGGACAAGTGATTTCTTATACAGATAAGGCAGCAATAATCACATGGGTTTGTGGAATATTTTGTTCTCTTTTTCCCCATCTTTGCTCCAGGGGAGAAGCTATCCACCCACCCAGCTATCCTCAGTCAGCCTAGAAGCTGTTATTATTCCCAAGGCTGGCGGAAAAGCTAAAACTGAAATTACTGTGACAAGGGAGAGTTTTGAGATGGATCAAGAGGGGCTGCCCAGGGCAGATGTCGGAGAGCCCAAAACACAGGGCAGCAAGGGGCTGCAGAAAGGGCTGCAGCATGGTGCAGAGGCACCAGAGTTAACTTTAATGGACTCAGTGGACACTTGAAACAGGCAGCCTGGAAATGGAAATAGCTATTTGGTGTCAAAGATTACTAGTGTGGTGTCAGCTCAGGGCCTTGTAGGGCATCGCACTCTGCAGAGCACAGACACTACAGGCTCTGGGAGCCACTTCCACTTGTTAGAGGTGAGTTTAGAGAAGCTCAGAGTCCCACATGTGTAAGCAAACTCTGCTATTGATTTAAATTTCACTTTAAATGCTTTGAGGAAAAAATAAGTAATGTGTTGGTTTGAAGACACAGGTTCTACATTTCCACAAGCTGGCTGTCACAGGTTCTTGAAGGAAAGGTCTTTGAAGACAAGAACTATGTAAATTAGTGATTAATTTTTATCTTTTTTTTGAGTTTTCCAACTGCACAAACAAACCAACCAAGCAGTGTATATATATATATATATATATACACACACATATACACACATACACACACATCTATATTATATATATACACATATATATTATATAAATACATATATGTGAATATATACCCTTAAGTCCGAAATACTAGGCTAAACCAATTTGAGGAGATGTATTTGAAAACTGAAGCTACTTATTATTTGGACTTGGCTTTTGCTTATTTTCAGCTTTTCAAAACAATAGCAAAAAAGGACTACATTCAAAAGGAGTTTATCTGTCATGCACAAAACAAGTGAAAAGGTCACAGCAGCTGCCAATAGTGATGAAGGAAAAAAGGCCAGAACTGATGCTTATTATTAAAGTCTTGTGGCACAGTTGCACACTGCCCACACTGTTTAGGGTCCACACTGTTTAGGGTCCACACTGTTTAGGGTTAGCAGATTCCTCTTGGAGAGAGATCGCTAGGGAACCAAAAGAAACTCAGGGAGAAAGGCAACTATTTAGCATTGTGGATGATCAGGGCTCAGGCTCTTTCTCTGGACTTATTTCATTTGGCAGTATAGACTGTTACCTGCTTTCATTTGAAGTCTTATATTCGATATGCTTACCTGGGCTATATTTAAATTATTTTGCTAATTGTTTGATTGGGTATATCCTAGTTATTCAGAAAATGCCCCAAATCCTTATTGTGGGGCGAGCCATTCATTCACACATTCTCAGTGTATCCTGTTGAAGCTGCTCCTTTTCGCATTTCAGGTGGAGATCTGTCAGTGTGGTTACAAAATCACCAGGATGGAAGTTATCTGGTCCTTTCTTCATCTGGGGGTGATACCATCCATCAGCACACGTTTCCTGGCAGTTTATCTAGTTGATGGTTAAGTATTCTTTACTGACATTAGCAATGGTGATTCTGCAAGCTGTTCCTGTTCTTCAGTCTTCTCTTTTTTGGATTTAACAACTTGGTTTACCTCAGTAGTCTTTTCTTGTGGATCTTCTTTTCATTCAGCCTTAATATTTTCCCAGTGTTTTCCCCTTGCCAGTCTCCTTTCGGATCCCCACCTTCACAGTGTGTGACACCCAGCACTGGGCCCTGTACACCTTGCCAGGGGTAATGAGGGCGGAAGAAATTCTGGCAGTATCCTGGAGACTGCATTCCTGTTTCCCTGTCTTTGTGTGGTATTTTCCTTCTGTGTGTGACACTGGGGCCTGTGTTCAAAGCTTCCCATAAACTTCTAAAGATAGCACCTATCTCACAACTTCAAACAGCAAATGCTTCAGCTTTGAAAAGCTACTGTGTCTAGGTGGGCTTTGAAGCAGATGCCTCCCTTAAAAGTGCACATGTTTATGCTGATCTGAATCGTGTAATTGTCAAAAGTTTTGGAAACATCTTGAGGACATTTGCCAAAACAGGGCCCACTTAGGTGGAAATAAAAGGAGGTAGTCCATACATTTTTCAACAATCTTACCTCTTTTTCTGTCTCTGGCTGGGTAGCAAGGATCCAAGAAAATGTGTGGAAATGACAAATAAACCCAAAGAACATTTGGGGTTTTATCACAGGCATGTGGGTTTGAGTACACACTCAAAGACATATGAATTTCCCATGGTGTCAGAGTTAGATGATTAATTTCTAGTTTGTCTTAAAATAGGCAGTGCTAAATTACAATGAAAAGAGAAAACAAAATATTATTAATTCTTCTTACATTCCTTTATATAAATATATCTATATGTATGTGTCTGTACAGGCACATACCTGCAAACCTGCTAATGGAAGGGATGTGGGATATTCTGCAATGCATTAGTACATGTAACAGCAACAGCAGGTATTTGGTTTAGTGCACAGATTTACAGAAACCTTTTTCATCCTCACTGTAGGCAATCACTCAAAAAGCAAATGTATGGCAGGTGTACTGATACCGTAGATCACAAGGATGTTGTAAGAGTTGCTGTAGCATATCAAGACGGTGTTTCAGGCATGAAATAACCTTAGTCTAATTAATCCATGTGCTTCCAAGCATAACTGAGTAGAGGAGCTCTGCAAAACTGTTTCTGAGATCCAAGGATGTTCCTGGGAAATACCAAATAAATATTGTTTAGATTGATGACCAGGTTTACAGTTACATGATTTCTATGGGTCACTCCATAACATCACAGTCATAAAATTACCTGTAGAAAGAGAGGAATGCAAGAGTCTCTGGACAGCTAATATTTATTTATTTTATCTATTGCTACCTATTCGTGGAGAAAAAGTAAGTTTTCATGATCACTTCTGTTCTGTATTAACTATGTTATTCCGTTGGCTGCTTGGAGCACCAGGATTTGAGCAGTGGCGGTCTCACCTACTGTTTGGTTCCTCCTTGTTTCTCATGTTTTTTTAACTCCTGCAAATGAATTGTGAAAGAAGTAGTCAAGTGGTTTCCTTCCTTCTCATGCCTAGTTATTTAAAGGAGGGAGTCTTGTCGGGATTTGACTGTTTCCAGTACTAGACTGAAGTGCAAATAAAGTCATAGAAGAAATGGAAGTTTCACTGCTAAGTTAAGGAACACTTTTGTTATCATGATTGGCATTTTGGGCTGGTCCAGGTGCTTAAACACAGCTTAAGTTGATGCTAAAATGTACATCAGAGAAGATACCTTTTGGTCAGTCTTGAAAAACACCTGGGAAATGAAAGGTTGAGACAGACCAAGTCAACCCATCTCCCTGGTATGACTGAAGCCACCAGGTTTGCTGCTTCCAACGACAGCCTGATATCTGTAATTAAGCCTGGTTCCCCTATTTTTGCACGAGGTTTTTAGACTGTACTCTTTTTCTTTTTTTTTTTTCTTTTTTTTTTTTTTTTTTTGTTAAGATTGCTTTTTAAAAATAATTAGGAAAGAGAAGATGACTGCTTCCCTCTTTTGTCTTGTCTAGTCACTCCTGAGTCAACTCTAAGGGGAATGTCCAATTGCTGTTGGACCTTACTGGTCTTAGGTAAAGTTTCACAAGACTGAGGACCACAGAGCTGCCCTTTACACCTCTGCAGGACACCAGAGACGTGCATATATTAGCCAACAAACAGCCTTGATTATAACTAGTCAAAGGCAAACACCAAATTGCTGCTCACTGCAGGGGGGACAATCACCAATTGTCCAATTTCCAGCCTGGAAATTCTTTAGTCTTCTATGCCTATCTTTGCTTCATTACTCTTGTCCTACCCCTGGGACCTGGGAAGTATATTATATGTAGCAAAACTTGGATTCCAGGCCTAAGCGGTTTTTGATACCATAGAGATATTTCATACCAGCCCAGAGCTCTTTCATTCTGTTCACTCCCTGCAGGTAGCACAGAATTATCACACAGAACCAGCCTGCATCTCAAACAGGGCTCGGGACAGGATATGATGTCTGTACACGGTGTTTCAGCAGATGGTGCAAGAAATCTTCACAGCAGATTACTGGAGAATAATGGACCAGACAGCTTGGTCTCAGCCTCCTGTAGCTGGTTTTTGTGTTTATGCAGAGATTTCAACTGGTGAAGCTGCAGCTCCATCTGAAAGCAATGGTGTTATTTAAAGAGGAAACTCAGACATTAAGGGACAGGTCCCTGCTGTCTCATCTTTTACCTGTTCTTATATTTAAGCCAATCTGTTTCCACTTACCATAAAATCCAGATTAAATATTACATTGAGCTATTTCATATGCTCTGTCTCCTAGAAGTTGGTGACGATCCCTGTTGTCGTAAACTCATCATTTTTGAGAAATGTCTTTTTGGATGATATGTTTTCTAAACACCGAACTTTGTGTGTATAGTTTGAAATGGAGTAGGAATAGGCAGAAATTCTTCAGTAAAATAGCTCCTCTTCAGAAACAGCCATTCATTTCTGATATTCATCATCTCCACCTGGAGCAGTTCCGCTTCCTGTAAACAAAGAAATAATTATTTCCTAGGTCAGAATGCAGCTGTCCCCAGAACTTGGAAGTTGAGGCACATATGGGTTGAGGGAAATGTCCCTATGGCAGTGAATATTTAGTTGGTTATGCAAAGTGAAATAAGTCCAAAATGCCTCAGGAGACCCTCTGCAGGCCAGGAAAAAAACAAAACAGGAAAGCATTAATGAGCTACAAAATCTGGTTTTTACATTCTTTGCAATATGGCTGTTCTGTAATGGCTTTTGAAGCTCACAGATGCTTATAATAACTGTGAATTTCTGAACTTGGAACCTCAAAAGATTTTATTTTAGATACAATGGTTGCTTTAGAAGTGTGAGTTATGCACATGCAAAAAGGATGTACTTCACAGTAAATCCTTTTTTGGATGTTTTCTATTTCCATCTACCTTAACACCGTGAGCTGAAATAAAAGGCAAACATGACCACTTAAGCAGTTTGAAATAATGCAACTTACTTCAGACCTCTCCATTCTATCACAGTCTTCATATTTATTGCTATTTCCATTTGAATGCAATCATTGGATAGTACCCTAAAACCATCAGCCTGCTCCTCAGATTGCAAGACTGCAGCTCCTAACAGAAGATTGCAAAACTTCACAGCCCTATGCTGTCTGGAGAGCTGGAGGACAAAGTTAGAGGTGAATCTTTCTGCCTTGCAAAAATATAGGTGTAATCTTAATGGTATTCAGTGGCAGAAGTTTTACTCTTGATGGAAATAAATGGCACATTATGTTTCCAAGGAAAACTGTTCCCTCTCAGACTTCCTACCTACAAAAAGGCTTTCTGCTCAAAATGACATTTTTGGGGGTTTTTATGGAGCACCATGGCAGTCTGGAGTCACAGTATCTTTGGCTGCCAGGTTCAGTTTAGGCACATAGGATTACTACAGGATTTTCCGACCTCTACTGCAGCACAAGGCTGGATTCCTTTCCACTTTTACCTGATTATCCATAGTAGAGACTACACAGCAAGCTCTCCTGCGCATCTGAGAAACCAGTCCTGTCTTGTAGTAAGCTCAAAAGAACAAAACACTTGCATCTTCCATTGCCACCCAGAAAAGTTTTCATCCATAAAGCTTGGCAAATGGTACTGTCCTGGTTGACACCTAAGACACAAACCCCACAATGTCAAGGGCCCAGATAAGCAATTCCTTGCATTGTCAAAGAGTGACAGGTTTCCTCAGAGGGCAATTCAGGAGAGACTGGTATTCTACACCATCATCCAAAGAACTGCAGTCCAGCCTTCTAGTCTTTGTAGTTAGGTACTTAGATTTAGGCAGAATGGAAATATTTTCCTCACTGGAAATTAGGAACCACTCCCTGTAAGTAACTGAAATTCTTCCATAATATACAAATATATAAGCACTGCACAGGCAAACTTATCTCATGCTTGAAAAGTAGCTTCAAGTTATTGGGATGCCCAGCCCTCTGAAAACACCAATTTCTCGACACATGGAAAAACACTCAGCTGACTACACAGCTCAGATCCACAATTTTTTCCTTGCTAAACTGAAATTAGCTGAATCTCCCTAAAAGACAGCTCTGTGACACACTTCAAATTAGGTTGGCAGCCAGCTGAATATTCAGGGCAAGATTGTGCATGATTCAAATCATCGAAGCTGGGGTTTCTGTATGGGAATTTCTATCTCCTTACAAATCACTACTGAAGCTTGCGTATCCTTGTATGTTTATTATGGATATTGTCATGCCTTGGACTTGAAATGATCCAGATATTAGTAGGAGAAGAACACCTTGTTGTCAGAAGAGAAATGACACAATTATAGGTCCAATGCTCTTTATTATTTTTATGAATGATCTGAACACTGATTGAACATACATGGAGTTTGCTGAAGAGAATCCCTGAACTTCCTTGATGATAGAGAAATCTGGAAAGACTGGAGAGAGCTGAGCAATCACCAGCTATATGAAATTTAACAACAGCAAGAGTCAGATTCTGCACCTGGTATGGAGTCATCAGAGTAATACATACAAATTAGGGGAAAGAGGCTGGAGAGCAGCCCTACAGAAAGAGATACGTGGGTTTGGGCTGATGGGTTATGTTTCAGTGTTAGGACAGGAAGGAAAAACAAAAAAAGGGGGTAGGGCAAAGGCACAGGTTGTTTGGGTGTGCTTGCAAAGGTGGAATTCATCATATTTATGTAAACAAAAGGTGCAAGCCATATCTCCACAGGACTGTCCCCTGGAGAGCAGAGACTTCAAAGAAGAAGCAGGGTTATAGAGGGCACACAGTATGAACCCCCAGGAGCTAAGGGAACACAAAAGGAGTGCAGTCCTTCAATCCTTCAGGACTGGCTAGTAAGCACATAGAAGACAATTTTACCTCTGTAGAGAAGCCTTGAGCTATGACTTCATATTTACCCCTATGCTCTTTCTAACCCCAAAGTTTTCCACGTCAATATGCTTAAACAAACCTTACACTCAACATTCAGGAGCTGTGACAGGGCATGAATTCCTCTCATCCATGTTGTGAAGAACTGCTTGGCAAGTAATCTCTAAGTATCACTAAATTCCTGATAAGCTGCAATACTTAGCCCAAGGACAAGAAACTGTCCAGAGATTTGCATATCAAATTTCTACTGATGGTTTTTACAATAGGAGTTGGAGCTGGGCAGCTGCAGCACACTTTTATAAAGCTTACAGCTGCATTCAGTGATAAGAGGTTCTTTTGTAGAGACCACAGCAAAAGCTTTGTCAGTGACTGAAATGAGACACTTCTATCTCATCATGAAAGATGCCTGTTCCAGTGGATGTGTAGCTGGCATGACGCTATCATTTGAATTGTTTTTTGGGTTTTTTCCATGAAAATGAGAGGAAGAATCTTGTGATTTATGAAGTAGTCTGTCTTTTTTTATTATTATTTGTAACATTAAAAGAAAATTAACTGCAGCAGAAGGATTTTATAACCATATATAAACTTGGTTATCAGCATACCAATGTTATTCAATAAATACATAAAACAACTCACTCCAAGGCTGAAAATGGAATATTTAACATTATGCTGCCACAGGGGAGATGCTCTGGTTATGGCTGAGTGGAAACTCAGCCCATTTTTTATTCAACAGTTTTCTGAATCAGAATTTTCCCATTCTTCCTCTGAACCTGGAGGGTTTCAATTTGGGTGTTAATTTGTTAAAAGTCTGTGACCTCTTTCTCAGTTGCTTAATACAAAAGAGAAGGACTGAGAAATCACCCATAATTGTAAAGTCATCTATGAGGGAATGATTTTATGGGTTTGGTACACCACATAAATTTGTTTTCCCCTAGCTTTGTTTGGGTGTCTAGTTGAAGTCCATCATGTAGCTCTATCACTGGTAACTGATAGAAATCCTAAGAGGGCAACTCCTTTCACCCATGCTGACACCTCCTATTCTTTCATTTTTGCAGTCCCAGTGTCAAGATTAGATGAGCTGGTGACTTAATACATAGTTTGAATTAAATGAGATTAATTTAACCAGAATTTGAAGAATGGCTTTGGTTTCAATTTGTAGGGGAAAGGTCCAGGACTTCTGTCTACGCAGCCTACAGAAGAGAAGGCAAACAGTGATACAATCACAGTTATAGTCGTTCTTCGGGGATATAGCCTTTGATTATATTTGCTTCAGTCTGTCAGGCAAGCATCTAATGGCTGGAGGGTGGAGCTGAAGTACAGGTTTTAACTGTGAGTAATTAAGGAATGGGATGACAAAGCAAGGGTGGTGATGATCAGTTCTTTACTGCTGGCATTTTAAATTGACTCTTTGTTGGTTTTTGGTTTGATTGGTTTTGTTGGTTTTTTTTTAAACCGTAACAAGAATTAACTCCGGGAAGCGCCTGGTCTGTTTTTGTGCTCTTTGTTCTAGGTTGTATCAACCCACCATACCCCCCACCTTTGAATCAACAGTCAAATTTATTTCACTCAGCTTCAGCAATTTTAAGGTTAGGCAATCTATGGTCAAAGGACTGAAATAGGTGCTTCCATATAGACATTTTGAAAATAAATCTTGATATATGCAGCAGCTGCTAATGTGTGTGACCAGGCTGATCTGTGTGGTTATCTGTGGAAACAATAATTCATGTGTATAAACTTTATATAGACAGGGACCCTAAGGAAACTGTAAAAGCTTATGGTTATGGAAAGCACAGGGAGCCACTCCCAGAGCACCTTCATGTACTGGCAGACCAGCTGTGTTGCTTTCCAAGAGCACGTTCCCTTCATGTTATTATAAAATTCCACATATGATCAGAGACAAAACTTGCCTGTGATACTGCAAGGCAAATCATGACAAACTCAATCAAAAGCTATCAGGGAATTTTGGATGGAATTTCTGCTGAAATCCACATGAGAAATGACTAAGGATGCCCAATGTTCAAAATGTAGTAGATTCCTGATACGCAGATATGGATTTTTCTTATCCATGTTAATTCATATTCCCCGCAGTAAAAAGAATACCTGAAGCCTTTAGTCAGGTATAAAGACAGAGATGATAAGAACTGTGTAAATCTGATTTTCTTCTGAATGAGTTGAAGGTATTATTCATCTACAGATTATTAAATATACTTTACCTGAGTAAAAATTTAATATTGCAGGGTATGGAGCTAACTATTGTATAATATGAATGACAAGAAGCAGTGTACCTCATTATTGCTCTCCTACATTCAGCAACAAAATAATTTACCAGTTGTGCTCTTCTGCTGTGATCCTCACACTCTAATTAATCTGAACATTAAAGTACAGAGCAGACCTCTCGCCCTTTTATTTTGAAATCTCAGACCTCTGTTCAGGTAAGTAATACCTCGCTGGGCCAGCTACTGAATTTTCACTCACAGGTATACAGGAAGAAAAAATCCGTCTTTGTAGCCCATCCAGCTGCATGGATCTGCAGGGCAAAGATTTGACCTACGGTCCCTCTGACAGCAGGGAGAACTATTGTCAAAAAGATGAGGTGAGTATTACTGAGCCCTAGAGTTCACACTTCAGCTAATGGCTGTTTTTCAGAAAGCTATCTACAGGAAATTTCCAGACATCTCCCATTACCTGTGTGAGTGCTGCCTTATGTATGCAGTCCAACACAGCACACCAGTGCATTTTCATGTTATGTTTTTATCTGTTCTCACATGGTCCAAGTCCAACAGCCTTTGCTTCTGCAAAACTCCCCAAAATGGCTGTATAAATTTTGTTAGAGTAACGACAATGATGTTGGCAAGCAACGGCACTGCAGAGCAGACACAGAGAGCTCTTGCACAAAATTTGGATTTCCTTTTCCATCACTTCTGACACTTCCTTCTCTTTTAAATCTGGTCAAAAAGCTGAAAAGAGCAGAATGAGCTCTGAAAACAGATCTGAAAACTCTCCAAAGGATTTTTTTAATATACATGGAAACAAAAGGTTCTGCTGTTTCCAAATTGAAAGGTTTTATTTAAAATTAAGGTGACATTGAAGTGCATCTACCCAAGGAGCCATGGCACACATTACAATTGCAATTGCAATGCCGGAGATGCTCGTTCTGCCCTTGGATGAGGCTACTTGGCAGCTGATGAGAGCTCTGTGTAGTCAGATGAGACACAGAGCTCAGTCAAAAAGAAGATTTACACTGTGCTTTAACCTCAAACTGCTCACATCAAAACATTCCAGGGGATGACAGTGCTTTATTTTTGAGTATAATCAATTTTTACTATATCAAATATATCTGGGATGTATTTTTCAGAATAAAAATAGACAGGCAGAAGGGAGTAGCAAGGAAAGTCAGACTTCCTCAGGAAATTACTTACTTTGCTGAAACAACATTATCTCTAGAAAAAGTGGAAAATTAACAATATTCAGAATGACATAGAATTTTTTCATGCTCCCTTTCCACAAAGAAATTCATTCTACTAATTCATTCCCAAGAGAACCACAGGGATTTGTTGTTTGTCTTGTTTTTAAAGGAGGATGTATATTTAGTCCCACTGGAATTGAAAGAACATCCTCAGACCTGAATAAAGATGCATTCCAAAAGAGTTGAAAGTTTTTGCAGAGCCAGCCTCTTCAAGAGCTTGTTACAGCCAGTGATCTCAACCAAGAGCTTTAATAAGAGCTGAATTTATACACAAACCTTTAGAAAGCAAATAAATAAATAAGTGGGGGGAAAGAGAACTTCACAGCATTCAGTACAATATTTCGGTATAATACTATGAGCGTAGCATTAGAGAAAACCATGCATCTGTTTTATAGCTGGTTTATATTCTTCTCTTGTGTGGGCATTTTATACACATAAAAATTAACAACCTTTGACTATCCATTTGTATTTATAACATCTGCAGTACCAATGGGTGCAGTTCTAGTTTTTCTGTCCCAGGCTTGCTAAGCATCCTAATTTGCAGAGAAAATGCCAGATAACTCTCCAGGGGGACATTCACTATGTCAACGTCTTGTGATTCCTAGACATCCTAATCCTAATGTCACCAGTGGGAAGTCTATAAATGAAGGAAATCCCAATGGCAGTGAAGCAGGGCAAAGATAAAAGTGCCAGCCTTTGTTTTTTCTGTTTGAACCAATCGAGGTAAAACTAAGCTCAGCCTGAGGTTGGAGTGGCCTTTCTGCTTGGGGTCAAGAACGTATTTTGACTATGTAAATGAAAAAGATCATTGTTACAAGATGAGTTCATAAAATTATATTCACGTTGCAACTGCCCCTGCAATGGTCCCAATCAGAGCAGGCTGGATTCCCCCTGTTCTTTGTGAGTACCTGGACAAGGACTCTCTACCCTAACTTAATCTCTGAGGACACTGGAGTTCACCACTGCTTTACAGAAAAAAAAAACCAAACCAAAAACCAAACCAAAATAATAAGCAAACAAACAAACAAACAAACAAACCCCAAACAAACCAAACAAAAAAACCACAACCAAAACAAAAACCACAAAACACATCAAAAACCCAGGGCCTCCAGAGAGCCACTGACACAAACCCCTGAATTCAGCTAGTGGGACTATTATATTGATATTTTAAAGGGAGATTTTAAAAAATACATAATTTTCTCTTCTGCTACAAATTGTTGCAGTGAAAATGTTCCAGCTGGTGTGCAGCTGCTTCAATTCAACTATTTCCATTTGCAGATAAATTCTCTAGCTGTGAGGAAGTTGCCAGTTGTTTTTCTGATAAATTCAAGATTTCTTTTGAGCCTGCTGTGCTGTGCAGGAGCAGGGGAGTATCTCCAGAGGGAAAATGAAGTTTCTGATGAGCTGCATGCAGTAATACACTGAAACTGCATCTGCCTGGGATTGCCACCATGTACTTTTGATGTTGGTCCTTCCTCAACGAGAAGAGACACAAGTGAGGTAGTGGATTAGGATGAAAAGCTGTTTCCAGGGAAGTATTGGTGAGGGCAAGTCCATGTCATAAACTTCAGGTGAACCTTGAGTCAGTTAAACTGGGAAATACTCTTCCCAGTTTACACTCGTGGGTGTATCTCAAAACTGTTGTACAAATGAGACCATTTGATAAGGGCGTCTTTGAGACTGCTGCCGAGCCTGGCTGTGCCCAAAGCCTGTGCCTGTGTCCAGGCACTGGGGAGCACTCTGGAGCTGGCAGTGGAGCACAGAAGGTCTCAGAGCACTCCATAGGAAAAGCCAGCCCAGAGGCAGACTTTGTGAATGAGGAGGAAATAGCCAAGGCCTGCATGTAATGGAGAAATATGGATTTGGGCAGAATTTCCTCCATTTTAGTCCTTCTTGTCAGCCATGAAAACCCTGCAGGTCTACTTAGTTGCTACTGAAATTTTCCTACACAGCACTGATGGCTTCTTTGCAGAATTCACATTACAGAAACAAGAGCTATATTTCAGCCTGAAAATGCATTCTGCCAAGCAGGGGTTTCTGGTTGTTTATTTGTTTCAGCGAGATGAATAGCGCCCAGCTTTAAAAAAGCCATAAGCTTCCTATATTTATTTTGTTAGTGTTCACTGCACTGTGGGATGAGTTTACCTTGGCTAACACATACTCACAGGAAATGAAAAAAAAAACTGCATGAAGAGGAATATCTCCAAAGTGAGCAGAGCAACAGAGGTTGTTCTTAGCAATCAATGCTGGTTGTGTGAACAGTGGAAAGGAACTAAGGCTTGGTGCTATCGTCTTGCTTCTCATCTTGGTCTGACCTAGAGTTAATAAGTTACAGAAAGAAAAATGCTGAAGTAAAAAGGTAAATTAAAGGCTTTTCTCTCAGGAGGAATGGAAATGGCCTTTTATGCAGAGGTTAAATTTCCCCTGTTATTAAAAAGCAAAGAGAAATGGCTGCCGGAGAGACAGAGCTGACAGGTTATGTAGATGGTCAGTTGCTGAAGTCAGAGATCATTTTGGCTTTCCAAGTGTGCTGTGACTGAAAACTACAGTCTCTGAGCCATTTGTCCTCCTCCACAGTTCCTCATACTAAATTAATCTCTTTTTTTTCCTTTCTATTTTGCCTTGCTAACTTTAAGTTGGCGCAGGTCCTTCCACCCATAGGACCCAGACTGTTACAGGGATGAAAGAGCTGCAGGGCTGGGAAGAGGAAAATGCTGCTTTTTTGGGCTGGAACCATCTACACTGGCTTAAAGTGTTTGTCGAGCACAGTTTTATGTTCCAGAGTCTTGCAGGCTTGGACTCTGACTCTTAATTTAGCATGTGTTGCCTTCAGACCTCTCTGACAGCAGAGAGACACAGAAAGTCATAAATGGCAGTTTATGCTATGACAGAGAAATTTATATTATTTCTCTCCAATATTGAAGACTTCAGGTTTTTAATCATAAGAGTTTTCTCCAGATGCCATTGGTGCAGAGATTTGTGTGTACAGGAATATTGTTTCTTACTAAGAGAGTACTGCAGTGTTACTTTACAATGATCTTCAGGAAGCAGGGAACTGTTGCTAAGACAAAGACAACATAAAAATATGTTGCTTCATATTTTATTATCATCTCAGCAGCTAACAAAACGGATGCATTTAAAAAATTATTAATCAGTTATCAGAAAGAGCAATTATCAGAAAGGATCTTCTCTGTGTTGTGAAACGCATCTATGGAGGGTGCTATTCAAGTAATCTGAAAAAAATTTCATGCACTTTTTTCTATTGAGGTCAGACTGCACCTGGTATGTATCTGCAGAACTGTGGGAGTGAGTGCCCTTAGGAAAACTTTTCCAAATCTCCAGAAATCCTGCACAGGATTACTCAGAATAACAGCTTTGCTTTTGCCCTTACTGCATTTCTGAAATTGGCTGCTACAGTTTGGTTTCCTGCATGCAGCTTTTTCACTGTTAGTTTCATCTGTTGTCTCCAAGATGTTTTCACTAGATTCCAAGATTCTGTATTCCAGTCAGTAATCCATCCCAGACAGCCCAAGTCTTCTTCCAGCCCCAAATTTGAAATGAGTGACCTCTTTCTTTCTAGCCCTTTGACAGCAGCTTTAGCTTCCTGACAGCGAATTTGAAAAGACTAAGAGAAGTTGCTTTTTGCAATCATCTGCCCTTTGCATGACAAGCCAGGTTTTGGGGGCCGTAGTCAGTAAAACATAAAAGTACCTGCAGGACAATATAGTGCCACTAAAACTTCTCTCTTGACTTCAGGTGTTTTGGAAATTGTTTGCCACTTATATAAAACAGAATATGAAAACCTGATAGCTCTGTTTTTCTGTTTCAGATCTCAATAGTTGGACTGCATTTGATTTAACAAATGCTTCAGTAGTCTGGGGTGAATACTAAAAGCAATGAATAAAACTTCCTGAAATCAGAATCCAGCATGTTATTAAAAATAAGTACCATTAAACAATCTTCAGAAATCCATTTTTGCAAAATAAGAACTTCTCCTAGGCTTTCTTATATAAACATTCACACTTTTGAAAATTCATGCTGTCAGATTTTCTCACTCCACTGCAAAAAACTTTCCCAGGCTGCAGTTGGCAACTCCAGCAGTGTTCTCCATCCAGTGAAGCCAGGAAGTGTGAAAGCTGGGGAATTGTTTTTCCTTAAAGTATGCTTTTGATCATTCACATATGTGGTGTTTAAGACAGGGGCAGAAGTCTGCTTTGCTTAGCTGAATATCAGAGCTGGGCCTCCTGCCACTGTCACATCCTCACAAACAGGTTTGGCTCAAGTTTTAGCACAGTTAGAGGAAAACAAACCTACTTTTTGTGCCTTGTGAATCAATACTTGACCCTGTGTCTTGCCTGTGCTACCTTACTTTGCAACTTGTTTGAAGCATAAAGGAAAAGCAATTTAAAAACTTTAGCTCCTTGATGATTATTCGAATGCGTCATATTCTTCTTCACTTGGCTGCAGGCAGAAAGTCCAGTGAATGTCTTGAAAAGGAAGATTTTGCCAGTTTTACCACATGCTTCTCACATTTTTGATGACTGTACCATTCATGTGTCAGAAATAACCACAAGGAATGTGAGTACTTCAGGCAATACAAGATTTCAAGTGGCTCTACAGTAGTTTTTGGAACAAAACCATGCTCCTAGCTACTCCTAGATACATGCCAGCTAGCAAAAATCAGTCCACCCCTCTCCCAAACAAGGGTTTTAATTAAACTGCACTGCAGCAGATTCAGCTGAAGTCTTTGAGAAGACAAAACTCTCATGCTTTAAATAACAGATGGTAAACTCAGAGGCTGAAGCCTCAGTGGAACTTGTGCCTGGTGTAGTCTGAGATCCTGATTCCATACAATTTGTAAGAAACTTTTGCCATGATGTTTCAAAGCTCTCCTCTGTACTGGCAGCATGTCAGAGAAGGGAGTCATATAAAATATGTGTGCAGCTCTATGCATGTTCTGCAGTGGGGGGCTTACAGTAGAGCTGGGCTTTGGTATACAAAAAAGGGATTTAAAACATTAGGAGAATATTGAATCTAATTCCTTTCAGTACTAAATTCTAGGGAAGGCCCTGCCATGTTTTTCTAGAGGAATGAAAAATAAGCAAACAGACCGGTTTTATGCAGAAAAAAAGTGTTAAAACAGGGGCTAACATGACAGAGTGGGAGGTAGGTACCTCAGCACTTAGGGCTGTTCCCACACTTGCCAGCAGATCCAAAGCCTTCCCCCTGCTTCATCCACAGCAGGCCCACATAAATTGATTTTTCCTTAACATGATCCAGGATTTGCCCGTTTTATTACTTGAGTGAAACTTGTCCTTGCTGCAATTGATCCATTCTATTTATTTTCTCCCTTTGAATCCATTTGTCAAGATTTTTGGAAGGCTAACCTTCCAAAAATTCTGCAGCCCTTCTCAGCTCATCTATGAAATGTCACAGTCCTGTTTTATAGACCATTACACAGGTCACCAGTGAAACCTTTGAGAAGATCCTGAGATGGTTCATGGCAGAGCCCTGATCGTTCTTCCTGACACTGAGGCATTAAAAATACTGTCCACAGCTCATCATACATTTTTTGCTCCCACCTGTAGGAGGATTTTCTAGGCCATATTCATTAGCTTCTCTTTGAGGGCTGAGAACAGGGAGCTCTGATATTCCAGTGCCATTTTATTTTTTCTGATCTTGTTGCCATGATAAAACCCTTACCTATACCTTCCTGACCCATTGTCAGAGAAATGTGGGTAATGCTATGTTCTCCTGTGCCTACAGTTGTGCTGCAGGGCTTCATCATCTGAATGTGAGATGTTCTGAAAAGAACTTCGGCTGTAAGTGCTCCAAATTGATGAGTCCTAGTGGAGAGCATTCATCTATACACAGGGAAAGAACAGGATTCAACTTTCATTTCATATGAAGGCTGAACTATTTAATTTTATTACTTCAGGCAATACCAGCAAGAAAACAAACAGTAAAAAAAATTCTCAAATCCAGTCAATATTAATCCACTCCCACTCAGCCACAACTCAGTTCAATTGCTGAGTTTGCAAGAACTCTAAATGCTTTCCTTTGCCTCAAAACACCACTTCTTTATCCATTTTATCTCTCAAAATTTTAAGATACTCCCCCTCGGTGCACTTGCTAACACCTTGCATTGGACTCCTCTGCTACCCTCTGACTCTGATTTAGAGCATAATTTCATGAATGACAAGAGATGACCTCTCTCTTGCTTCCTGTGTGGGCTGCTCTCTGCTGGCTTGTTCAGCACTGTTCTGGTCTTTACTGCACAGTGCTTTATCTTTATAGCTCTTATCAGACATTTATACCACTTTCCTCATGGGCTGGGTATCATTGGCAGAGGGTCCATTTTACAATGTATCAAACATAGACTGGAAAATTGCTTTTGGCAATGATTTTGGAATTTTTTTTCGGTTCAGCAATCAGGCTGCAGCACACGTGATTTGTACTTGTTGCTTTGCATGGGCTTTGGACTCAAAATACAGAAAGACATCCATGCCTTTCAAGCCAGAATCTGGAATTAATCCTTAGCACTGCAGCCTTGGACTGACAGGACTCAGAATGGGATCAGATACCTGATGCCCCCCGAAAAAGTCTCCTGTGTAGATTACAGTTTTCATACATATAAGAAAATATTATTTAAGTCCTCAGTGTCTTGTAGATCAAGAATAAAACCCCTGAAATTATACCTGCTCCTTTAGCACAGCTGTCACCTGCATGAAAGAAGTCACTGTCCTGCCTGTTTCTTCCTGCTCCCTTGGCCTTATGAGGATGAAGGGGACAGGCTGGACATAAAATCACCCTGAATACCATGGGCACTTTCGTGGAGACTGGACTGTTTCCTCTCAAGCACACCTTTTCTCTGTGGCACTAAACCTTACCAGAGCCTTAGACGATGAGGTTGGAGGGGACCTTGTAGAAGACATAGCTAAAATTTCTGAATAATGCACAGAGTGTGCCTTGCTTCCCTTCCCACGTGAAGTCCACCACACAGTCTTACTGAGGCTTGCTTTAGACCAAAACACCCATGATGAAGTCAAAGGGAGATGTGCCTCTCTTAGGTTAGCAGTTAATCATCTTTGGTGCTGAAAATGCATGTTTTACTCCTAACTTCCATTTGATTTGCATTAACAGCCTTAATGTTGTTTATTCATGTCTTTCTCTGACAGGGTAAGAAATATTTTAAAAACTTGAATACGTAGGTTGCCTCTTGGTTTTTCATGCAATGAGCAAAGGGATTTCCTTGCATCTCTCATTATAAGGTATTTCTCTATTCCTCAAAAGTTGTTGTCACTATTCTCTGCATCATCTCCAAGTTTTCACAACTTCCTTAATGCATGAGCTACTTATAAAGCTATTTGTTTTTAAGAAGCATTGTTTGCTACTCAAGCAACATTTCACATTCACTGTCATCATCTGCAGCATCTTCACTGATGCTGACTGAAGAAAATACCAACTATTAAGGACTAGACCATAAATTAAAGTAGCTTGGAAACTTCACAGATCTACACTTCATAAATTTCCCAGAAGCATTAGAAGGGTCAAGGTTGTCCTCCTACAGGTCCCTATCATCGTCTTGTTATAACAGGTCAGGGACATGGGAAGAAATGAGCCACTGCTGCATTTTCCAGTTCTCTCTGTCTTGTCCTCATAAGGGAAGGAGCTTTGGATGCCTGCTCCACCTGGGAAGGAGATTATCTGCCATGCCCAAAGGGTAGAGAGTGATAAACCCCCATCAGAAAGACCTGTAACCACCTAGATCAAGAAATCCCTTCGTTTCTTGAAAATAACACCTGTTTTTCAGGTACTGTGCTCTACAAAATGTGAATTGTATCAGCACAATTTAGCTTCACACGCGACATCACAAAAAGTGAACAAAAGCAATATATCTAAAACCTTCTACTAAGTGGTGTCTCAAGCTTCTCACTATTGCTTTTGCCCTGTCTTTCCCCTTCTCCCTTCATTACTTTGCCTACTCTAAAATTCTCGTTACAAAGACTTTGGGAGAGGTGCTTTTAATGTCTTTGTGGAGTAGCTGGCACAACAGATCTGTCTGATCTAAACAAGGCCTTTGAGTGATAGGCAAGGCTCATGAATAGTGATTATTGCTTCCAACCACTAGAGAACTCAGCAGTTTTTCAGTGAAGTTGACCTACTTAAATTGTATATACAGGTAGTGCTTGCAGCCTTTTATTAAATTGCTCCAGCAAACAGTCAGAGAGAGAGAAATGTGGAGGATACACAGCTATCCTGCAGGTCAAGATGTGTACCAAGAAATGAGAGCCTGCAATTATAGCACAGGTTTTGTACTGAGGCACTTCACTGAGAGCTTGGGATTGTCCTTATGGGAGTTGAGGGATCAAATGTGAAGTACTAACACTGTATCTTGTACCCAAGACAATTATTAGTTTGATGGACTAAAAGAGCTGGAAAATTAACTATTCAGAGCAGGTCTACCTTGCCAGCATTGTTAATGTAATCCAAATCTAGCATAGACCCGCACAGTGTGACAAGGATTTGGCTTCAGTTTAGTTTCTCTCTGACCCTCTGTCACTCATTCCGTGAATTTCAGGCTCTCAGCTCATCTTCAAGGCCCTGAAAGGAGCTTCTGAGATTTTTGGGAAAATTATACAGCAGTCCAGATCTGGGGTTCAAAAATGTTGATAGACAGCAAATCTTCTTACAGGCTTTCAATCTGCTTTCCCCTCCTGAATTATAACGGAAGACATGGGGAAAAAAAGTATAAATAACAACCAATAAAAAGTGAGACACTAAAGAACTTCCTTTCATAAATGAGTAAGCTTTCAGAAAGGTAGAGGTAAAAAACAAGCAAGAAAAAGAATAAGCAAACACTACGCACATACGTTATATAAACTCAATGGAAGAAAGAAAAGAGACAGATGTCACACTGAAAAATAAACCACTAGGGTGCTTATTAAAAGTGACAATACTCCTACAGAAAAATATTGCTGCCTTGCTGCAACAGACATTAGACAGTTTTCCATATGCAAAAATAATAGTCTTGGTATTTAATGTCAACAATTTACCACCTCCTACAGAGATGTCAGCAAATACGTACCCAATCCAAAGCATTTTACATATGAAAACAAGAAGCAAAGTTAGGAAAATAAGTGTTTGTGTGAATGAAATGAAATGGATGGTACACTGTTAGAAAAGAGCTGCTGTTGAACCACACTGGGTTAGGGTCTGGTGGTGACTGGGGCTACTGGTAAAAATTACATGGTACTACATACTCAGCTGCAGACCTGAGAGTGTGTTGCCAATTAAAAAAACAGGCCTACAAGGAATCAGGCCAGGTATTTGCAATAATATTTTTGGTTCCCTCACTTCTTTAGTGTTGAATGTTTGGTTTTACAGAAGGGGAAATTTTACCAAGTTTTTGCTCATTAGCAAAAACCTGAGAGATGAAACATGGAAAAATTGGTGCATGTTTCTGAAAATCATGCTTCAAAGCTGTAAGTGAGATGCCTCTCTTGTGTATAACAGGGCTCCTGTGTTTCCATAATGTGATAAAATGTCAGACCCATCTTTCTATTTACAATAATTTGGCTGTATTAAATATGTGGAGATATGTCTGAGCATTTTTTGTCTCATTTTTGTTCCAGGAAAAAATGGAAAACTGTAATCAACAGCAAGATATGGAAAACACTAATATCAGCAAGAGTACAAGCTCAGCAGAAGGGGAATTTTCTACCTTGTAAATATGCAGCTAACATGTTAACCACAAGGCTACGTAGCCTTTGGCCAGGATCCAAGGATGAAAGATGCATTACTTTTGCCAACAGGGGACTCTTCACCTCCCCCAGCCATGCATGCTACAAAGAGATGCTGAGAATGGTTCTAAGAGTAGTAAAAGCAACACAGATATAAAATATTTAGTACATAAATATGAACATCCATAGCACACACCAAGTCTGAACAGTATATATTATGGTTTACTCTCAAAAAGTGATTCAAGTATTTAATTTTGTGCTGAGAATTCTTAAAACTCCCCCAAATTATTAAGTGTTGGGAACACAGTGATCTATTTTGCACACAGGCAAAAAAGATGTGAAAAATTTCCAATAACACCATAGCTTGCAGGGGAGTTTGAATTTGCTTTGACTGCACACGGTTTAAACACTGATGCTGGAAGGTCAGGCTGTGCTCTTCTAAATAAATCTATCAGAATAAATGGAATTTCTTTGGATTTGCCCTGGATTCAGTTAAAGTGGGATCTAGTCTATGACATTCATCACAGTCAGTTATACAATCTAAAATGAAACTCCAGAAAGTTCTTTGCATTTTCTTCTATTTTGTTATGAAATTATGTAAGATTGAAAAAAACATGCAGCTAGGTTTCATTAAGGACTACAGATTTCAAGAGAAAGGCTGAAACAATGTTTTAGAATCTCATGTTGGACTAATCAATTGTAATTTAATTGTAATTGCTTTTTAAGTTTCATTAAGCAGTGAAGTAAAAACAACTCTGGTCTAAAAGCTCTCCAGACTTCTCCTTCTGCTCAGGTCGATATCCATTTTCCTCCAGAGGCAACAAAAACAGGGGAAGAAAGCCAAACCTGTGCCTCTGCAGCCCTAGAATTACTCTGCCTGTAACTTCTGATTAAAATTCTCTGGGTCCATTTTTAGGCCATTTGATGACATTGAAGGCTGCAAAGCTACTTATTGCCAACCAGGGCAGTGACTGCCCTAAACTCTTCTTTCTGCTTCTGCCCTGGAAGAGGCTTGGGCAGGCCTTGGCTTCCTTAGGAGAAGGTTTCCTCATGTCCAGAAAACCAGACACTTTCAGGATATGCTCTGGAATTGTGTAAGGTGATGGAGGGAAGAGGAGAAGACTTTTCTTCTCACATATTGGCTCTAGTGTCTCCTGTTCTGCTTATTTGTGAGGATTGACACCCAGACTGGAGGGAGGGAAGGAGGGAGGGAGGAAGGAGGGATGGAGGGATGGAGGGNGAAGGAAGGAAGGAAGGAAAGGCTCCTACAGAGCCCTTGGCCAGTTGTTTCAGCTGAGGATAATTATTATGCATATCCTGTTAAATGTGCCATCTATCCTAGGATCTGTCTACTGGAGCATTATAGTAATTTAGAGTAAAACATTTTAAATACATTGATCAGAGTTGGCACTAAAATGCTTTTGAAATGGATCTGGATGGCAGTGTGACATGACACCATCTGGGTTCTTCTCCTGTTTGGACATAGAGTGGGTGTATGCTTTGGCACTGACAAAATAAGAATGTTATCAGTGCAGTCCATGTTGACACTTCCCCAGCGAAGCCGCTGCCAAATATCTCTGAATGAAAACCTGGCCTCCTTGACATCAACAGGAACTTTGCCATGAACTTCAGGATGCCACACATTTCCCTGCTATCCTGAGGTAGCATAAGCTCAAGCCTCTGGAGTAATCTCAGAGGACAGAAGCATCAAGGAATGGATCATGACAGAGGTTTTCTTGTGGACCTCTGGCACAAATGAGACAGCAAGGAGCAGTATTTTCCTAAAAATCTACAAGTGTAAAGCACTTATTGGAAACAAGCTTATTGTATAGTCTTTCTGCCAAGCAGTTCATTGTGTGCACAAGCTTGAAAGCGATTGAAAATAGCCATAACTAGCTGAAATGTAAATGTTTGCATTAAAATAATTTATAACAGCGGGACTGGTTAGCCTACAAAACAAAAGAAGAAAAGAATAAAGTGCCCTCACTCAGCGTGAGTGCTGACAGACTAATCTACAAAAAAGACAAAACCAACAAATACTACAGTGCATTCTCCTTCTCCAGTTACATTTTCTATTTACTTTGGCAATAGTCACTTAGCACCAATGAATTTTGACAGAGAAACAGTGATGACTAATGGAGGCAGGTGGTATACATTTGAACTTTACAGACATCAAGCAATGATTGCTCACATAGAGCCTTGGAAAATAAGAAAAAATTAGAAAATCTGGAAGGTCCAAAGGTCTTATATTAGAAGAAAAATTACAAAACCCACCAAAAAAAAAAAAAAAGAAAAAAAAAAGAAAAAAAAGAGGAAAAAGGAAAAAAAAGAAAAAAAAGATTCATGTGGCTTTCATTTTGGTAATAAAGCTGCAGATGTGGACTCTGAATACGCTGACAGCTAATTAGCTAAACCATGGCAGTGCAAATTGTGCACTGCCAAGCAATGGATGAGAAATCTCTTGCTGTAGCATGGGAGTTGTTAAAAGTATGTGTAGCTTGAGAAGGGAATACCAGATTTGTGTTCCTTAGTGACTCCTGCTGTCATCAGGAATGTGCTTTTAGCTTACTCAGAAAAGCAAGGAGAAAAAGGACCTTAAAATGTTTATAAAGGAGCATGTTATTGCAACATCAAACCTTAATCAGAGTATTTCATTGAAATCTTTGCATACCACACTTTGTTGTACGTGTCACTTTTAGTGCTGGCAGATGCACAGTGCTTTCTGCATGAGGGTTGCAGCTGCACAGCACCAGCCCAACAAAACTCCTTGAATATGTACAATTCCAATTCAAATAAAACCAGAAAACAGAAGCGTAAATTAGAGTGTGACATCCAAGGTGGTGTTCAAAGTACAAACACCTTCTAACAGCAAAGAGTAAACATTAATAGAGACTAATTAAGTACAAGTGAAGGCAGAAGTCCATGTACAGTCGATGATCTAGTGGTTAGGAAGGGGCAACTAAATAAAAGGAGGAGACTGAAGGCAATGAAAATGATAACTGCCTCAGTTTGAGCCACTGGAACAGTGAGTGGTTGCCTGTCTCTCCTGCCTGATAGTCATGACCAGGTACTCCAGAAGAAGGAGATGACAAAAGAACGGGAGCTGGGATAAACCCCAAAATGGTGTCTCAGCGCTGGATAAAAGAGGTATAATACTATGAGTAACACAGTGCCAGACCTTCTACTCTTCCTGCCTCATGATGTAAAGACAAGGCAGTCAAGGAAAATAGTGAGAAATTCAAATGTGCTGTTTTGTGCATCTTGGAAAAGACAGCCCAGGGAGCTTGCTGAGGCCAGGAGTCCTGAGAGGATCCAGTGTGCTCGGAGAGCAGGAACAGCCAGAGCAGTCCAAATTAATGGCACCTTGACATTTGTAAGGTGTGTTGAGTGTCATCCTTCAGAACTGGAGCTGATCATAGTTCTTGAGAGACAGCTGCAATGAGACGCATGGAGGCAGCCAGTGCCTGTTTGCCTGCGTCAAGTATCTGATGCCACCTGCTGAAGGCACCAAATTGTTCCCATGTCAAAGTCAGGGTAAGTCTGACCAAGGGAGGGCGATGGTCAGATCCATTGGGATGCCACAAACACTCAGCACAGCCACAGGATGCCACGGGTCATCATCTGTGCTCCACACCACTCAGGGAGTTCAGGAAAGGATGACAGATCATCAGTTTTCTTGGACGAGCACATGCCATGGTCTCAAAGACTCCCAGACAGGGAAATGGAGCTCAGCATACCAAACCCAATCACATGCAGGGCTGTTACAATTTTAGCTGTGTTTTCAAGAAATCCAAGCACATAAAATGCTAGCCCTAGGCCCATAAGTGAAACTGGACAGAAGTATACATAGATCCCAAGTCCAAGTAGCCTGATATGCCCATCTTTGTTTCACTAAGCCTGTCATCCCTGTTTCAGCCCTCCCAGTGACAATATCCCCATGCCATGTCGATCACAGGGCTGTGCCTGGGCAGAGACTGGGAGGCTGCAGGTTATCACAAATGGAAACCATGCGAAGGAGCCTGCTGGGAAAGGGTACAGGCAAGCACATGGCAGCACTGGGGGACACTGGCCTAGGTTTTGTCATGTGTGCAAACGGAGAGCCTGTGACCAGTACAGAGTTAATCTGATAAACACAGTCAAGCTCTTTTGGAGATATGTATTCCCAAAAAGTATAGATCAGGAATCATTTAATTTCAACCTAAGATAAGGATATAAATTAGGATCAAGCCCTTAAAAAACCTATTTCTCTTCACTCACATCAAAGAAACTTATCTAAGGTATAAACATCTATCACTCAGACACTTACTATAAAGTGACATGATTCCTACTATGAGGCATCTGACTCTAACTGTATGACTCAAAGCCTGCAATTTGCAGAAGTGGCTGCAATGTTGAGGTCTATACACTGGTAGCTCAGTTTACCTATGAGCAGTTGCAGTTAGGAATGATTATATCCTTCTGCAGCATTCAGCTATAATGAAGATTAGTTAGTGAATGTGGCCAGCAAGAGTTTTGCAGAGAAAAGAGATTATTAATCAAGTAGACTACTCCAAGCAGATCTCTCTATTGTATTTTAGCTATAGGAAAGCATGTCGAGCAACAACAGGCAGGGGAGCTGTAGATGTGCCATCAGAAACTCCCAGTAATGTTTATTCTACATGCCATGGCAACCAAGTTATTGTGGCTGTGTCTACCCCTGGTGTGTGCCCTTGTTTTACAGTCTTACTTTGTCACCAATTTTTGATTGCCAGGTTTCAGGGTCGTGCCTCTAAGTGAAGGCATCCAGCCTTTCCAGCCTGACCTCCCCCATCCAAATACTTGTGGGCTTTTTCCTAATGGACCCATCCATCTTTGCTGGGTAACAATTCAAACATGTCACTTCTTTGAATGGGAGGAAATATCTTTAAAACATTTAGGAGTTTTCAAAGCACTAGGTTATCTTCGCTGAGCTAATAGATACCCAACTGATTTAGCTAAAAAACCCAAATCACAACATAACCAAACCACCCCCCCAAAAACCAAAACAAACCACAAAAAAACCACACACACACACAAAAAAAGCCCAAACAAAAACAAAAAATAAAAACAGGAAAAGAAAATGTACATATGAAGTCAGTGATGCCTCCAATTTTTTACATCTTTGGTTAAAGATTGTATTTTATATTCTTATTTTAGTTCAAATTAAGAATTATTCTGAAATATTTTTGCAAAATGGAAAAAGTAAATAATCCCCAAAACAAATTTATGGACTATTTCTGTTTGGGGGGAGGTAGGAAACCATCCTTCTGCGCCTCTTGCCACATGTCACCCATAAGCATGGAAAAGGTGATAACAGTTGGGACGAGTGGCAGAGGCATTGCATTTTTCAAGTCCTCTGAAAGGTCCAGTTGCTTTGATTTGTGAGGGAGTTTACTCATAACTATTCACAGAATGCTACCACTTGTGCTGTGAGGATTTTCCTGCCTTTTTAGAAAAGTGCATCAGTCGGAAAGCAGAGGAGAAACAGGCCTGGTGTAAACTGAATAATTTTTTTTTAAAGGCTTCATTGGGGAAAGGCAGAAGAAAGACAGATGGTTGCTTTCAGGTGATACAGAAAGAATACTTTGCACATAAAGTCATTTGTAAAAGTTTTTTTAGCAGCACTGGCTAAAGTAGCTGGATAAACAAGATTCAGGGTTTTGTTTCAAGCATGGCACAATTCTCCCTGAAATTCAGGTTGTTCAGAAAAAGAGAAGTCCTAACTATAGTCACCACAGTATGGATACATACTTCAGTAGGTTGCTTACATTGCCAGTGAAACTTCTCTGCCAAGAATTTCCTCCTTAGGGACCTCTAATACACTGCATTATTAAGAAGAGACATTTTCCTCTGCAGGATGATGTGTTTCAACAACGTGAAGAACACAAATCGAAATGCCTCTTTTCATACAAGAGTAATCTGATGGCTCAGAAGAAAATGTGGTTTTTCTGTCTCTTAAAATACTGTAGGACTCTGTGAGCCTGGCTAATATATTTGAAACCATAAAGACAAAATTATATTAAATAATTTGCAGGCTAAAAATACCTTTTTATTATCCAATACTTCTCAAGAGGAGGAATCTTAATGGATAATTTTTTATCTATTCATTATTATTACTGCTGGTGTTGTTTTTATTGCTGTTACTGCTGTATTGTTATTTCTGAGTCTATTTTAAACCACAGTCAAGGCTGAGGTTTCACTGTAATTTGTATAAGTGATCCATAAAATGTACATGATAGATTACTGTCACTGCAATACATTCGTTTGCACAGAGGGAAAGACTCTTTGCATTGAATGTTTTCTCAAAGGACTATGGAGGATGTTCAGGAATAAAGAGTGCGACTCTCCTGCTGCCATGGCACATCTCTGGGGCTGCACAGGGGCCAGCTGGGACAGCTTGTCAGGTAATATTTTCTTCTGAGGTTTTTCAGTCCTTAAAAAGGCTGTGTTTATTGTACACTTGTACTGAGGTGGAGAAATAGGAGTCTTCTCTGCCTGTCTGAACACCCCCCAAGATATTTACAAGGACATAGTGATAGGACACAGGGGAATGGTTTTAAAATGAAAGAGGGTAGCTTTAGAATAGATATTAGGAAGAAATCCTTCACTCTAAAAGTGGTGAGACACTTGCGCAGGTTGCCCACAGAAGCTGTGGATTCCCTGTCCCTGGAAGTATTCCAAGGCCAGGCTAAATGGGGTTTTGAGCAACCTGGTTTAGTGGAAGGTGTCCCTGCCCATGGCAGTGGGGCTGGAACAAGATGATATTTAAGGTCCTTCCAATCCAAACCATTCTATGACTCTTATATTAGTGCCTGGGATTTCAGTCAGAGCAGGGTCTTCTCAAGGGCTTAACATCTTTTTCTATTGTCTGTGAAATTCCCTTTAATCAATATATGTCTTTCAGTGTGGGCTGCTGCCACATCAAGTCAGCATGTGCCATGTCTCTGGTTTGAAGGAGAAATGCAAAATTGCAGGAGCAGGGTAAAGGGAGAAATGTGCCTGTCCTTGCTGGGCACATTGGTGTCAAGACACAGCTGGGACAGCTATGTGGAAGGGAGGGAGCTCCCAGACACAGCAGCATAGGCAGCCACTTCAATGCTAATTATTCACCCAAAAGTGTTAAGGTAGAGAACTTCTTCCATGAATTTGTTTCTCTCTGTGGGAGCCAGCTTAGAGCAAAGCAGAACTAAGCAAACCAAACCACTTGGCTCCTTCCTTGCTGCCAAACTTTTGATGCAGTTCACTGAGTAGTTTGCATTCTCCAGTGGGAGGTTACAGAAAACCAAATTCCCCTTGTTCAGAGATAGACCAGGGCCATGGCAGTGTTGCAACCCCTCAGTCTCCATGGCAAGAAAAACAAGGAGGGAAAAAAAGAAACTTGGTTCCAAAATATCATGGCTCTGATGCCAATATTTCAAATGGGAGCATATAGCAAGGCCAGTTTTATTTCACACTCAGCCTTAGGTCCTATAAAACCCTCACCCCTATGTCTATGAGATGAGCTCAGTTGGTCAGAGTGTGGTGCTAACAACACCAGGGCTGAGGGTTCAATCCCTGTGTGGGCCATTTATTTAAGAGTTGGACTCAATGATCCTTGTGGGTCCCTTCCAACTCAGAATATTCTGTAATCTGTTGTATAAAAGCCCCAAATCCCTGTTAATCCTCATGAACACTTCTCTAACCATGCAGGCAGAGTGAAGAAAGATTAAAACTGCAGGCACTTTGCCAGCCTCCCCATCTCTGAAGTCCAGAATCTCTGGGTTTACCTAAATATTTGCAGCTTTGGTTTAACTCCTAAGGGCGATGAATCCACTGCCTGTATGGTGTTTCTGAATGAGAATTTTTATCTGTTTTATTTCCAAGCTGAAACAAAGGCCTCCACGGCACTTTCTACTCTTACCGGCCATACTCAGATTTCCCTCCTTTTGGTGTGCTTCAAAGGCTGCCAGGAAACCTTGAGACAGATTGAAAGACCACTTGGTAAGGCTGGGCATCAGCCTGCCCTGGAGGTGGATCTCACCTGCAGCTGCAGAGCATCCATGGAGACAGGGCATGTCCTGCCACAGCCACACAAACCTGGTCTCACTGTACTCCAAAGCATGGAGGAGAGCCCCTGGTCCTCTTCTAGCACAAGCAATGAATGACCACTAAAGGAGCTGGTGCTGTTTTCTTGGGTAACCTGGAACAGAAAAGAAACAAAAATTAGAGAAATTAAATGAATTGTCTGAATTTTTTTAAAACTTGCTCTTCACACTGCTTTAGCAAATTCATGTTGAAGTTGGACACACATGTACTTCCTGACAAATGCAGGGAAAATATTTAGAGCACAGCCCAGTGTTCAGCTGGTATACTGGAGATGTTTGACAGAAAACAGCATCGCATCCTTCTCATTTTACTGTGAGTCCTTGGCAATGCTGCCATTGTTTGAAATATGGCCTGTGTCCCAATAAAAAAGCCATAAGGAAAGATAGTACCTACTCCAGCCTTTGTTAAAGATGTTTATTTTTCAATCCCTTGTACAATATCCACAGAACAGACACCAAAAGCTCACTGCTCATAGCTACATCCCCAGGCTCTTTTCAGGTCCTCAGCTCACATCTGTGTTTCTTCTCATCATTAGGCCTCTTGCAGTGTCTTTTCACCCTGTCCAGGCAGTTTCTGACAGGGAAGAAACACTGATGTGCAGTCTGATGATGAAACTGTGATAACCTGGGAATGTTCACATTAACTAGTGACACAGAAAATACTCAGAAAAATGACCATGAATCCACTTCTGAAAATCTGGATAATACCAGTCTTCACAAAGTTGGCTATGATCCTTACAAGAGGCAAAGAAACATGATCAACAATGATGGAACAGGGTTAATTAAACATATCAGCTTAGGGTTGATCAGAAAGACTTATCTTCACTTGGGAGCCAGCCACCAGGAGCCAGAACTCCGTGGCCCTGTGTCTCATTCTCTCTTTTTTCCCCATGTTCACGTGGGACAAACAAGTCTATAATGTTCAGCAATAAAGTTTTGCTCTGTTTGAAACCTGGGTAGACCAGACATGGGACATAGTTGCCAGTGACACCTGAATTGCAGTAAATTCTGAGCAAATACATGATCCAAGAAAGAGCTGACAACAAATGAAGGGAAGGGCAAAGAATCCCAATCCTTGTATTTGCTGGCAGCTGAAAAGGCAGCAGACGTCTTCATAAAACAGCTTTGCCCCTCCTGGGCTGACATGGTGCTGTCAGATTGAAAGGGCATGAACACCAACTGTGCTGCCTGACATGCTTCAGCAGGGAGAAATGCTGCAGCCTGTGTTTGGCAGCGTGATTTGCTGTCAGAGAATTTTGTAGCCTTGGGGTGCAATTACCAAAAGCTCTGGCGCCTGCCGTGTTCAATCTGTGCTCGGCTACAGCCGAGGGGTGGGTACCCCAGGAGCACCCAGCAAGGGACAGGAGGATGATAGCCAGTGGCAGCCATCCCAACCCATGCAGAGCCAGCACTGGGATGTGGACATGGTGCAGGAACATGGAGCAGGCAGTGGAAGCAGTGGGCCAGGTCTGGCCCCGGTGGCTGCTAAGCCTTACCAGCTGTGTGCACAACTGGGACAGAGGGAATGAATAGTGAATGTATGCAATAAGGCCAGCTTGAAGGTAAAAGAGGAATGGGAGAGCAGAATGGGGTCTGGAAATCTTCCGAGGGAAGGGGTTTTAATCTGTGGGTTTCGTTTTATTTGAAGGCCTCTGACCCTCTGATGAGAAATAGATAAGGGATCTGCAAGGTTTCACACAGGTACTGTACACATGACGCAAATTATCATCCCATCCATCTGTACTGCTTTTGGCTGGAAAATATTTAATTTTCATCTTAGTATGTGGTACGGTGCTGAGTTTGGGTTTAGTATTTGAATAATGTTGGTAACACACTGATGTTTTGGTTGTGGCTGAGCAGCACTCGCCCTAAGCCAAGGACATCTCAGGCTCTGCAGTGGCAGCTGCGTTAGAGCTGGGAGGGAGCATGGCCAGGACAGGTGATCAGAACTTGGAATGTCATGCCCAATATAGAAACTGGGGGAGCTGTCTGAAAGTGGCTGATTGCTGCTCAGGGCTTGACTGGGCATTGGTAAGCAGGTGGTAAGCAATTTTATTGTGCATTATTTGTCTTTTGGGGTTTATTCCTTTCTCTTTCACTCTCTGCTTTTCATCACCATCATCATCATCATCATCATTATTATTATACTTGATTTCAATTATTAAACTGTTCTTATCTCAAGCCACGAGTTTTACCTTTTCCTAATTCTCCTCCCCATCCCATCAGGGTGGGGGCAGTCGAGTGAGCAAGCAGCTGGTGGTACTTGGTTAAACCACAACACCATCCCAGCCGTTGGGCTCACCAATTTGGATCCTGCTGCCCACCGGTGGAGTGAACAAGCTTTGAAGTGAGAGCTGTGCTTACCCTAAATTGGAATATCACTGAGTTGTAGCTACAGCGGGAGCTTGTCAAAGGGTCTCTGCTTTAAGCTGGTCAGATGCAGCTGATGCACTTACAAGTGCAAGGACTCCCAGGAAGACATGAAGACAATGCTTTAAATGAGACTTGGCTTTCTTTTACATCTTGCAAGGAGGACTCAGGATAAAGCTAATTCCACTCTGTCCTGTGTTCAGGTTCTCAGTTCCACTGTGCACAATTCTAGGTTCATTTAAAAGCACTCAGCAAATAACAGATTAGAATATACGTCAGATATTTTTTAATCTGAGAGCCTTGGAAACGTATGCAAAATCAAAATAAAAAGCCCCCAGATATGTAGCTCAGTTAGCTTGCTTATGAAATCTGAGTGGAATATTTTTCTCTGCAGTCTATGGAGAGAAAAAACATGGGAACAACTGATGATCTTTTTTTTTTTAGACTTCCTTTATTGAAAAAAATCCTGTACTGATGAGTGATGTTACTAAATATAAGTGCTGATCTCTACAGTGGCCACATTAACAGATTGCTAAGTTTTATGAGGCAAATGTGTATGCAAAGAATTGCAAAGAGCAGAAGATAATGAAAACTTTGGAATCAGATAGAGGTGACCAGCAGGACCATGAGTCAGTAGTCACAGTACACAGAGTCAGAGCCAGCACAATCTGGAGGAACCAAAACAAACTCTGCAGTATTTTTGGAAGGGGAAGGCTGGCAAGCATAGCTTTACCTGGGCAACATGAAATGCAGCAGATGGGAAGATCCTGAGGGGGAGAGAAATTCAAAGGTGGGAAATTAAGCCTCGTAGTCCTTGGCAGTCAACCAGGAAGTTGAGAAAACTCAACTGAAACTGTACAACAATGGCAGCAGCTTCCCTCCTGCCCGAAACACATGCTCTGAAATCATGCCCCGAGCCAATGAAGCAACATGCAAAGACACAAGGGACCAGATTCGGTGGACCAGTAGCTGCATGTTTTTCACAGAACTTGCTGGGGGCTGTGGCGTACAGCCAGTCTTCTCCTCTTTGGCACTGGAAAGCTTCCTCCCATGAGGAGTTCTGCTCAGACTCACACCCTCCACACAAGTTGCCAGCAGCTAGGCAGAATGATCCTTGCACGGCTGACTGGTTGGTTGCAGGACAAAGCTGTTGGTTTAGAGGGGCCTGTTTTGTCTTACAGCTTCTGGAAGGCATAGATGTGGGTGAATGGCTATTTCTGCACTTGGTCATTCTCTCAGCTGGCTTCCTCAGTTGAGACAGGCTGAGATCCAAGCTAAAACCTAACCTTTCTTGGGGAGGGAAGAGTTACAGAACTGGGGGAGCCATGAGGGATCAGGGATGAGAAAAACATAAATGCATGTAGAACACACCTGAGTCAGATATTGAAAACCAGGGTTCTGGGAAGATGGGTAGAACAGTATCCACCCCTGGTAGGCATCCAAAGCATGCAAGATAGTCAGCTTGCTCATCGTGGCTTTGACCAGTGAAATGCCAAGGGTGGAAAAGCAAACAGTCACCAGAGTCACCTGCTCCCCTGCATCACCTCGCTTCAGTTTCCTCCCCGTGCTGTGAGCTGAGGGCAAGGAACTCAATCAAATTACCGTAGAGAGCAAATCAAGAAGAGGGTAGAACAAACTGACTGAGGGAGGGGAAGTTATTAACATGCAAATCAATGTAGATAAGTCAGGGGCAAGGGGAATCTGAGTTTAATTCATTTAACAGTGCGGAGATATGCGGACCAGAGCTGACAAGAATTTAAACAAAGATAATTCCCACATGTTATGTGTATTTGTGTGCTTCACAATGACAGTGGGGAGCATAGAAAGAATATATATCCCTGTGGGCTGTAACATTTGCTAAAATTACTTTTCTCAACACCTTTGGGTGATCACCCCTGCACACACATAGCCATTCTGCCAGTCTATCCAGAAGTCCAGTTTACCGCATCAGAAAAAAGCCCAGCAGATTCCTTAGAAGGAAGGTTTATGGTAACTACTTCCAGTTAAGAGCACTTAAGCTATATTTATTTGCTAAGCAATGTTGACTTCCTGATTTTTATGTAAAAGAGTTTTTGTTTCAAAAGAAAACCATAAAAGTATATTCCCCAGCCTCTCTTCTCAGCAGCCTAAGCAATACAGCCCTCCAAATCTTTCATTGGCTGAGGTGGGGATATTTTTTCTAAAACCTGCTGTTAAAATATTGGCAGCACAAGTCTGCTTTAACATCACTGATTCCAAACAAAAGGAGACACAGACATGAGAAGATTAAAAAACTAAAAACAGGAGCATATTTTGATCTCCCAGAGAATATAAGATATGCAAGAGTCGTGTTTGCAGAGGACTGGCTGGATGAGGATTTGCCAAACCAGGACCAGCTGTTATAGCAACCACATTCAGGAAGAGAAGTGGTGTCAAGTCAGACTTCACCTGGAAGGAAATTTCCCTGCTTTGAGGAACATTGTTATAGAAGAAAAATTTTGGAATCTCTTGGTCAAGGCACGTTCATAAAACTTGGAAGTTGCAAGTGAGAACCCCACCAGAAAGCAATGATGCTTCATGGGAAAGGCAATTGTTTGACAGCGCCTGGTTCCTAGGTCTGGCTCTGCCTTTGGCTTGCACAGGCAGCTCTTGGAAACATTACATGAGTGTCTGCCTCATTTTCCCTGTCTCTGAAATGGGGAGAGCCACAAGGAACCTTCTCCAAGTCTGTTGAGACCTACCAATTGGAAAATTCTGCATATGCTGACGCGAGTGCCAAGAAAGATGCTTAAGCTTCAATAATGACATTTATTCAGTGGGATTCTCTGCCTCTCTTGTGGGGTCCTTTTGCATGGTACCGCAGTGTAGTGATGCTAAGAGCTGCTCAGCAAAGTAAGTTGCCTTGCTGCATGTCTTCTGTTCTCTGTGTGAAGGCATAGGGCTTTTCTAGAACCCTGGCAGGTTGCTTTCAGCATGGACTGCCTGGGCTCGGTGACACAAAAGGAAAGCCGTGGTGAACCAAACCCATCAGAGTCCCATGTCCTGGAAGGGAACAGGGCAGGAGCTGGGTGGCTCTGGTGACACATGCTGCAGTGAAGAGGGCGCCAACAACATCCAGTAGGCACACCTGGCTGCCCTGGGACCAAAACCATCCCCAGATCAGCCTGCCTTTCTATCTCCAGCCATGCAAGATCTCACATTTGTGCTCATTTCCCTGACTATGCTTGTAAGGGGTGTGTAGATCCTGATACCCTGGGGGTTGTATCAGCCTGTGCTCACTTGCAGTTTTTCATGCTCTGGTCCTCTTGCAATGCCAAGGCTAGTTTATCTCAGTTCTCAGAGTGCACATGGCCACAAGCCATTGGTCAGAGAAGTCTCAATACTGTTCATTTAGTGTTTTAATTTAGCATAGCTGAGAGTATAAGATATATTGATATGAGAAATCTGTTGCTTCCCTCTAAGTTCAGCCTTTTTGTGCTGAACTGTAGGATGCTAAAGATAAGTGGGTACTTTGTCACCAGCAGTAACACTTCAGAAGGCAGTCCAATTTTCTTCTTGCCTCTCTCAGGTTGTTCCTCCATTGCTAAAGCTCCCCACTATGTCCTTTCATCATTCAGCTATTTTTAGATGCCCCTTCTCCACAGGCAGTTGATCCACAAATCAAAAAAAGCTATGGAATCTCCCAGTGTTATGGAGATTTTTGGAGGTTTAGTCCTGAACTGAGATCAGACGACAGTTGAGAATTCCTTGACTTTTTTCATTAGACAGGGCTCACAAGACAGAGCCCATGCTGTGCCTATAATCCAAAGCCTCCTTAAGAAACCTCAAGTTCTGTCAGGTCCCAGAAAAGAAACATCCTCAGGCCTTAGGAATAATAATGAAATGGGGCCTATCATCCACAAGCCAGCTCTCATGTTCTGTGCAAAAAGTGTAGGTTTCTACCAGATTCCAGTTTTTATATTGGTTAAGTCAACAGCTGCATCCTCAAAACATTTATATTGGTAAACTCAACAGCTACATCCTCGAAACATTGCAGGAGCATGTTTAACATGTTTGTGGCCATTTTCTGTTTAACTTGTACTGATTTTTAATACAGGAGTGTATTAAGAAGCCAAGAGATAGAAGGGAATGCTGGCAATGTGGGAAAGTCGTTACTATATCCTTCAGCTACTTGAGCTGACATTGTTTCCCTACAAAACAAATTGCTTATCAGAGATTCCATTACTCAGGAGACAGTAAACAGTTGCCACAACGCATGCCTCTTAGGCACTAAAAGGGTCTTCAGGACATTTATCAGCCTCACTTGATTTTTTGGGGGGAGCTTTTTTTTAATATATTTAAGTCTGAGCAACATAGGAGTGTTCCTTTTTCCTTTTTTAACTGAAAAAGAAAAGAAAAGGTGGCTGTAGATACTGGTGGGGATTCAGAAAATTGAATTAGTGAGGAGATTGGTGAGGGGCAAACAGATGCAAAGCTAGAGGTAAGTAGGCAGGAAAAAAAATAGTGCTAATATGGAAAATGTTTCCTCCTTATGGGAAGGATGACATATTTTTGTGGTGTCCTGAAGCTCAGCTGGTAGTCAGGGCAGTTAGGATGGCAGTCAGAGTCCAACACTATCACCTTTCCAGTTTAGCTCCTGTCAAAAATGCTGTCCAAGGTTGCAGAAAAGCTATCAATCACTTTTTTTCATTTGCTCATCTCATGTCTTCAATGGTCTATAATCATCAGATGTCAGGCACCCTGGCCTCTCTGTGAGCCCATGATGTAAAGGAGAAAAAGATCTCCAGCTCACCACTGTTCCTGAAATCTCTCGCCATGCACAGTGTAGTAGCTGGTTAAAGTATCAGCCTGAGGGAGCGATACCTGTGCTACTTGAAACACTGGACAGCTTAAAACCAGCTGCCCCAGAAGCTGGGCTGTGAATTGCTGTATAGCTTGAGCAATGCATTTAGGGTCTGTCAGCACCTTCACTCTGCATTGCCATGAAAGGAAATAGATGTTCAAATTGACTGAAATGGCTCCAAGCAGCTCAGAATGTTTTGTAATTGTGCTGAGGCAGCTCTGAATGGTCCTGCTGTTTGAGAGGCAATGAAAAAGGAACAGCAGGCTTTACTTCTAAGTACATTTACTTCTTGACTGTTGAAATCATCTGTCTGAATGAGGTTCAGGCAGCAATGCTTACTAATTATGTAGGCCAGTGAAGTACCCAGCACTGAGTGCTGCATTCACAGGAGTTTCACTGTGGCTCCCAAAGGATGCTGCATATGAAATAGGCTGCTGAATATTTTGTAAAAAGCACTTCCCTTTTTCAAAAGAACAGTCCTGAAATGTCCAGGTATGGACTGACAGTATACCAGTGAATACAATGGCTTCCACCAGGAAGATCAATATCTTGTAGGAAGAAAAAATGGAGAGGAAGAAAGAATGGAGAAGTGCAAAGCTTAATAAACATTTAATTAGTCCTTAATCTTCCTAATATTGGATCAGCTGGAAACAAAAACCACCTCTATTACCTGGAACAGAAGTTACTGAAAAACTGAGTATCAACAGTCTGCTGATGTACATGTCTGGAATTTCTATACTAGTTGTTTTCATTCAAGTGCCTAAATTTTCATATCAACATAGCTTGAAAACAAGTTTTCAGCTTATATTACTTGCTGACAGCTATAATTTTTCAGCAGTTTCTATCTAGTCATCTGTTAGGTCTCTGATTGCTGGTTTGATAGCTGCAAGTTAAGCATAGCTACACTGCAAGTCACAGGTCACACAAAATCAGCCCCTGGAAAGGTATGCTTTGGTGATATGATGCCATTAGCTAAAATATCTTTCAAATCCTCCTTGAAAGTCAGGCTGGCCCAGAAAGCTGCCCTATAATTTACGTTCCATGATATTGACAGTATGAGCAGGCATAACAACCTACAGACTGAGAAGCCGTGAAACTGCTCACCAGAACATGACAAACCAGACTAACTCTTCAGAGAGAGGTGATTGCCACTGCTACACATTGACAGAAAATGCAGACTGATTAATATTTCATTGCAAAGCTTAACAGCTAACATGATTCCTCTTCGAAATGTCACTGCACATCTGGGCAAGGCTGCCTTTACTTTCTACATGCTATTTCTAAAAGTTAACTTCTTCCCTCTTACTACAGGTGGGTCTGTTGCCTGCAGTGTGGCTTCCCCTGGTACTGTTGCTCCCAGGGCTACAGAAAAACCAGAATAGGTATTAGTGATGACGGCTGCTAAGTCAGTGTTTTTCAATGGTCTTCAAGAGGGTGGGGTGTAAGAACTGCTCTGGAAATGAAGCACTTAATCATTTGGTAATGGGTTGTCCCAAAACAAGGTACTCTGATCAGTTAGCAAGGAACAGCTTGAAACATTCCAGAAGTGACAGGCATGCTCTGCAGCAGCAGATTGTAGCAGAGGTCTGGAGAGTGTGACATGGAGAATAGCAGCAGATACTCTGCTCACAAATATGCCTTTGAGTAGAGGCGCTTCCTGCGGTGGTTGTAAGGGACACAGACCTGCTGAAGTCAGCATGCAGGAGCAGGGTGAAGCACTCTCTGTGAGTTCTGATTTTAGCCAGAGAGAGAGGTAGGTGTAGTAATGCCCTCTAATGTCTTTTTAATTTCTATGTGTACCATAATTAGGTATTAATCCTAGAAGTGTAGAAAACAAATGATATGTTGACAGCTACTTGAAAACAAATATCTCACACTGCAATTCTTATTATAGTCACAGAGCTCCAGGCAAGAAGCACTTCATCATTTCAAATGTGCTATCCTAATTATAGTTTGTGTTTTAACAGGTTTCCTTTCTCCATTTCCCTACCAAAAGATACCACCATGGAGTAAAAGCAAGTCCTTTACTCTTGCTGCAAAGTGGAGTTACTTCACTTTAAGGTAGGACTTGATTCCTACTGATAAATTGGGAAATATTTGTCCTAGGTGCTCGTCAAATAGAAAGCTCACTGATACTTTTGGTGATATAATATGGAAGAGAATAATCCAATTTCTTCATACGGACTGAGCTACAGTGAAGTTACAGGTGTGGGGTATCTACTACCACCCTCTGGTGGGGTCCTTGGTAAACCTCCCCCAGTACATGGCTATGTTTCTACTTTCTATTCTTTATAATTTCCATTTGGCAGTAGAAGGAGTCCCTTTGGACCTACCCAGCCTGGCAGTATCAGCTAAGAACTGCAGCCTGACATCAATAGCAGATTTTGCTTTATATAGTTTGAAAAGTTCATTATGTTTGTTAATCCACTTTGCTCTTTCTTCCTCTGGAACAGGAAAGATAAGGATGCACAGCTGACTTGCTTTGCAAAAAAGGTGCTTTATTATCCAACTCCAGCAGTTTGTTTATCTGAAAAATAAATACAAAACATTATTTTATTAAGAGCTTCTGATCTTTGAAGACGTAACTCCTAAAGAAATACAAATTGCCAATATTATGTACCATATAAATTGTGTTTTGTAGAATCTTGTTTAGGTTAATTCTCAGATCACAAGAAACATTTAGATAAGTACAAAACCAAGAAAGATACAGGGACTTGTTTTTCTTATAAATTGTGTGTGTGTGTGTATATCTGTATTTTTTTCCGTAGGGAAAAAGGTGGACACGTTACCAAAACATAATATAAAGTCAGGTAAAGAATAGCTACTGCATTTTTCCATTGAATCCATGCCTGAGTTAAATCAGTGGACTATTTGCCATAGGCTCCTATAATTTTTGGATCAAGGTCATGAAGTTCGGTACAAATCTATTGGAATGACTGAAACCCTTTACAGGAAACAAAGTATTCACATGAACAGCTTGTTTTCCCTTTAGCAGCCGCCATGCCTTCAAAAGCCCAAGGTTTTGAAAAGTGGTCACATCTGGCAGAGCTTTAGGGAACAAGATAAAATTCTTGGGCTGAGAGGCAGAGTAATTTGTAGAAAATCACCCACTCCTGTGTAGAAATTGGCTGCCCATTACTTGATGAAATAATCCTTTCTTTGGTGATGAGGTGGAGCAGAAGTGCTTTACAGCATGACTCTGTCTACAAGCCAAACAAATGTATTTTATTTCTTTATTAAGTGTACTTAAATATTGATTTTGCTGGCTGGGTATGAGGATTATCAAAGCTTACCTATAGCTCCTGGAGAATGGAAAGGGGATGAAGATATTCATGCATGCACAGCAGGGCTGCATGCAGTTTTCAAACGCACCCGGAGCACATGGACCACCTTGGCTTCTGTCCTGGAGATGGGGCTGGTGCAGCAGCCACACGCAAGGGCTGCTGCAGGAGCTTTGTACAAGCATTTCCTTCTGCCCCAGGTGGGACTGCCTCTGAGTGGGACAAGATAGATGGGAGCACTCTTTGTCCTTAATTTGTGCTCTTGGGAACTCGGGCACTGACCTCCATGTGCGTCCCATAAGAAAAATATCTGTAAAGTTACCTGAGTGGCTACAGGCTCACAGACTCATAGACTCACTCCTTGGGCTGACAAGTCTCTCTGCAGACAGGAGCATTCCATGGTGACAGCAAACCTTCCTTCCATCCCCAAGGCATGAGCAGCTTCCTCCCTGCTAACACAGACCTGCATTTAGTTTAGGCTTCAGGTGAGATGGGGCTTTTCTGTGCTCTAGCGCTGCCTTGCCATCACTGCTCCAACAAGCCAAGCTGATTTATTACCACTGAGGAGAAGATCACCCTTGATGCATGTTCAGAGATGATCGTGCATCTAGTGATGCTCAGCATGGGCCACAGTGCCTGCTGAGAAGCTACTTGAGGGTCACGAGATGTCCCTGTGTGATGGAAGATGCTTAAAGCAGAGTAACTTATAGTTCATTTGCTCTGAGGCAGCCAGGAAATCAGGCAGCAATGCAATGGGCTCTGGTGATGTTGATACGTATAATGAAGTTGTGCCATATGTTCCTTTCAGAATTCCTATCATTTTCCATTTGCTCAATTTAATATGCTTGGCATAACATAGAATATATACCTAATGTACTGACATGCACAGAAGATACTTCTAGCAGACTAAAAGGTCTCAGAATTGTCCACAGAAGGAGTCAGAGCCTGTCTTTATGCAGCTAAAATATCCATATAAATTTCAATAAACATTTTATATCTTCGTGAGGAACATGAAAAAAGGCCACCTATTCATATTTTAGCCTAGTAACTATCCTTCCTGTCACTAAGGCAAGTGAGCTTGAAACAGTTTCAAAATTTTCCTTATTTTCTCTGATCCATCATTACTTAAAGAATAATAGTAAAAACACTCAATACTCAAAAGCATGTATTTAAAATCCTGTCTGCTTAAGGGATTATACATAAATGTCACTTCTAAAAAAAGACATATCTAATTTCACCATTGTCTCTCTGAAAGGTTAAGTATATAGAGCAAAATTAATGCTTATGTTGATGTACAGCTTATCTGTCTTGTCATTCAGTTTGATATTTTTCACAGACTATTTCAATGAATGACAGATAAATTGCAGTTACAACTGATTTCTGGATTTTCTCTCAAGAAAAAGGAAATAGAAGGGTTAATCCACCTATAATTCAAAACATTTTTAAAGGTTGGGGGATTTTGTCATAGACATATATCTGTGTTTTGGGGAGAGAGCAAACTCTATGTCACATAGTGAAAATTTGTTTGTTAATATGTAAGGTTTGAAAAGCAATGACTTTTTTGATAGAATTAGCTTAATGCTCTCTCAAACTCCAGACAGGCCTTCACATGCCTCATATTTATGCAGACATGGCTGACTTAATGCTTGAATGACACAATTTACATTTTCTCTCTCAGGAAACACTGTGTTAATGCTCAGCATTGGAGTCTTGGCAGTGCACACTAAGCTGCAAAGGGAAAGTCTCCAGCTCCCTGGGATTTGGGCGGGGGAACGTGTTCTCCAGCAGTCATTCCCAAAGACTAAACTTATTTAAATGAAGTTGCATAATGTTCTTCCACCTCCACTTGCCCCACTCAAGCTTATACATGAAGCACCTTTCCAGACAGGTTGTATTTATTCAGAATAAGCTGTTTCTGACCCACCATGCTGTAATGACTGGATTTGTGACTGAGGGAAGAGCAGTTGATGTTTGCATGGATTTTATCACGGCTTTTGACACAGGCTCCCTGGTTTTTGGCATCAAGTTTGGGATAATATGGTCTGGATAGGGAGGTAAAAGGCTGATTAGATGATGAGGCTCAGGCGGTCATATTTCTGGGTTGGACATGTGGTGAGTGGGGTATCCACAAGTCTATTCTGGAACCTGTCCTGTGCAATGGCTTAACCAGGAGTGTGCTCTCACGCAGTTTTCAGATGACACCAAGCTGGGGCAAGCAGGTGGTATACTGAGGTGTAGGACTGCCATCCATAGGGACTAAAACAGTCTGGAGGAATGGCATCACAGGAACCTTGCAAAATTCAACCAGGACAAATGCCAAGTCTTGCGCATGTGAAGGAAGAAGGCCCTGCAGTGACGTAGGTTAGGGGCTGCCTGGATGGGGAGCAACTCTGTGGAAAGGAAACTCTGGAGCCTGGATGCTGGAGGCCAAAGGTCAGGACTTACTGCACCTAGTGAAACGATGGCTGTGGAGGGGGCACAATAACCCTGGCAGGAGATGGAGATGAGCCCTTCTCAGTGATTCTTGGTGGGAGGATGAGAGACAGTGGTCATTAGTTGAAACAAAAGATCAATTATAAGGAAAATTCATTCCCTATTAGGAGAGTCAGGCAGTGGCACAGGCTGTCCAGAGGTGTTGTGCATCTCCATCCTAGGAGGTTTTCAAAATTGGGTAAGATAAACTCCTAGGCAACCTGTTGTAGCCTTATGACTGACCCTGCCTTGGGGAGGAGGTTGGACCACAGATCTCCTGAGGTTGTTTCCTACCTGAATTATCCTGTGGCCCTAAAATAGCTTCTGATAATGAGCAGTAATCTGTGACCATATGATTTGTTTCTGTATATATAGCTCCTGTATTAGTTGGGAGTGGCAGATGAAGCTTGCAGCTTTCATAGTGTCTATTGGAGGTGGACTAAGACCTCTGATGTGTGGTGACAGTGAGCTCCAGAACACTGTGTGGTCTGGAACACAGGAAGTGCATAATCACCCAAAGAATGAGATTTTACAATAAATTTCCAAATTTATTTGTTGGGCAAAAACTGCTTAAATAGTTCTAAAATACAGCTTGATAAATTTGTGAATGGAATTATGGGATATGATTGCCAGCAAGGGCAAGGACAAATTCAGTGACCTAGGAGTGTGTGGAAGCTTACCTCTTTTGTTTTGACAAATGCAAGGCCAAGCTCCTAATCATCAAGAATAAATAAATGGAAAATTAAACATGGTAAATATTGTAAATATTTCATTGACACTTCATACTGTGAAATCAAAAACAATCTTTTGCCAGTTTGAAGTTATTAGAGTTTGTAGCTGTGAGGCTTGATAACCATGATAATAAATGGTATTTATATTCTAGTGCAAAATGGATATCAGAACCAAAATGCACAAATACGGACAAACCTAATTAAGCTGTGATTGCTTTATTCATATCACAGCAGCTGAAGGCTATATGATAAACAGCTTCAAAGCAGGTGCAGCATATGTCATTGGCTTGATTATTAAAAATTGACATTTTATTCAAACCCAAATTTAAAAAAAGGAGATTGTATACAAATTCAGAGAAATCCAGTCATGCTATAATGGTATTGTGTCACAACAAAACCCTAATTTTCTTCATGAAGTAATTGTATAGTTCCAGTTTGTCATGATAAATCAAGACTGAACCCAAACAAAGGAAGATCTAAAAAAAGTCAAAGTGCTCTTCATGATGCATGGTCCAGGATATAACCTTGAGAGAGTCAAATGTGGAATATAACACATATATTTATAGCCAAGTCACAGAAACTTTTTATAGCCAACCACAGTATCATTGGAGGGAAAGGCACATTTCCACAGGAATGCACTGCACAAAGGCAGCATTTTTCTATTGAGATACACCTGCTGAAGATCTGACTGCAGTCAGGGGAGCCACAGTCAAAGTTGTGTTTATATCTCCTTCAGTTTTAATAAAGCAGCAATACACAACACTAAGAGGCACATTTCGTACTTACTATGAGGATATATGGAGTGCCGCTGACCTACCGCACCAGGTTTGGATATGGTCCTGAGTGCTCAGAGAAGGGATTAGTTTTAAAACCTGGAATCTGGAGGGAAGAGTTGCATGTCCCACTGCTGCTGGTGCCACTGGAAGTGGCAGGGAGGCAAATCCCCTCAGCATGGTTGGTGTGCTCCTCAGCAGAAGTGCAGTCAGATGAGATGGAGTTATTATGGGCTAATCTGGGAGCGATAAGGTACAATTTTGTTTTCACTGCACAGCACCATAAAGCAAATAAATAGTGCTTAGCCTACAATGAAACTCGATAAAATTCAGTTGAGTGATACCAGGATTGATCACTGTAAGCTGACATTGCTATTTCCACATACCTCTGAAAATCTGTCCAGTGCAATGTACAAAGCAATGGCATGATGCCAGATATGTTCAGCTCTAAGTGTTATTAGTCATCCGAACTGCAACTGAAACATAGATGGTAACTTAAATATATACAGCTGAAATATCACATTGGGAAAACAGGACCAGAAAAAAAAATTGAAAGGGAATACCATCAGTTAATATTATGATTTAAAACCCCTTACAAGTTCCCATGAATTTTCACATTCTTTTACATAAAGAAAAAAAAATAATTTTTTAAAGTTTTGTATCTACAGTGCCAGTGTCCTGTGCAGAGAATGCTGCCTGATATGTATTTTGTCAGATTTACTGGTATTAAGGAAGTAAAACCTTATTTCAGTTGCCTAAACTGGGATGTACAGTTCTGTGTGAAATTCTGAGTCTGAAGCAGCCAGGACAAAATGGGGAAGGTCTTGCTGAAGTCCTTCAGAACACCAGACGGCAGCAGGCAAAAATGTGGAGGATGCCAGAATGCCTCCAGTGGCAGTAGATGTCTATCCTCAGACAGTGTAACTGAACTCTAAACATGAGTGTGTTTTATGGGGTAAAAGGATACAGCACGGTTATAAAAGTCATCATGATATCTGAAAATTTTTACAGTGGGGAGTTGGGGAGTGTCGTGGGTTTGACCCTGGCTAAATGCCAGGCACCTACGACGTTTGCTTTCTATGCTCTCTCCTGCTGCAGCTATGCAGAGGAGAGGAAAAACTAACACAAAACACTGGACTTATGAGTTGAGAT